>JADNRY010000211.1:0-105311 GCA_015501585.1 Rhodocollybia butyracea
GTTGTGAAAGTTAGATTGAAGGTTCAAGGCAGATAAGTAGTTCAATTACTCACCCTCCGCTGAAGCAGCCAACAGCATTGACGGAAGAGGCGAGCGAAGCAACAAGAGCGATAGTAGCAGCTGTGATCTAGATACGAGACGCTATGATGAGATAAAGCCTCAAGTTCGCAAATTGACTGACGAAAGCAACCATTATGTCGAGGAAGTAGTAGCGGTGGATATTGTGTTTGACCTTCAAGTTTGGGGGTTTATATAGGAGTAAGCAATCTGGGTTTGTTCCAATTTGTGTAACTAATTTCGGAGAAAAAGCAGCAAAAAGCCTGACTCTAATGAGTCTAACTCGTTTCCTTCCCGCTTGCCGTACAGGCCCCACTACGTGTGGTGCGTTCTGTGCGGATAATGATCTTCTTTTTGCTAGGTAGTTGTTATCATGATTTGCGGTGCCCACTAACGGTTAGTAAATCCCAAACTAACAGTTGAAGTCAGAGTGCATTCTATTGCGCTTGCTCGCTCGAGCGTTTGATCTCCTTCTAGATTAAGTACTTACAGATGTTTTAGGACCGCAGTCGGCTATATAGTGTACTTATGGTTCACGCGGGTGATCTTGACATCGATGTAACGTGTACCTAGGCATGTGTAGGCAGGTGTAGGCTTACAGCTCGAAAAGGCGTCAATGTTGTACTGTTGAGTGGGGCCCCAGGGCCCTAATCCATACGGTGCGAAACTCCTCCACATCGCGCCATCACTAGAGACAACCTGACCAGTACTCGTGCCGCAGAAGAGAACAAGTTCCACAATGGATTGGGCTTCTCCAGGCTTCTCCTCTTGTGTCTGGCTAGGGGAAACAAGGACAAAAAGAAGCTCATGGCTGTCCCATTGGCATATGAATCTGATGCTAGTAAAGATGCGGCAATGCACGATTGTTTTGGCGCTTGACTCCCTTTAGAATAGTAAAATGAAGACAAATATCTCGTAGTAGTCACAGAAATGAGGCTGAAAATTCGACCCCAAGTGCATTAAGCGAGCAACGTTTCCGCAGCGTTTGAACAGCCCGATGATATCCTCTCCTTTCTAAAAAAAAAAGTCTTACATTACGTCTCCCGTACTTCAGATATCTAGTCGCTACACCGCTTAACTAAAGATTTTATTGAACAGTTTGTCATATCCGATGGCTTCCATCGCATCAAGGATTTCCGTCGCATCAAGGATCCCAGATTATGTTTCTCAATACATGGTACTTATCCAGGGTTACAAGGAACTGGCTCTGCGCTTCTAGACCGTGGCCAAGGAAATAACCAGGAAATTACTGTAAGAGACAGAGTTTGATTCTAAGAAACCAGAATACAAATGGAAGGAAGAAAGTGAATTACTCGGCGCAATCCAAGATCTGAACGACGGGGCAAATGATGAGGATCACTGAATTTTTTTTACGAGAAGGTTTGGATGTTCAATGTGATGAATCTTTAGGATTTCAGGACGCAGAATGGGCAAAGTGCTTGGAGGGATCACCAGATGGGAGATACGCGGAGGAAACACACAGAATCAGGTCTGGAAGGAAGGCCCTCGTCTGCCCTCGTCTGGATTAGAATCAGAAATGGGCTGCCCTCTTCAAAAGTGGAGCTTAAACATCGGCATCTTGAAAATATCATTTCAAGTTACGAATCTACGATCGTAAATGCGACGGCCGACGGGAAGTCATAAGAAGTCAGATTATGTTCGAACATAGCCTGAGTGATTATCAGATGAGGCGTTAGACAACACTTCAAAATGTCTGTCAATAAATCCCTGCCTAGTAAAGTTTCACTGAAGGGCGTGCATATGCCAAAGGAACCCGGGATTGCAATATCCTGATCTTGGGTAGGTTCAAGTATGCCCAGAGTGACTACAGTACAACTATCGTGCACTGTCCCAAGTCGTTTAATTCATTAGTGGCCTCTTGCTTTCATCGTAGTGGTAGAAAATATATAGTTTTGCCCATCTATACTAGTCGGAGACGAGATGTATGCAAGAATCGAGCCCCACAGATTCACACAAGATCGAGAGCTTGAGGCGCATGAGTGTATTGAGGCCAAACGGAATCCCTCCCTCTGATACAGCAGGAAAACTCATGCTGAAAACCTGACTACATCCTCCTGGGCCCAACCAAGGCCCAACAAACGAGAATTTTGTTTGAATAAATATCAAGGATTTGTAGTAAAAACCCATGCAGTCAATACAGACCTATCCATCCCTTGATAGTCTCAAGTTCGATCTTCCTCGCCTAAAAGTCGACTGAATCACCTAAAACATCTCGAATCGAGGAAAAGCCCACCTGAACCACCGCCAGCGAATCAAAGTTACTAGGAGCGAACAAATCCTCCCTATGCGCCATATCGCTCACATACAGAGTTCTCGAAGCATTTCTATTCCCTGAGGGAGGAATCGCCGGAGCAATGCTAGTGGCAGGATCATATTGCCCTACAGAAAAGAGAATTCTTTCCGAGTTGTTGATTTCCTCTGGTGTGAAGTGGTATTTCGCCTTGAGTACTTCTCCAGTGGGAGGCTGGAGCCCCCAAGTTTCGTTACAGAAGCTTATGGATCCTTCTTTATACGAGTCGGAGGGTAAGAAAATGGTGTCGTTACTGATGGAGGAACCGTCTATTGGGAGGTAGGTGCCTTTGGTTAGTCCAATAAGTGACTTTGAATAACGAATGAAAGACTCGAAGAATATACATACAAAGGATGTATGAGAAGGGAATGAACTGCATCAGTGGAACACTGCTATAAATCCCATTTTTCGAGGTACTATCCACAAAATCCAAGCAATCAAATCCATAAGGTCCGTACCAAACCCATTGGGTGACATTAAGAACCTGAATAGGATCCGATTGTGCAACTACCGCGTTGACAATCAAATCAAGGGGACGAGCGACTGAGGAACGGCCCGGTTGAGCTTCAGCGTAATTAAACTCCGCTCCAAACGAGAATGTATTTCCAAGAAACCCAGCCAGTAACAGAAAATCAAGCGTACTATTTGTGGGAGCTGAGCATAGTCCAAGTTCTTGCTGTAAGCCGGCCAAATTGTCGTCTGAAAACATTTTACATTTTTAGGGTGCACTAACGACGAGGGTACATAGGAAAGAAAATGCTCAACTGTTTTTAAATCTTTGTTCCAATACGAGGAAAGCCTTTTTGATTTTAGCAGCTGCTTCTGCCGATCGGTCTGAATAAACACCGGAAACCTGTTTCGATAACAGTCAGCCAATATTTAGCGCATAACAGGGGACGAAAAACGGTCAAACAAACGTACCCAGTTATACCAATTGAACCTGTCTTTGTTGTTAGCTTCATCCTCGCTAATCATCGCGACTGGCCCCGCAGCAGCGACGCCTCCAAAAAACGTCTCTGGATGATTAAGACGAAACATTGCAGTAAGAAATCCACCGTATGACCCTGAAGGAGTGTAAGGTGACCATCATAACATCATAAGTTGGCTAAAAAAAAAACGAAAACCTTAGAATAGCACTTACCACTAGAAACTATCACCGGACTATTCTCTGCCCCAGTAACATTTGCTTTGATCGACTGGACAAATGCTACCGAATCGGACATGACGTTGTCGAGCGTCAAGTACTGGATGTTGTCTCGAGTCCAGGAATCATTCCCGAAAGGAAGACTCTCGCCAAAGTAACGATGCTCGATGGATGTGGCGATACCTCCTAGTTCTTGGGCCCAGCTGTACAGGATCGTTGATTCCTATTCACAGGCCGCCAATTTGGGTCAGTTTCAATCTTCGGCAAAGTCAAGGTCATGATAAGTATGTATGTACTCACAATACGGATCATTTCCGTAGATTCTTCACCTTGAAAGAGTAAAATCGGACCACCAGGCTTGAAAAACCCAGTCTCCAACTGGTATTGCTGTCGAAAAACACCACTCGTGTCATTGAAATGGTCAATTTTCTGAGTGAAGAATCGAGGAGTTGGGAAACTTGAACTGATCGAGTTGATTGAGATGTTTGTTGACGACGAAGCATCCAGGGCATTGATGCTTATGAGAGCGGTGAGGGAAGTATACAGATGTCGGATGATCTTTGCGCTATAGGGCGTATATGGCGTATGCCTGTATAGGAAGTCAGTGGAGCTCCACCAATCATAACGTCGAAAATCTCCCGAATAAACATCAAGAGTTACTAGTTACAGCTTACCACCAGTGATCCAATCCTTCAAATAGCATCCTAAGAAGAGTTTACTGCCACTTGTTGAAACTAAGTCAAATCTGGGAGGAACTTGGAGTTTCCAGAAGAGACCAAGTCAACAAACACCTGAGTAGTGGATGGTCAGCGAACTTCTTTTCCCGGGGGCGCACATAAGCCGTAGAAAACGACACTCACTTCGTTAACCGGAGGAAATGTAAACTCAACGCGTTTGAGGTTGTCCCTTCGGTTGCTTCAGCCAACGCGTCGACGACTCAACGTACTCAACAGATGAGAAAAAGAGACAAGAGCGCCTTGCGGTCACGGGTTTCTATAGATTCTAAAAATAGAATCTAGTGACCTGGGAACAATCGTACGTATAAGAGACTCTTTCTTTATGAAGTCTTCCTATATCCGGGACCACGTCGGTTACTACTACCTACCTACCTACCGTCGAGGATAGACTCGATGAAATTCAACTCGATCGTAAGCTTGTAAACAGTTCTCCTCAAGCACCCTTGATAGGGACTTGAGAGGGTCGATATGCCCTTTTCGAGGCTTTCCTATAGACTTGTAGGGAATATAAGTAATTTCAGACGAATACATAGATCTGACGAGCAACTGGGGCTGCCTAAAAGGCTAGCATACGCATAAATAGGCCGAGTAAAAAAAATTTCCACGGCGATGCAACGGCAATGCTCCCCGTTACGTGCACTATCTACAAGTTTATTTCTGCGAAACGAGAGGGTATCGTTGGATATCTTGTCGGTCGAGGATTGCATTTTCAGCTTCGTTCAACATTCCCGTGACTACTGCAATATATTCGTCTTCGGTATACTGGGCCTCCTGCGCCAAAGCAGTCAAGTGCTGCACAATTGTGTGCAACGCGGTGTCCTTACTGGCACCATATGCCAGAAGGACCGCCATGAGCTTCTTCTTGGACTCTGGGAGAGGTAGTCCGATCCATTTTTCCGGGAGTTCTAAACCGTCCTTCTTTCGGCTTAGCTGCAAGTACCGATCAGGTGGGTGCCTCAGTTCCATAGCGATGTAAAGGAGGTTTGCATCACGTGGGTCTGGGGGCCGCCCATCCAAAAGCCACCCAAACAGCGGTACGGTCACCTCTGCATTGGCGCCATTCTCGAGCAGGAACACCACCATGTCCTGATCACCTCTGTGAACCGCGAAGCCAAGTGCGGTACCCAAGGCACCACGAGACTCGAGATCTGCGCCGTGATCCAGAAGGAGACGTGCCATTTCCAAGTGCCCGAATGTGCAAGCGTAATGGAGCGCACTTTCTTTGCCTGCATCTCCAAATGTAGCGTCGATAGGAGCACCATGCAGCAGCAGCAGTTTCATCATCTCCAGATCTTTGTTGAACGCCGCCAAATGAAGGGGCTGAAGATCTTCCGACAGGTCCATTGTTGCCTTGGTATCCGCACCCGCCTCCAAAAGGAGAGCGGCAATATCCATACGTTTGGATTCTACAGCAACGTGGAGAGGCGTCTTAGACCAGGGCCGTACCCATTTGGGTTGATGAGGTGTGGAGGAGAGAGGAGTTTGGCTACTGTATGGTATTTCCCAGCTGCTTTATCAAGGAGAAGCTCACGCCCTAGCTTGGGTGTAAGAGCTGCTTCAAGTTCAGGCTGGAGGATTTCATGGAGGCGACGACAAGTGAGGACAAGGGCGCTGAGAGGTCCAGGAGATAGTAATGGAGAGAGTTGAGCTATAAGCTCTGGTGGAAGATCCTCGAAGTAATCTCTCGACATGTCGAAGGTACTGGTCAGTGTTAAGGAGAAGGTTTCATCATCATGATGAAAGCACTGAAAACCTTGCTGAAAACTGATTATCACTTGATGTGAACTTGTATATAACGCTGAGCGCGCCTAACAAGTTGCACTGCACATGAGCTCTGTATGGTATGTATTGAAGCTATTCAGTCGAAGAAGTAAAAGTTTTATCTTTGCGCGGAGTAAGTGAGCCACATCTGCATAATGCATATTGCTAAATAGAATCTGTTTTGTTATTATGTAAAATGCGTGTACGATACTCGTTTAGCAACGTTTAGTCTCGTTTACTCGGTTTCTCTGTGCGCCAGGGTGGCTAGCATCGTGCCACAGCATTTCGGCACACATGCGGCGAGATGGTGTGTTGCACTTGATCAGCTGGTTGTTTCTCACTGAATCTGGCCACGCCGATTACTCCTTCCTTCCTTCTCAAGTTCCTTCGAGGAGCCGAGTACCCACGACGAAAGAATCTTTGATATAGCTATCCGTTCCTAGCTCTACCGACGAAAAGTCGGATGTCCCGTCATGGTCCTCCATCACTCTCCACGCCAAATCAGCGCCGCGGCTGGAAGTTAAGCCGCGAAAAGGATAGCAGCAAGCGTTAAAGATACTTGTTTTCAGTGGGCGCAACCAAGCGACTTGTGAGAGAGAGAAAAAACTGCTGTACGTGCTCCGCGATCAGGTCAATTTATACTTGAAGCAAGATCATACAACTGGGCTGGGCCAAGCAGATCATATCTAATGATTCATTTAGGGACAGATAGAACTTATTTCAACCCGCGGCTTCTGCTCCCTATATCTACTCTCACGAGTCTGAGTGACCACGAAACCTTGAGAAACATCCACTAAAGGCATATCCATACCATTCATCTCAAACCGGGCACCAGTTTGAATGACAGGCACCTCTGTGTCCATCGAAACATGGCATAATACCCAATACGCCTTTCCCCCGGATCCCTCCACGGAAACACCTCGACTCTTCCCTTGGGGATGCACAGTCAGCTGCAACTCCAGTAGCGAATCGAGACAGGGGGCCTCCGAAAAAGTCAGGTATCCGCCTGTGTTGAGTGTAATACACAGCGGATGTGGCCCTTCGTCTAGGTCCATGAGAAGCCATATACGGCCAGTCAATTCAGCGTCATCGTTCAGAGATATATTGCAAGATAGAAGACTTAGATCCGAGTCATTGTCATAATTACCTTGATGAGTTGGTAGAAGCAGCTTCCCTGCAGTACCGTCATCCAAGCGATACAGTTCAAGATGATGGCCAGAGTTTCCATTGGAAGGCGTGAAGTCTAGAAGAAAACATCCACCTGGTAGAAAGATTGGGACTGAAGAGGATTGGATGTGATTAGACTAAATTTTGGGTGAGTTTTAGAGATTTTTTGTGACAAAGATGAAAATGGATAGGGTACCTTAAATTCAGAATACATAGGATAAAGTGCTTGTTACGGAAGGTGTACAGCTCGTATGCTTCCTACCGCATTATCTTGTAGAATAGCAAACCCACTGTCAGACATGTAAAGTCCATTGGTGTCGTCGATATTTAGAATCGGGGAATTGCTAACAGAGGCAGCCCCTAACGGACTGATCTTGAGCAATAACAGCTCCTCCCTGCCGGGTAAAGTTGGAATTATAAAAAGCTAAGGACAAGAAAAAAAAGCTTACACTGTGTCCGAAATCCAAAATAGAAAGTAAAAGTCGGTTATCGACAATTCCGCTCCAATCGAGCGCTGAATCCAAGAATCTGAAATACTCATCCTGAGGTGCATTGTACGCAAAGACCTTCTGCATTGTCTGGAGGTCAAAGACGACAATCTGCTCGAGATTCCAGCCGACGAGATAGCGGCTTTGATAGATTGCCATCCCATCGAAAGATCCCCGGGAGGCAGCGCTATCAATTGACCAAACGTGTTTGCAAACCGGTTTGGCAGAAGGAGTTGTCCACAGAGTATTGAGTTGATACGAACGCAGCAGAGCACGTTCAAGATTGCTCACAGTCTGTGAGTCTAGGACAACGGGAGGCATAAACTTGTCTTCGGAGCATTTGTAGGCGGCAGTCCAGATATGGCGGTCCAACGTGAATGCTCGTAACCGTTTACAAGTCTATGCCATTATATTAGACCAAGTATTCAGCCAAGCATGTTGTTCACTCACTTTTCGAACAGAGAATATATCTGGTGGAGCTACAAACTTGATCATATTCAGCAGAACATCGTCAGGGAGTTCGATAAGCGAGGACATGACGGTAAGAGTAAAACTCTGGGCGCTTATTGTATATAGCGTGTCTCAGATCTTTCCCGGCTCCTTGGTCTACTGGTTTCTGGAGAAAAAGTCTAAAGCGGAAAATGCCCCAAACGCCCCGGGGCGTCTGGGTCGTTCGGGGCGTTCGGGGCACCGGGGGCGTCCAGACCTTTAGGGGCGTTCCGGCCGCATAGCACTTTGGCGCCCCGCTGACCACGTGATGACTGCGGCCGCTTTCGACTTTCTTCCTGAAAAAGCCTCGCGTCCGCTCTTTCCTCCTTCCTCTTTCCTCCTTCCCTTTTGTATCGTCTCTTTCAAGTGTGATGCCGGCCATCGTCAACCTTTTCTCTTTCCTTGCAGAGCAGCCAGGTTTCTCTGAAACCGTCACATTTGACCAGTTATCCCAGTTCATCGGCCTCGCGTCCAGCATCAAGAACGATATCCTCGCTGCTCAACCTCCCACACACGACCCTAACGACCCTCCTTTACTTCTTGCGCCTCATCAACGTGTTTTCCTCACTCAAACATGCAATATTCCTCTCGAATTCATTGATCACTGTTGGCTTGCTGTTAGAGAGATGGTTTGGAGAAAAACCGTAGAAGAAGGGGCGCGACTCAATGACCATCAGTTTGAAGCCTGGTATACTGGAAGGGACTTCCAACTCTGTGAGTTTCTCCTCCTTTCTTCATATACTTATTGCTTATTGATTATCTCTTCCCTTACAGCCGGTCAAACACTCTGGCCTCCGACTCAACAGTGTACCAATACTAACTGCCCATCCACTCAATTACTGAGAGAACGCGACGGGATCTTCCCTGTAACGCTATTTACTTTACGGAATGGGGCGCGAGCTACCTACTCGACCTACCTTACCTGTGGAGGCATGTAACTTTTTATCTGCCTTTGTCTTTCTCTCGTTAATGATAATACAGGCTGTGGCACCCAGTATCACCCCAATTACCTTGTTCGATATGGCCGACGCCTGTATTATGAAGAGGTTCCAGCGGCCATCGAAGTCGCTCGTCACATTTATGTTGAACGTGAGCTTGCCGAGCTTTTTGTAGGTCAAATGTTGATATCATGGTACGTCTCAATCTATATGTTGTACTCGTTGCTCACTGTCCTCATAGGACTTCTGCTACCAACGCTGCACAACTGTACAATGTTGTGCTAGCTGCAAACTCTTCAACGAAGCAGCCACCCACTTCTAACCTCAGTACAGACCATGTCTGGGACGCCTTCACTATTCTTACACTCCTTGAAGACTTCGCGCGTCAAGGAAGGGTCCTTGATGTACCTCATGGCTGCGTGCAGGCCAATCGTTTTTTCGAGGCCATGGCATACCGTACAAGCCGTATAGCTGACATTGGCCACGAAATGGATCGTCATTACTGTGATAAGTGCATGAGGGTTTTTCAGGAAGAAAATGGTGAACTGTGTGAGTCGTCTCCCACAATTTTTCATATATTTACTCATAATCTCCCATTAGCAAAGATACACGCCCTTGTAGTGGATGGAATCTGCATTGGGCGTCCCTGCTGTGCTTACCAGCTTGAGCCATGCAAAAATCCATTAATGTCCAAGCATGCCAGATTTTGTGCTGTACACGCTCCAGAATCTCTTGTCTGCGCTGTTGTAACCTGTCGTTCCGCTGTCGATGAAGGTTACTTGACCTGTTCTGAGCCAGCGCATCGGCAACTGGAGTCGAACCGAAGAGAACGTCAAAAGGCTATGTTTTACCTTTCGCAAGTGCACCACCGACACGGAATCTCCCATCCAGCCAACAGTCTTGAACCTGATGATCTTGCGGATGACATCGAGCTTCCCGATGGCCCTGAAGCTCCTCAACAATCAACAACTTTCACGGCACAGGACCAGTGTCCTGACAAAGAGGATGAAAGTGCGCGGAAACTGAGAGGTGTCTTTGGTAGGAACAGGACCCATGCTGAAGTTGTTTTTCACCGACCTTGTGGAATCATGATTCGGCGGGAGACCTGCTACAAGGCAGAAACTTTAACACAGATAACGGTAAGTGCATCATACTACTTTTTCTTTTTTTTTCTTGTTTCTTGGCTTCATTGAGGGAAACTACGTTTCCCCCAGACCCCCTTCCTTCCGCTCGCCGCGGAGGCCCACTGCGCGTGGGGCGCTCCTTGCGGAGAGCATAAGCCTGCGGTGCTTCCTCTGTTTCTCGGACACTGTTTCGTTCACCGCTCGCCGCGGTGGCCCACTGCGCGTGGGGCGCTCCTTGCGGAGGGCATATGCCTGCGGCACCTTCTCTGTTTCTTGGTCATTGTTTGGTTTACTGTGGGAAACTACGTTTCCCCCAGACCCCCTTCCTGCCGCTCGCCGCGGAGGCCCACTGCGCGTGGGGCGCTCCTAGCGGAGAGCATAAGCCTGCGGCGCTTTGCTCTATTTTTTTGACTATTGATTGGTGGTAGCCTGCGGCGCTTTTCCTTATTTCTTCAATGTCATTTGATACTAGCCTGCGGCGCTTTACTTACTGTAAAGATTTTCAGGAATCGTTGCATTGGCTTGAAGGCAGAGGTCTTCTTCCCGAAGTTTTGTTCTATGATAATGGCTGTCGATTGTACCGCTCCTTCCGCGCCCGAAACGATCCCTTATTCGATAAACTTGCTCTTCCTGTTGACGTCTTTCACTGGAAGTCAAAGCACAAAAAAACTGACATCGAGTGTTCTTACCACTGCTCACCCTATTCTTTTCCTGAACTTCGTGTTGACGCCACAGGATCTTGGTACTTCAACTCCTCGGTAGCTGAACAGAACAATGTATGGCTTGGTGGGTATCATTCTATGCTTCGCGAGATGGGCGAAGTCAGATATAATTTCTTTCTCGATGAAATGATCCTTCGTCGCAACCGGTTGACTTTCGCTAAACTACATGATTATTCTCCTGGTACTTTACCTACAACTTAGTTATACTATGGCCTAGTTATGTACAAATCATAATGTGTATCTTATTCCCGAACAAGATAGAAATACAAATCTAAATCTTCAATTATCAATTACACTTAGTCCTGCCTGCCACCCGCCTGTGACGTGTGTTTGCTACGTACTGTACGGCCCCTGTTAACCTGCAGGTGCGTTATCCATCCAGACTTTCCAGCACGCCACTTTGTCCAAAGTTCATCGGCTGACACTCCTTCCCCATCATTACGCTCAGAAACAGTACAATCACGCCATGCACGATATTGCTTCTGAAAGTTGCGCAATGAAACTGCCGTGCCTTGAAACACCTGCTCTAATTTCTCCACCGTTTCGAGCCCTGCCCAGAAGTCTTCCTTCATCAACCTGAAAGCATTAGCCATATCAATGACCAACATACCCTCAGGCCACTGCTGTGACCCTACGCCGTCAATGTAGACCCGTCCCTGGTCCATCAATTTCCTCCGAGTATTACTACGTGATTGAGATTGAAGCTCTGGAAGTTCTTCGTTTAGATATCGCTCCATATCATGGCGATGTGGCTCAAGAAGATATCGGTCTTCTGGAGGTGGAGATGGTGTCGATGAGGCCATAGGAGAGCCAGGAGGTAACGATCGAGTGACAGGAAGGGAAAATGTGCGCTGACGAGATGGTCCTTGAGGGCTAAAAGGTCGCTTTGCCAAATGCCGATCCCAATCTTCACGTCCACGCATACCATCGTCCATCATGGTGGCATAAGAACGCTTCTTCACCCGTGTTCCCAGCTTCTCAACTAGGTGCTGATTCGCCAGACGATCGAGTCCTACTGCAACCTTGACTCCGCATTTCTTAATGAGAACCGGGATGTTTTTGCTGATGGGAATATCAATACAGACAGAACTTGATGTCCAGCGAAGGTTCCTATCAGACCAGAGATCAATATCTTCTTTATCTCCAAGCCCCATCCGTTTAAGAAGCGAACTTTGTGTAAGGTCGTAGGATGTATGGGATGTGGAGATATTGAGAAATGGGAAAGTGTTGATACCACTTGGCATGAAAAGAACGGGTTCCTGGCCATCCTGTACAACCGCACTCAGCAACAAGACGGCCGCATAAACTGAGTTGAACTCACCTCATTCCAGACATAAATTGAGGTACTCTTGGCCTCGTTCGCCTTCAACTCTCTCAATTTCTCCTCTTCCTTCCGCTTCCCATCCTGCTTGGAACGATTGGATAGATAGTGCGAAGATAAATCTGGAGACATAGCCTTCGATACACGTTTTGGCTCAGCTACAACATCACTAGCAACCGATGTAGCAACTGATGTGCTTGCGACTTCAGTAGTGGCACGCTCACCCATGACTTTGGCAATGGACACCTTGAGTTTTGAGATGATACGAGCAGCATAGCTGAGGACGACTCTTGCAGCATGTATGGCACATACGACTGGCACACTTTTTCGATCCTGCGAGGCGGGTGCATCCAGGCGCTGCACAGGCCACTTTGCTTGAAGTGTTAATGCTCGATGTGAGTGACGTGCGGGTAGGCTTCAGGCCGTTGGAAGTGATAGATGGGTCTACTGAGTTGGAGATAATTGGTGTTGCACTACTGTTGGAAACATGGACCGGAGTATATGTAGACGAATCCGTGGATGAATGCAAATTAGAATTTGAGAATAAATCTTCGACAACTTGAAGAGATGGGTATCCGATAGACTCGTTGGCAGAAAAAGACGTTGGTATATCCTGAGATGAGTGAACGTGGACTGGAGTAGATGAATGCGGATTAGAATTAAATAAATCTTCTACATCTTGAAGCGACGGATATCCGATAGACTCATTGGGAGGAGAGGAAGGTGTTGGTATAACCTGAGAGCGACGACATGGTGTTGGTGTAGGAATACCAATAAATGAATCAAAGATCTTTGATGGCGTTAGAAAACTGAAGTCTTCTACATCAAGTAGTAGCGAACTATGTTCAAGTAAGAGCGAGCTATCTTGAGACGCCAAGTTAGTTTTCCGACATGGTGTGGGCGTAGGTATATCATGGAAAGAGTCGAAGACCTGGGAAGGGGAAAGTTGAAGGTCTTTGAGTACTTGATAATCGGCGACTCCGATATCCGATGATGAGAAGACATCGCCGGTATGGGCTATTGTTACTATATCAGAAGAGGCAAGCTTATTAGATTTGGACATACCCATTGTACGGTGTTACTTAGTTAGTGAGAGAGAGAGAGAGAACAGAACGAGAAAGAAAAAGAAAAAGAGAGAGAGAGAGAGAGGGAGAGAGAGAGTAAAGCGAGACGACAAAAGACAGAGAAAACAGGCTCTATTTATATTCCAAGTGGTAAGGGGTACACGGAGCTATTTAATTAATGACATCGCCGGAATAGGGCGGGCAACTGGCGGGCGCCCAGTTTGACCAGGGGCGTAGCGTTTGGGGCATTTCCCGCAGTAGGGTTTTACTGGGTTTCTGTGTGCCAGCTGACTGGGATTTAAATCTGTTCTTTCTTTATCCATATTATACATTTTCCTCAGCTCAAGTACTCATGACGAAACACTTTCAGACATAGCATATCCTTTCCTCGCTCTACCGACGAAATGTCGGAGCTCCCGCCATGATCCTCCATCGCTCTCCACGCCAAATCAACGCCGCGATCGGAAGATACCCTGCGAAAATGACAGCAGCAAACGTGAAATAAGCCCAGAGGTAGGAGATCCTGTTCGCGAGGGGCGTAGCGACGAACGGAATGAAAAACGACAGGCCACGTGCAAGGTTGAAAAGCACCCCTGTTTCCGGTGTCTGCGGCTTATAGCAGTCGCTGATGTACGCATAGAGACACGTCGAACCGATCTGCTGCCCGAAGACGGCAATTGAGAGACCAACAAGCGGCGGGATGAAGCCTGTGCGGCCAACGGTTGCGCCGAACATAATGAGGCCTCCTGGCATGAAGATGGCGGAGAGGGGCGATAGATAGAGGCGGTATTCGGGCTTGCGGATGCCGTCGTGGCGCGCAGCCGCGCGGTACATGATGTAGTCGGACAGGCGCCCAGCGCAGAGCTCGCCCAGGACGCTCCCGATAGTGAGGGAGACACCGAGACAGATACCAATGGCGGCGGCATCCATGTCGTAGAACCTGTGGTAGCTGGTGGCGAGCGTGACGGCGGGAAGGGTGTTGGCAAAGTTCGCACATGTGTAGTATATGAAAGGTAAAGTGACGGAAGGGTACTTGAGCATAATGAAGGAGTGGGTAAAGTGGGATAAGCGGAGGTTGCGTCCGGGAACCATGTTACCTTTGAAGTCCCATAGCATCTCGATGTAAGAGCGCTCGCGGTTGCGGTTTGCCAGAAACTCCTCGTCGCGTGGGAAGAGTGTTTCGGGGAACAGAAAGAGGGCTACAACAAAGGAGGTGCTGGTGATGATAGCGCCGAGGTAGAAATCCCACTGCCAGCCTTTGGCCACGCCCATAAACCCGCCAACTGAAGCAATCCATTTATATGATACCAAACATGAAAAAAGCGACTGGGCCACTTTACCTAGAGCCGCAATATGCGAACCATTGGTGACGAATATCACATAGATGCCCGTTTTCTCTCCTCGTTCATGGAGAAAGAACATATCGTTGATGCAGGACGTGCCCACCGACATCATCCCCCCGAAGCCAGCCCCACACAGCACACGCGTGATAGCCACCCCAGCATAGGTAGTTGACGCGCCGGAGCCAATCCCACCAGCAATGGTGAGCAGCATGGCGAAAAGGGTCACTGGGCGTCGGCCATAGATATTCGTAAGCGGAGTAAAGATGAAGGGCTTGAATGAATGAATAACTTTATCAGAGTTCTTTTGAGGAACGAGGGACGGCTTACGCTAAGACCGCCGGCTATGATCGAACAAGTATTATTGTAGGATGCGACCGTCGAGTCGACATTCAGGCTGGCAGCGAGGAGAACCAGAGAGGGATTAACGACGGCCGAGTTGAATGGGCCCAAGAAGGCAAATATAGCGATTTGGATGAGAACAGCCCATTTCATCCACAGTGGCCAGTTCTACTGGTAGAGTTTAGGTTTAGTCTCAGACTTGGAGGTTCTTTTACAAGAGTTGTTCCTCCGAATAGACGTACCAAAGGGTCATCCCTGAACCTACTTGGCTGTGGCACCAGAGGCAAGCCATGTCTATCCAGTTGCAGAGAGGGCAAAGAAGCATTATTCTCGGTGACATCTTTCTCATCGTCCACCAGAAAGGAAGGATTCTTATGCTCATACATCTCCAGTGATTGCTTCATGATTCTGTGGACTAGGAAGAGGTGGAGTACGAGTCGTACCTGGGGATGGGGGACAACTTGCCCAGAGATGGTATAGATATAGGCTCACGCGGTGTTCAGCAAGTCACCGATGAGATCGAACGAAGCCCACTTCACCAACTACAAGGCGCGTCCCTTGAATCCTTCGGTTACTTTATTTGACACCCGAAGCACTCGTGTAAGTATTCGAACGTCCAAATGATAGAAAAGGAGACCAAGGAGTTATTTGCCTTCCGAGTCAATGCCTATGTATCACCTTGGCTTGCGTCACGCGTGTCTATAAGTTCTAGTTAGAACTTCAATTTAGGAACAATCGGCGCACGTATGTCAGAGACTCTTTATGGAGCGTCATTCCTAGCGTCGATGAAAGTGGTTCTCTGTCAAAGAGTCGTGTAGGATGAGATGGAAAGCTGAAAGGCTTGTCGTCCAGTTCCATAGAGAGCATTCGGCTGTCGCCGAAGATGTCCAGCGGTACGCTCGGCGTTCGTAGGACAGGATTAAAAAGGCCTCAAGGCTATCCGAATGACCTAACAACGAATTACACTGATAAATTCATTTGTACATAGCAATAAACCGTTTGCGCGACAGGATTGATTTCACCTACTTTTCAGAAATATTTCAAACAAGGGAGCAGCCGGCGGAAAAACGTATAGTGGTTATAGTGTACACAGCGGAAGGAAGGAAAGAAGGAAAAAGGACGATAGGAAGACTGGAAGATTGGAGAACTCGCAATCAGAAAAGACGAAAAAACATGCGGCGCTGAAATTTTTTCGAAAAGAAACGTGGTCGGAAATATCAAGGCGAAACCGAAGCAGAACAAAGGGCATCGGCAGTGGTCGTGCGAGGGAATAGGTAAAGAGGTATCTTTATGGGATAACCAGGTGCACCTAGAGAGAACGCAGTACATTGCGCTACGCTGGGTCGGACACGAGAGATAAGATATATATGACATATCCAAAGAAGGACGGGTCTCGAGACGAGGACGTTGAGTCGTGGGATATGTAGTTGTATGTCTGGAAGTAAAGGGGAGATTACGAGGGATTGTTGTAGATTATGATATGATGGCGAGTTTGTGGCGAATACAGATGCAAGAAAGGGAGCATAGAGAATACCAGTGATCGAGTCAGCAGCCCTAGCCAAGGACTGTTCTAATCCGAGGTATTCATAGCTTGTTCATCTTCGGTTGTCTTTGTTGCCGAATCGGATGAGGCTGGTGTATCCTGTCCAGCATCATCAGAGGCTATTGGGGTCGCAGGGTTCGAAGTTTCAGTTTCAGCTTGCACAGCTTCGTCTGAGGCTATTGGGCTGGTAGGATTCGTTGGAGAGGTCGAAAGCGACTGCATACTGCCATTAGTGGGTGGCGAAGAGGCATGGGGAATACTAGACTCGGCAATCAGTAACAGCAGAAGCAGATATAGATCGTTGTACACGCACTTTTCGGGATTAGGAATCGTAGTTCCAACAGACTCTTGAGAAGTGACACCAGCTTTGGAAAGCGCATAATCTCCAGAGTCGAAATATTTTCGATCCTAGGCAAGTATATCAGCACAGAAAAGTAGAGATCCAAATAGAGCAGACCTTTTGCACTTTCATGAGCGTGTTCTTATGAGTAGGCAGTTTCCCGTATTTCGCAAAGAGCAGCTGCTCTTGCGCGTTCAGTTTCTGCTCAAAAAGATGGAATGATAAATCTACGATATATGAGAAAATTTGGTGAGTACTTGCCCCGATATCGACTTTGTTTCGCTGTGCAGGAAGCATGGTACCAGAGAAGAAGCTTGCAGCAAGTGCAAGCGCAGGGATATGGCAAAGAAAGACTAATCGTAGTCGAGGTTTGAGATTGACAAAGTTTACGGCAGCAAAGTAAATACAGGTCCGAAGCGGCCCGGTATCACTGTGAAGAAGACCCGGCCGAACGGCGTTTCCTCACTAAACTCCAGGCCGCGCCAAATGCCGGGCAATTGGAGCGCGAATACGAGGACGCGCATTACTGTATCATTATGTATGTAGAGGCTTGTACTGCTCGCCAAAATGACGCCGATGACGCAGCTGGGCCTGGAAATCGCAGAGCGAGTGTCATTATTCGTCTAACGTCAGGAATTTACTTCCTCAAAAACGCACCCAACACGCACGGGCTCCGGTAATTCTTTTTCATCTGTGTACCCATCCCTGACCGGTATGACCCGTAGACCTAGAATTCAGTTCGTTTCTGATCCTTTTTTGGTCTCGCTTCGCTTTTTTTTTTGCATCTAACATGTTCACAGTTCCCGGCGTAGACGAACTTCCACCCCGAACACCGATTATAGCTCGGCACCCGCGTGTACCTCTCCTACACGACGTACGAGGAGCTCGCTCCCGGGCACCGGCTGATCGTGCCTATGCAGCATTGTTTGTCGGGGATGTTGATGTTTGAAGAGGTTAAGGTGGGTCCTGCTCTTCGTCAGTTATTGTCACTTGGATAACGTGCTTTTGCTCAATATATAGCAACAATAGTAGCCTAGCTAGCTGTCTTTTGTGAAGAGAATACTCGTTCACATATAAACAGCTAGTGACTAAACCCATCATCCCCTTACGGAATTTCATGAAAACCCTCATGCAAATGATTGCTTCCAAAGATCCCCCAAAACGAGTAGTCTACGAGACTGTCGACCTGGGATCGATGAAAGGGCAGTGGCATTCGTAGATCCAGTGTGTACCGTTTGAGTGAGCGAGAGCTGGGATGTTATTTCAAGGTTAGTGTGGCTTTGACTGTGTTCATCGTTATCTGGTCATGGTCTATCTATCTTAGTGTGGTTATTGGCGGATAGCGGCTAACAGCTTAACAGCTTCACGTATACCCCACCCAGGAACCCATACTCTCGTCTGGCTCCGAATGGTCCACCCACCGCAAACTCATCGATTTTTTCTCCCGCTCTGGCGGGTTCCGCTGGTCTATGGTCCTTAGCTATGGATGGAGGTTCTGCATATCACAAGATCAATAGCAAGTAGCTCTTTTGCACCATCAGCACACCACGAGTCACGACGACGCAGATACAGCTCATAACGGGGAGTCAGTTCCCGGAGCCGGGCTTTGCGCGAGCCTTGCCCTGCTCGGAGTGCTGCGCTACGCTGGAAATTTTTCACAAACCCGCCTCGAAAACTCCCCACCGCTCTTCTCCCCCGTCCCCGATTACAATGGGGTCCTTATCCTTAACATCAAACTTCAATTTGGCAATTTCGAGTGGAACAGAAGGTGCCAAGTCATTCTATCACATACACCGGCATTGAGAATCAATTACGCGTTACTATTAGTCGATTACATGGAGACACAAGCGACAATGAGTCACGAAACGACATAGTACGGTTGCCGACTGGGCTCAGGCCAGATTTTTGTTTTAAATCAAGTGATCCGTCGGAGCGCCCAATATTAGTGACAGAGTGACATTTGACATTACGTACTTCCTTCACACTTCCTCCATAGAGTCGTTGGAGTCGTTGGAAGCATGCTATGGCTCAGCTCATTACTGTACCATGGTGTATGCATGTAGCAGAAGATATGGGAGGGTGATTTTTGCGAGCATCAGGTGCGAGCGTGCGAGCGGTGCGGGTGCGGGAGCTGCGAGCATATATCATAATAAGTATAACCACCGGATATCAGTGGCCAGAGAGTATCTAACTCTTTATATGCTACTACTACTACTCTAAGTACTCATAGTATAATTACAAGTTATAAGTTACAAGTTCCTATACTTACGGAGCAACTTGCAGTAGCAACAGTAGCAGCAATATCTTATCATAGACTTGTACATAGCGTGCATGCTCAGAAATTGTTGGCATGCTCACAGATGATACTCTTGTAGTTACCGCACTTACTTGTAGCCACACGCACCTTGACCCGCACACTAGCATATTGACTCGCACTTGCTCTTGCACACTTCAAACTTCAATTGTATTTATTGGCTTACACTTTCACGCGCACCCGCAATATTGGCTTGCACCTCATATTATATGGCACGCACTTGCCACAGGTAACATTATTAAACTCTTTAGATACTTACACAGACTCTATAATTCCAGTTTTGAGCATTCCTTAACCAAAATATATCCATTTTGGTATTAGTAATATTACTTACAGTAATATGGTCGAAGGCTTTGTCCACTTTCTCAATTGGAGCTTTTGGCTCCTAGCTGCCTTCCCTTGCCTTCCCCGTGTGTAATTTAAGAACTTACCCCATCTCAATTCTACAGAGTCAATGTATACTCATGAGTCATAATAAAAGATGTTTGTTCCACTACTCAGCCCTTTTAAAGGAAAACCCTATAGTATCACAGTGGCTGCTCGCACTTTAATGCTCGCCTGCACATGTTCACACCCGAAAGCTCGCCCTGGATCACACTGCCTTGCACGGAGCCCGCAAGTTGCTTGCTAAATTCAACGTGCCACCTCAAACTCCGAGTCATGTTCATTCCGCAGGTTGCACGACAATGGATGTTGTGATAAAAGCAAGTAAATACACATTCATACCCGTAATTCCGAGTTGAATGATGCTCTGTAAGATCAAAACATGGCTCATGAGCACCAGGTTACCTTTTTGGAGCAAGACGCAAGGGAGCGACAGGTCGAAATAGATCATGGCTAGATAGTAGAACCAGAAATATCTCAAGAATATCTTCGCTAGGCTTGTTTCAGGTTCATACGATGGTGCAAAGTTTCTTGGACACTTAAAGTAGTACATACCTTATTAGCCAGCTCAGGTAGGGGACGTACTAATATTACTATACCACTCAATCGTCACAATGAGATGAACAAAATTGATTCAAGTCTAACAGCGCCTAACGTTTGTTTATACTACCGCAAAAACAAGATTGTGGTGGTATAAACAATTGCGTACGGCCTTGTAAGTATCTACGGTCAAACAGAAAGCCTTGACCGTAGATATTTACAAATTGCCCCTGGGACCAGCACGACGAACGCGATCTTGTTGTAAACGGCCACTGTGAAGTAAGGCAAGTATGGCATATAATATATATTAATAATAAGTCACTCTGTCACAAATGCTTGACGTCCCGACGGATCACTTGATTTAAAGCAAAAATCTGGCCTGAGCCCAGTCGGCAACCGTACATAGGGAAGGTTAGAACGGGAAGGGATCGGTGCCTTATATATACAAGCTGGTTGTACGGTCGTATACTTCAAAGGATAAAATACTTACAAGATTCATGCAAATTATGACTACGATACTGTACCCGGGACCCGAAAACATTCACATTCGTTCCCAAAGAAGGAAATGCACCTTTAAGGCCCAATGATTCAAGAGTTTCAATTTTTACACGTATCAAGGAGCGCATAACCCACATCGGCGTTTTTCGACCTTCCATTAGCTAATTTCCATAACAAGCATGATATTGACTTTGACCAACGTCAGTCTCAGATATCATCCTCTTGTAAAGAAAGTACAACGACCACTGAAAATTATCCCGGAAATTCGATGTGGAGGAGGCTGCTAGTAATTGGTCAACGCCATTCGATACTCTTGTGTACGCATATAAGGATGAATATGAATAGCGGACGAACACTCCTTGAGTGAGGCTCCTGTTTTCCTTCCATCACAAATACTATGTAAATATGTCGTCTTGCCAAAGACACTCATACCAAGATAGTATATTGACTATCTTCTTAAAACATAGAACTCTAGATTCCCCAGCTAACTGGAATAGGGAACATTCCTAAACTAGTAATCAAGTGGTGAACGGCCGAACAAACTGCCAGTGCTTGTCGTAAGATCTGCTTCGTTGTCCTCATGCATAATCGCACAATTTAAATCACATTTGAAAGCCCAAGTAGTACACAAAGATAGAGAAAAATCAGGAAGCATGTGAACCCAGCGTAACGACAAAGAACCTATCGAAGTCTCGGTACACCGCATTGTAAGCCCAAGTAAACCAGATACAGAACGGAAATTGACATATTGAGAGTAGGGAAGAAGTGAGACCGCGAGACGATGGAGGACCTATCGACTCAAGCCTTGGTACACTACATACAGATTCAGGACAGCCAAGGGAAAGAAGTGCCCATGAACCCTCCCGAAAGATATTATCTCCTTTAGACCACGATGCACCCGACGGAAATGAGGCTACCCTGGGGAATAATTAGTCTTCAAGGAATTCGCAATGTATATGGGAGCTTACCAGAGCGTTATTCTCGCAGCAGACAGTTTGAGCGTTGCAGACTCCGCCAAGGACATCGAGGCCAGTGCAGTCGAGACCAAGGAGAAGGTCGACACCCTCAACAGCGATCTGAAGCGCGTTGAGAATGAAGGAACCTAGAAAAGACTCTTGCTAGAATATTTTGTCAGCGACATCAATTACCTTATATAGATTTTCTTACATCCAAGGTCTGCGTGCAGCACTGAATGGCCCCAGTGCTGCATTGAGTAGCGCTCGTAGGTGTCGGGGCCGGCTAAAACGTATGTTCATGAGCATGCAAAGTAAAGGTTGCAGGAACAAGTTAGCTCACCGTGGTGACCGTCACAGTGGTGGTGGGGACGTTGCGCTTTTCAACTGCCGGAGAGGCGGCGGCGAGAAGAGTGAAAGCAAACAAGATGTAGAAAGCAATAGTAGAGATACGAGAGAACATATTGACTGAGTGTGTTTGTTTGGATGTGTCGAAAGGTTGTTCGATGCTTTGGATAGAAGATTCTGACTGGTTTTTATACTCGAAACCTGGGAAATATAGAGTCATAAAACCATACGTACTATGTTTACAAAGATACCACCATGGCAAAGAATTCAACGATTCAACGTCAGGGCATTGACATCTGTAAGATGGCATTTCTTTCAGGAATTACAACCCAATTCTCGGCTCAATATCTTCGAACCCAGTCACCGATTATTTACACAATGAGAAATGCTGTTGAACATACCAATTCCTTAATGTAAATCCCTCCTGTTTGATGCGTCAGCCGCGAGGTGAAAGGTGACAGGAACCGAGAGGTTAGACTGGAGATTTTGACAAGAATCACAGAGAAATGGATGCTGGCGGTGAACCTGTCCTTTTCCAGAGAAAGAACAGATATTCCACTACTTATTTCGGACAGTTTTGATGATCTTGCTCAGAACATTCAGAAGTCTCGAAATTGCTTGGAATTTCCTGGATGAATCACAACCCAATTCCTGGGTCAATATCTTTAAGCCAGCCGCTGATACCTATGACGAATTAAAAGGACGGAAGTATACGACAGGAAAAGTCGCCGTGCACGACGTATGATGCCACCAGTTGGAACGAGGTTAGACTGGAATTTTTAGCAAGAATTACAAAAAATGAATATGGCAGTGAACTTGTTCGTTTCTAGACAATGCTCAGACATACCTCTGAAGCGACGAATTCTTCAGTGTAAAATCGTGGCTCTTTCAAGCCGCTCGAAAGGAAACGAAAATTTTAGCAAGAATTACAGAAAAATGATATTAGCAGCGAAGGCGTCCGGGTCCAGAGGAGTACAGAGCACTATTTCCGACAGCTTGGATGATTTTGTTCAGATCATCAAGGAATCTCGAAATGATCGTAATTTGTACAACCCAACTCCTGGCTCAACATCTGCGAAGTCAGTCGCTGATTTCTAGTGCGATTTAGAAGAATGGAAATGTCGTCATACGAATCCTTCAATGTAAAGTTGCATAAGGCTTTCGCCAAAGCCACCAATCGAAAGGCGCTCGGAGGTTAGAATGGGAGTGTTGGAAGAATTGCAGAAATGAATAATGGTGGTGAACTTGTGCGTGTCCTGGGGAAGTGCGGGGAAATTACTATTTCGGTTGAATGTTATCAAAGAGTCTCGAAATTGATCGAAGTTTCCTCAATGAATTACGTCCTCATCACTGGCTCAATACCTTCAAAGCCAGCTACTGATGCCTGCAACGATTCAAAAGAACAATGCAAATGCTGTTGGACATTGGAACTCAACGTAAAATAGCCTTGCATGATACATGATACCTCCGTCAAAGCCAGCACTTACCAGGTTTAGACTGGGTTTTTGGTGAGAGTGAGAGAAATGAACAATGGCGGCAGGTTCATTTCTAGCATGAGCTCACTGCAAGGAGGCCACCAATAAACTCCTCCGACACCTCCGACACGGACACCCGACATCAGATGATTGGGGTGATTTTGCCAAGATTTTGCCAAGAACACCAAATTATTCTCGAAACACAATACATTTTCGAAAACAGTTCTTGTCAAAGGTTCAGAAGATAAGTGAAGCAAAAGTGCCCGTGAGCTACGAGTTGCTATTGGTCTCTAAATCTAGACATTCCTTCATCATCAAATCTATTATAGTGGCGTCCTTACTCTCAATCAAACCTCAATTTGGCAAGTTCGAGTTGACAAGAAAGTGTCAAGCTGACATGGCCCTAAGACTCAATTACGCGTTAATCGATTATATATGTTATAACGCGAAACGACCTAAGGAAATAGTGGTACAGGAAAGGATCGGTACCTCATATGCAATATGTATTCTACTACAGAAGCTCGTAGTTCAAGTCAGGGGACAGGAATTCAGGAAATTCTCTTTTTTTGAATGCTAGCCACTGGTAATTAGGCCACAAGACCCATCGACTTTGTGTATACTAGATACTAGCTGCTTCAATAGCGGTGGCGGCGGAGTAAACAGAACACTTTGAATGAACGGACAATGCGTCTCTAGTTTACTCCTCTCCTTTCCAATCATCCCAGTCCAGGCATACTTAGCATACCACCCTTCCCACCCCCCAACTCGGTCCTTATCTCTTGTCCCACCTAATATCTTCCTAGGTCTCCTCCATCTCCTCGGTTCAAGCCCAAGAACGTTCTCGATGATCTCTGCTGCAAAGTACCTATCGAACAAACGAACATTGAACAATGCCATCAGCACACCATGACGACTCAGATACGGCTCACAAGAGCGCAACGGAAGATTTCAAAAAAAAAAACCCCTCGAAAACTCCCCACCTCCCTTCTCCCCCATCCCCTCTATCCCTAACACATCTTCCTCCGATTCATCACCCATCCCATATCCAACCTTCCCCTTTCCCGTCTCCAATATTATCGCCCTCGCTCTTGATAACATGCCCATACCCCATCGAGCTTGTATCGTTGTACAACGCCATACATGTGTTAACTACCTTTGTTGCACACCTATATCACTGTTTAATTGGTTGTCACTCCTCCATATTTGCATCTGAGTTGTCTTCCCCGCTAATCTGAAGTTCTTACCAATGACCGCTGCTCACACATAGTAACATCCCACATTGCACTTGCAATAGCTTCACGGAGGTTCTATCCTGCTTGCATTCAACTGACAAGTCTCCCTGTGTAGCAAGTAGATCTTTTGGATCAAGATGCAAAGCAGGAATGGTATCAAGCAAGTCAGGATCAATATGTTGTCATAAGAAAATGTTTTCAGTAAATACGTTTTCCGCCCTTCCATCAGCTAATTTCCATAACGAGTGCGATATAGACAGCTTTGACCAATGTCAGTCCCAGATATTGTAAAGCAACTCGGTCAACACCTTTCCGACCCGACACTCGCAGCCGATGAGAACTCCTACTCTCCTCCACCCAACAGATATGTAAATCTCAACGCAGTCCAAACATGCCATTGATCACTTAAATGGCCTCGGCCTACCATCGTATCACGACTTTAAGTTTCCGCTCAAGGCGCGCAACCATACAGGGGGGTAATAGTTCTATACATTCCACAACTCATACGATCAGACTTGAATAGTATTAACCTGGAATATTCCTAAAGCAATGGAGTGACGCGTTAGAACAAACTACTTACCAGTGTTTGTTGTCAAACTTGACATAGTTTCCCTAGATCACAACATTTATTAATCACACAATTTAAATCACATATGAACAAAACCAAACAGAGATAGAGAAAAATCAGGGAAGCATGTGAACCCAGTGTAACGACGAAAAACAGGGGGGAGGAAGCTTCTCCCTAAGCGGTGTAAGACGCTGAACAAGTTCCAGTAGTTTGGCTGGAAATTATCCTGATCCTCTGTAAATTCGATCACCAGACCCATCGATGCGTACTTTGAACACTTCAGTCGCGGCGACGACGGGAAAACGGACGAAACATTTGTAAAATATTCAGGGGCAAAGCATTCCACACTCGTTCCCAATCATACTGGTCCAATCATAGTTGTTGTACCATTTTCCCCCACTCCTTATTGATATCCCCGTCCTGACTTCGCCGTCGTTTTATCCGTCGTCATTCATGTCGTCATTGCCTTCCCCATGCCAGCAATTCGTCGGGTAGTGCCCGACTCACTCACTTAGGTCCAATGCCCTCTTGCCGAACAGTGAGCTAATATGAAACCATGCAACTACGAAGTTTGCCCGTTATCTACATCTCCAATTAGTCAGCCCAAACCTCAGGCTCAAAGAAATCCTACACCTCAGTCAACTCCAGTCCACATCCGCATCATTCTCTCACCAAGCCTAGTTCTTGCCTTCCGTAAAACCTTTTACACAAAACCTCTCCTAAGACATTTAATGAAAAGGAATCGTCGAAGCTCGTACTTGAAGCAGAAATCACAATTCAATGGCTGTTGTGTCCGTTTGTTGAAAGGCGAATTAGTCTGATAAGATGAGGGATTGAGGAACATAACTGCCTTCGATGGAGTCTGAACGCAGTGCACCCAATGAATACGAGGGTGAGTCATTGTCTTATCGTCCCAATTCAGTGACATTATCATTGGGGTCATTCTGAGAAGAAACAAATTCAGTGTCGGGTTCAGAAACAATAAAGATAGTGCACTCACTGCAAACTTTCCATCGCCCATAATCGCCCTGGCGCGCGCCGTATCCTGGTCCTTCTGATCCGCCATCCCACCCCCAAACTTTTCTTGTCGGAGTATCTCAGTAAGCGTGGTGCTGTCATTGTAAGCGTGGTGCTGTCATTGTCAGCGTTGAACCGAGCGAGTTCGTGCGCCTTGGGTTGTGGGTTTCAAAGTGCTGTGTGGGGAAAGACATTCATTAGCGTTAGTCTGCGTCCTTCGTTGATCAAGTACACTGCGTTCTTCCACCGCTTCTTCCCAAGCTTCCAATGACCCGAATCGCCCCAGAGCGATTTCAAGAACACCGCGGCCTTCTTTGTCTGCAGTTTCGTAGACTCGTTTCAGACGAGTTATTTGCCATTGTGACTCGGGACCGCCAGGAGTAAAGTGCGATTTGGGAGAGGTTCAGTGATATCGTCGGTTTCCTATGTTTTCATCACATTCTCCAATGCTGTCGTTCTCTTGCTCTCTCCAGTTCCTTCTCCTCGCCTTTTCTCTGAACTTCGGTACTGATATTGGAGAAAAAGACTCTACGGTGGACGAGGCCCTAGGGCCCTAACATCCACTCATAAATCTCGAAGGAGCAGCAGGAGCTTGCTCGCAAATGTCGTTGTCAATAGTCTTCCCACATATCTGTTTCCGTTTAGGTTGGTTGTCTGAGCGGTCTTCATCGTGATGGCCGTTTTTTTAGCCAACATCCCCTTGTCGGATCGTCTATGATTAGAAGGTACTACTGAAAGAAGAGGAGAACTGGATGAAGCTACGTGAGCTGAGCTTGGAGGTAAACAGTCAAGGTTCAACTCCGGACCGGGATAGGCGTCTAGCACGTGACCCTAAAGCGTGCGCCTGGCTCAGCGTCTACAATTCCTGCTAGTTGGTCAACGTACCCGTAATCTCGGGATGTGCGAGGCCGCTGCCCTACTCGGGCTGCTTGGCATGATCTTACTCATGCAAAGGTTGGCTTCCCAAGACCCCCCAAAACTTCGAACAGTCTTCTAAGAGAATGTCACCCTGCCAGGATCTATGAGGGCCCCGGAAACTCCCCTCAGACCTTGTCCGCCAAAAAATCCTCAAGTACGCTATGATTTTGGGCTCAAGTACGCTATTTCGGACAAGGATCGTCACGTGAATCAAAAAAATTCGCTAAAAATTCCAAAAAATCCCCAAAAAATCCTAGACTGTCCTACAGGCTTCTGCGTGTGCTACAATCCAAGCATTACTGTGAGAAACATTTCTGGCAAGTATTATAATTTTCAACACCGGTAAGGCCTTGAGAACCTTTTTCGCGCCCTGTTTTTGAATTCGAAACGCCTGCCACCGTTTCCCAGGACAGCCATTTAGCTAGGTGAAGCATACACTAGCATACAATGTATCCTTCCCGAGGTGATACAAGATATTAGCGACAGGCGCATGAGTATGAAGATGGTACTTGTGGCTTTCGCCGCAAGCTGGATATCGTCTAGCTCATCGGGCGAGAACATAATCTAACAACAATAGGACAACAGAAAGGTACATTTTTGTACGGCTTATGCTTTTGTTGCAGGTACCGGTTGGCTCTCGGCTTTGGCATGCTTCTTTGGAGTAGAAGCCCCTCAAATTTTCGGTTCGGCGCTGGCGCGCCAGCCTAAAGTACGTTTTGTAGGACAGGGAAGCGGACCATCTGGCCTAAAATACGCTATTCCGGACAAGGTCTGGGGGGAGTTTCCGGGGCCCTGATCTATGAGAGGGCAGCGGCACTCGTATATCGAGTGTGTACCGGTTGAGTAGGAGACGTGGAATGAGTTGGAGGGTTCTTTCAAGGTTAGTGCGACTTTTACTATGTTTATCGTTAGCTGGTTGTTAGTTATGATATGGTTATGCACGACTAGCGGCTATAACTAAGAATGAATGCGCATGCTACATGTATACCCCACCCAAGAGTACATACTCTCATCAGGCTCCGAATGGTCGACCCGCAACAAACTCATCGTTTTTTCCTCCCGCCCTGGTAAGTTCCACCGGTCCATGGCCCCGAATTTGCCTATTTCATGTTCAGTTTGATTATAGGGCCCAAGGGGTATGAGCTTGTTATCGAGAGCGAACGCAATGGTATTGGAATTGGGAAGGGGAAGGCTGGGTATAGGATGGGTGATGAAAAGGATGTGCTGGGGATGGAGAAGACGGGGGAGAAGAGCGGTGGGGAGTTTTCGAGGTGGGTTTTTTCTAAATCTTCCGCTCTCGTTGTAAGCTGTATCTGTGTCATCGTGGTATCCTGATGGTGTTTATTCAATAGGTACTTTACATCAGAAATCATCGGGAAAATTCAAGACGAACCGAGGAGGAGACCTAGGAAGATTCTGGGCGGAATGAAGGATAAGGAGTGGGTTGGGGGATAGAAGCGGTGGTAAGTATGACTGGACAGGGATTCGGGAAGGAGGCAAGAGGAGTGAACTAGAGATGCCTTACCTGTTCCCCTGATTATTCAAAGCATTTAGTTTTCCCGTCGCCGCCGCTCTGATGCAGTTAGTATTTAGTATATCTAGTATACACATCAATGGATCTTGGGCCCGTTTAGTATCTAAGAACAGATAATCCACAGCTAAATCACTGAACATCTTAGGAGGAGTTCCCTCCCCCCGACTTGAACTACAAGTAGTTTCTGTAGTAGTTTTTGTATTGGGATTCGTCCCTGACTAAGTAAAATGGGAACAAGGATACGCATCTGCACGTATACTAGGTGAGGAATCTCAAGAGAAACTTGGGGTTTTTTGACAAGGATTATTAGGAACTGGGCCTACTTGGTGGGATGGCGTGGATGTGGAGTCGGAGTTGCCTAAGGCGGTTGCCAGTTTCTTTGAGCTGAAGTTGGGTGACGAGGAAACTGCGAGAAGGTTCAGAAAATAAGTGAAGCAAAAGAGCTACTCGCTATTGATCCTGTGATTTCCTTCATCCACGGCAGAACTTAGTGCAATGGGGTCCTTATCCTTACTATCAAACTTCAATCTGGCCAGTTCGAATTCAAAAGAAGGCGCCAAGCCATTCTATCCGATACATTAGCGTTGAGGACCAATTCCGCGTTAGTCATTACATCGAGACGAAAGAGGTAACGAGTGGCGGAACGACATAGGGAAGGTTAGAACATGAAGGGATCGGCGCCTTGTATGCATGTTCACCGTCCTAGTCACTTTTCTCATTAGCGAATGTCAGTGCAGAGGATTGATGCAAATTATGACTACAATACTGTACACGGCACTCGGGAAAACAATTCACACTCCTTCCTGAAGAAGGAGATGCACCCTTAAGGCCCAGGAATTTGAAAGTTTCAATTTTTACACATCTCAAGAAGCGCATAACCCACGTCGGGGTTTTTCAACCTTCCCTGAGCTAATTTCCATAACGAGCGTGATATTGACAGCTTTGACCAACGTCAGTCTCAGATATCATCTTCTTTTACAGAAAGTACAACGACCACTGAAAATTATCCCGTAAATTCAATGTGGAGGAGGCTGCTAGTAATTGGTCAACACCATTCGATACTCTTGTGTACGCATATAAGGATGAATATGAATAGCGGACGAACACTCCTTGAGTGAGGCTCCTGTTTTCCTTCCATCACAAATGCTATGTAAATATGTCGTCTTGCCATAGACACTCATACCAACATAGTATATTGACTATCTTTTTGAAACATAGAACTCTAGATTCCCCAGCTAACTGGAATAGGGAACATTCCTAAACTAGTAATCAAGTGGTGAACGGCCGAACAAACTGCCAGTGCTTGTCGTAAGATCTGCTTCGTTGTCCTCATGCATAATCGCACAATTTAAATCACATTTGAAAGCCCAAGTAGTACACAAAGATAGAGAAAAATCAGGAAGCATGTGAACCCAGCGTAACGACAAAGAACCTGTCGAAGTCTTGGTACACCGCATTGTAAGCCCAAGTAAACCAGATACAGAACGGAAATTGACATATTGAGAGTAGGGAAGAAGTGAGACCGCGAGACGATGGAGGACCTATCGACTCAAGCCTTGGTACACTACATACAGATTCAGGACAGCCAAAGGAAAAAAGTGCCCGTGAAACTTCCCAAAAGATATTATCTCCTTTAGGCCGCGATGCAGCCCACGGAAATGAGGCCACCCTGGGGAATAATTAGTCTTCAAGGAATTCACAATGTAAATGGGAGCTTACCAGAGCGTTATTCTCGCAGCAGACACTTTGAGCGGTGCAGGTCCCGCCAAGGACATCGAGGCCAGTGCAGTCGAGACCAAGGAGAAGGTCGACACCCTCAACAGCGATCTGAAGCGCGTTGAGAATGAAGGAACCTAGAAAAGACTCTTGCTAGAATATTTTGTCAGCGACATCAATTACTTTATATAGATTTTCTTACATCCAAGGTCTGCGTGCAGCACTGAATGGCCCCAGTGCTGCATTGAGTAGCGCTCGTAGGTGTCGGGGCCGGCTAAAACGTATGTTCATGAGCATGCAAAGTAAAGGTTGCAGGAAAGAGTTAGCTCACCGTGGTGACCGTCACAGTGGTGGTGGGGACGTTGCGCTTTTCAACTGCCGGAGAGGCGGCGGCGAGAAGAGTGAAAGCAAACAAGATGTAGAAAGCAATAGTAGAGATACGAGAGAACATATTGACTGAGTGTGTTTGTTTGGATGTGTCGAAAGGTTGTTCGATGGTTTGGATAGAGGATTCTGACCAGCTTTTATACTCGAAATCTGGAAAATATATAGTCAGAGAACCATAGGTAGTGTGTTGAAAGGACAACCACATGAAACGTCCCAAGGCACGTCCTTTGCGGTCAAAGAATTGAACGATGTCAGTGGCTTTGACATCTGTGAGATGGCATTTTTTTCAAGGATTACAGGATTACATCCCAATTCTTGGCTCACTATCTTTGAAGCCAGTCGCTGATGTCTTTAAAAGATGGAAAGGCTGTCGAACATACAGATTCTTCAATATAAATTATTACTTGATGCCTCCGTCAAAGCCACAAGCTGAAAGGAGCCGAAGTTAGACTGGAATTCTGGCAAGAATTACAGAAAAATGAACAATGGCGGTGAACGTGTCCTTGTCCCAGATCATAGAAACCACTATTTCGGACGGTTCATAGTTTTTCTCAGAACATTGAAAATTAATCGTATTCTCTATGAATTACAATCCAATTCTTGGCTCAATATCTTCGAAGTCAGCCACCGATCTCTACAGCCGTCCAAAAGAATGGAAATATCGTTGATCTTAGGAACTCGTAATGACAAAGTCACCTTGCACAATACACGACTCCGTCAAAGCCACAAGGTGTCAGGGAACCAATGTTAGACTGGCAACGTTGGCAAATCACAGAAAGGAACATGACGGTAATATGTTTGTGCCCAGAGAATGCTCAAAATGCGAATAGAACTCTTTCCTTAAATGTAAAACTGCTTCGTATAAGGCTTCCGTCCGGCTAAGTACCTGTCGAAAGAAACGAAGTTCGAATAAAAATTTTGCAGGAAGAATTGCCGAAATGAAAATGGCGATGAACGTGTCCTATGTCTAGGGGAAGTACGGGGAATTTACTATTCCGAGTGATTTTGTTCAGAGTCTATCTCCTTAATGAAATCCCAGGCTCAATATCTTCGAAGCCGACCACTGATATCTACGACGATTTAAAATGTAAACGCTGTTGAACATGATGCCTCCGTCAAAGTGAAAGGAGCGTTAGATTGGAAATTTTGGCAAGAATCACAAAGAAATGAATAGTGACGGTGAACGTGTCTGCCGTGCACAGAGCCGGGAGATCAGAGAAATCCATTATAAGCTTGGGCAGCGGATGTCTACCTCAATGAATTAATTGCAGTTCAATTTCTAGCTCAATACCTTCAGCTACTGACCCCTACAATGATTTTAAAAAAACAATGGAAATGCTGTTGAACTACGAGTTTTTTGATGTAAATTGCCTTGCATGATACATGATGCCTCCGTCGAACTTGCCACCACTTGAAAGGAACCGAGTTTAGTCTTCAACTCTAGTAAGAATGACTCGAGAGATGAATAAATAGCGGTGAACACCATCCTCATGTCCAGCATAAACTCACTAAGTACTACAAAGAGTCCACCAATAAAATCTTTCGACACAGACACCGAACATCAGATAGTTAGAATGATTTCGTCAAGAATATCAAATAAATTATTCTCGAGTCATGGCACATTTTCGCCCGGGCCAACAGTCGTTCCCAAAGGAAGACTCTTGAAGCAAAAGTGCACATGGCAAGCTACTTGCGATTGATTTTACTACATACTAGATAACATACCCTTTATCCATCAGATCCATAGCAGAACCTATTACAGTGGCGTCCTTAATCTTACTCTAATCAAACATCAATCTGGCAAGTTCGAGTTGAAAAGAAATGGCCAAGCAGCTTTATCCGACGGCGTGGCGCTGACATTCATATATGCTATACGTAGACAACACAAAATGACATAGAGAATGGCGACACAGGAAAGGATCGGTGCCTTATATGTATCTAGAACAAAAGAGACGACGCGAAACGACCTAAGAAAATAGTGGCACAGGAAAGGATCGGTGCCTCATATGCAGATATATATACTAGTTTTCCGTCCTCGACAGGGCGTGATTTTTCTCCCATTAGCGAATCCCAATATAGAAACAACTACAGAAGCTACTCGTAGTTCAAGTCAGGGGAGAGGAATTTCTCCCAAGACGTTTAGGAATTTAACTGGACATTATCTCTGCTTTTGAATGCTACCCACTGAGAATTGGGCCACAAGACCGATTATACTACATACTAGCTGCTTCAATAGCGGTAGCGACGGAATAAACAAAACACTTTGAATGATCAGGGGAACAGATAACGCGTCTGTAGTTTACTCCTCACTCCTTCCCAATCATCCCAGTCCAATCATACTTATCATACCACCCCTTCCACCCCCCAACCCGGTCCTTATCCCTTGTCCCTCCTAATATCTTCCTAGGTCTCCTCCATCTCCTCGGTTCAAGCCCAAGAACGTTTCCGATGATCTCTGCTGCAAAGTACCTATTGAAGAAACAAACAATGAATAAACACCATCAGTATACCACGACGACGCAGATACGGCTCACAACGATCGCAACGGAAGACAGAAAAAAACCCACCTCGAAAACTCCCCACCGCCCTTCTCGCCCGTCCCCTCCATCCCTAGCACATCCTCCTCTTCATCACCCATCCCATACCCAACCTTCCCCTTCCCACCTTTCCCGCCTCCAATACCATCGCCCTCGCTCTCAATAACATGCCCGTACCCTTTCTCCCCCTTATAATCAAATTGGACCATGAAATACGGCAAATTCGGGACCATCGATCGGCGGAACCCGCCGGGGCGGGAGGAAAAATCAATGAGTTTGCGGTGGGTGGACCATTCGGAGCCGGAGGAGAGGATGGATTCCTGAATGAAGGTGCATTTTAGTATACATGTAGCATGCGTATTAGATATTAGAAGCTGGCGGCCGTTATCCGCATCTAACCAAGAAACAGAGAAACAAAGAAAAACAAAGAAACAGAAATCCAGCATAGTTACACCGACACTAACCTTGAAATACCCTCCCAGTTCCTCCCACGTCTCCCATTCAACAGGTACACATTCGATATACGAGTGCCGCTGCCCTTTCATCGATCCCGGTGTGACAGTCTCGTAGAAGACTGCGCGTTTTGGTGGGTCTTGTGCGGCGAACATCTGCATGAGGGTTTTCATGAAGTTCTGTGAGAGGAGAGTAAAAGGCAATGTTATTAGTATTAAATTGAAGTGACAGAAAGGAGTAAACCGACAAAGGACGAAAGAGGACGAAGGAGCAGTTACACACCTTGACTTCCTCCCAGACATCATCGTCTCCCTCCAACATGGACAGACAATGCTGTATAGGCACGATCAGACAGTGTCCAGGAACGAGCTCCTCGTGCGTTGTGCAGGAGAGGTATACGCGGGTGCCGAGTGCGATTATTGGGGCTCGGGGTGGAAGTTCGTCTGCGTCGGGAGCTGTGGGGATAGATATAAGCAGATGGTTAGATGCGAAACAAAGTGAAGGGAGAGCAAAAAAAGGGTCGGAGAAACGAAATGTTCTAGGAGATATGGGTAGGGGATATGGGTAGGGGATGGGCATGGTATATAGATGAAAAAGAATCACCGGAGCTCGTGCTGCTGAAGCAGAAATCACAGTTTGCGAGTGCTTGTTGGGTTCGTTTGTAGTCTACACCCGAGAAACGAATTAGGTTTGATAATTGAGAAAGGATTAGGGAGCGAGAGACGGAGCACACACCATGGATAGCAAACTGCCTTTTAATGGCGTCTGAACGCAATTTTTGTCGTCCCAGTTTAGCGGCGTTATCGTCGATGTAGTCGAGGTCGTTCTGAAAAGTTAACAAAATCAGTGCGGTGGAATTAGGAAGAAAGTACACTCACTTCAAACTTTCCATCTCCCATGATCGCTTTGGCGAGCGCCGTATCCTGGTCCTTCTGATCCGCCATCCCACCTCCGAACTTTTCTTGTCGGAGCATCTCAGTAAGCGTAGTGCTGTCATCGTCAGCATTGTACCGAACGAGCTCGTGCGTCTTGGGGTCGTGGGTCTCAAAGTGCTGTGAGGTGAAAGAGATTCGTTTAGCGCTAGACGCCCTTTGATAAATGATAATGAGCGTACGCACCTTTTCCCTCTTTCTGCGATTTCCAGGCCCAGCCGCGTCATCGGCGTCATTTTGGCGAGCAGCAGAGCCTACGTCGTACAAGCGGCCTCTACCGTCTAGCGTTGGTAGTACTTCAACTTTGACATTGTTAGAGCTCGTTCCGTTAGCTAGACTTCGTGCGTCCTCGTATTCGCGCTCGAGTTGCTCGGCATTCGGCGCGTCCATGAGTTTGGCGCGAAGGACTTTGGCTTGGAGCTTGTTGAGTGAGGACGGGGAAAGGGATCGCTGTGTGGATGATGATTTAGGCGGAGGGGTCATGACGGATGGGATGGGGGTATGACTCTGTTGTAATGGAGAGCTGGCTTGAGAAGGAAGACGAAGAGAGTCCAGCCTGCGATTAACAGGTGGACCAGGTGTTGGAGGAGATGGAGTCGAAGGCGCACTTCCACCTGGGCGACGGAAAGAGGAGCTTCTGCTTGAAGCATTGGAGAACATGAACCCTTTTTCTCCTCCGTTACCTGCAGATCGTTCCGGTTGGCGTCCTCTACGTCCTTCGCGTTGATCAAGAACTCTGCGTTCTTCCAGCGCTTCTTCCCAAGCTTCCATTGACCCAAATCGCTCAAGAGCAATTTCAAGGACATCGCGGCCTTCTTCGTCTGCAGTTTCATAGACTCGTTTCAGACGAGTCATTCGCCATTGTGAGCCGGGACCGCCAGGAGTAAATGTTCGATTTGGAGGAGGTTCAGTAATATCATCGGTTTCCTGCTGTGTTTTCATCGCATTCTCCAATGCTGTCGTTTTTTCTATTTCCCTTGCTCTCTCAAGTTCCTTCTCTTTTCCTTTTCTCTGAACTTCGGTTCCGATATTGGAGAAAAAGTCTGATGATTCCGTGGTGGAAGAATCAGGTCCTAGCATCCATTCATCTCTCTTTATATTCGAGGAACTCGACGAAGCTGCAGCAGCTGGTTCGTGAATATCGTTGTCAACAGTCTTCTCGACCCACATATCGTCGTCGTCGTCGTCGGCCTCGATACGTTTCCGTTTAGGTTGCTTGTCTGAGCGGTCTTCATCGTGACGATGGCGTTTTTTACTCGACTTTTCCTTGTCGGATCGCTTATGCTTAGAAGATCCCATGAAAGAAGGCGCAAATGGATGAAACTACGCGAGTAGAGCGTGAAGTGGAAAGAGTGAATAAGCGCCAGCCCAAGCGCGGATTCGGCTCCGGACCGGAAGCAAGCGCCCTACGTTTTAGCCGGAGGTCTGATTGGCATCGTTCTCAGCGACGTCAGTGCCGTCTTGCTTGTATTTCTTGCAGTGGCAGAGGTACCTGCATTGGTCAACCTCTCATAACTCTTTTCAAGTAATATAATGATAAATCGATAACTGCTCAGGCTCCGAAGGGTTGCTTCGGGTATCATTCAATTTGTGCGATGCGTATGTCTGAATCAGTACTATTATCCAAGAAAGGAAGAGAGATAGAAACCTCCGCATGTAACTGGACTTTCGTAGTTGGAGCAGGTTCGAGTAGTATGAGCAATGCAATGGCCGTTCGGTTGGCAAAATTAAATAACTTGGTGTCGAGTCACTTACGGGCACGATGAAGTAGGTACAGTTGATTGTTCTCATTATAGATGATGAGCCATATTATGAATTACAAAGCATGGGGATTAAGCTGGATGATGTGGGGGATAAGAGGAGGACATGCGGGGGATGGTGGATACCGCGGTGAAATCGATGGGGGGAAGAGGGGGGTTCTCGAGGTGGTTCTGCCAATACGCTCCGAGTTGTTGCGTGGATGCTGAGGATGTTTAATCTGCTGATGACGTTCGACAAGTACTTGCAGTAGAGACTATCACTGGGCTTGAACTAAGGTGGAGAGAACTAACGAGCAAGCTAGGGGTGAAACGAGTGGTACGACAAGTACGATTGGACCGGTATTGGGAACGAGGGAGGTATGCTTTCCCCCTGAAAATTTACAATATTTTTTCCGTTTTCCCGTCGCCACCGCTACTACTGTATATATTATGCACGCATCGATGGGTCTGCTGACCCAATTCAAACATTTAAAAACAAGGATAGTTTCCAGCCAAACCGCCGGTGCCCTGTTCAACGTCTTAGACCGCTTTGGGAGAAGCTCCTGACTACGAGTAGTTCCTGCATTGTAACTCGCCAATGGAAAAAGTTCCCGCTGACTAGGACGGGGAACTGGGGATGACGGGGAACAACTATTTTTTTACATTGGGATAGGCTGATGAGAGACGTCACCCCCTGACTATGTAGGACGTAGAACGTGCATATATGGCACCGATCCTTTCCTGTGCCACCATTCCTTGTGCTGTCTCTTTTGTCTACGTATAATTGATTAACTCATAAACTAAATGATTCTCGCTGAGTCAGCGCCACGTCGGCGGATGGACACTTTATTTTCAACTCGAACTTGAATTTGATTGAGGGTAAGATCAAGGACGCCACTTGAACGCCACTGTAATAGGTTCTGCCATGAAGGATATGATACATCCCATTTAGGAAGAGTAGCTCACGTGTACTTTTTCTTCATGAGCCTTCCTTTGGGAACGACTGTTCTCGAAAATGCGCTGTGTTTCGAGAATAATTCAATGAATTCAATGTTCTTGACGGAATCATAATGATTATCTGTGTGTCGGAGGATTTTACTGGTGGATTCTTTGTAGTGGGCTTACGCTGGACACGAACCTTCTCACCGGAATTATTCATTTCTTCATTCTTACCAAAATTCCGGTCTAAACTCGGTTCCTTTCAAGTCGTGGCTTTGGCGGAAGCATCATGTATCATGCAAGGTAATTTTACGTCGAAGAGTTCGTATGTTCAACAGCTTTTCCATTTTTCTTTTGAATCGTCGCAGACGCCGGTCTCAAAAATATTGAGCCGAGAATTGGGTTATAATTCATAGACCAATTTCGAGACTCGAACACAGTCGTTCTAATTGGTTCAACTCCTCCCGTACTTCCCGTTGACGTTCACCGCCATAATCGTTTCTGCAATTCTTCCTGCAAAACATTCATTCTAACCTCGTTCCCTTCACTTTGTGGCTTTCACGAAGGTACGTATCATAATCTCACATCGAAGAATTTGTATATTCAACAGCATTTCAATTCTTTTGTCGTACGAAGATCGAGGCTGGCATTTAAGATATTGAGCCAAGAATTGGGTTGTAATTCATCAAGGAAATTTCGAATACTCTCGAGACTCCTTAATGTTCTGAACAATTTCATCCAAACAGTCCGAAATAATGAAATCTTTGATCCACCTCTGTACAAGGACCTTCCCCACCATTAATTGTTTCCCCATAATTCTTGCCAGCATTTCCGGTCTAACCTGGTTCCTTCACCTTGGGGCTTTGACAGAGCCTCGAAGCGTCAAGCAAGGAATCACATTCAATAATTGGTATATTCGACAGCATTCCCATTTTTGAAATAATCATTAGTGACTGGTTTCGAAGATATTGGGCCAAGAATTTGGCTGTAATTTCTGATAGAAATTCAGCCACTGACATGGATTGTTGAATTCTAAGTTGACCACAAAGGACGGCGATAAGTATATACGACGGATGTCCCATGTTGGTTGATAACTGCAGCAACCCCCCTCCTGCCACTGTTTTGAACATAATCGCTGGAATGGCACATTCCCTGTGGATCCCTGCACACGGACACTTTCACCGCCATGATGTCTATTCTAACCTGGTTCCTTACACATTGCGGCTTTGACGAACGTACTATTGTCTCACATCGAAGAATGCGTATATTGAACAGAATTTCAATTCTTGTAAATTGTCGTACTAAGATCGTGGCTGGCTTTTAGAGTATCGAGGCAGGAATTTCTCCCAAGACATTCAAGAATTTAGCTGGAAATTATCCGCTTTGGGAGAAGCTCCTTGACTACGAGGAAGCTCCTGCATTGTGACTCACCGATGGGAAAAGTTCCTGCTGACTAGGACGGGGAACAAGTATTTTGTGCACTGGGATAGGCTAATGAAAGAAGTTGCCTTCTGAAATCCTTTGTCTACATATATTATCGTCGAGTCAGCGCCACGTCGGCGGAGGATCCTCCAAGCTGTCGGATGGCCACTTTTCAAACTTGAATTTGATCGGTCATGATAGGACGGGTACGGTTCCCGAGCAGGATCAGGTAGAAATCAAAAGTCTAGAGCTCAAGTATATACGCCGTCCGTCACACATTACATAAATTATAAGAAATTAGGTTTGCTTATCACCATGCCGCAATCCGGCTCTGGACTCGCCGCTTGCTACTTAGCTTTTCGGGTACACAGTCGTTAATATCCTTGTCTGAGCAATGGGATACTGGGGAATGACACCTTTTCATGCCAAAGAAGGAAGCCCCACTGCTCACTTCAATTGATCTCTCATTTTGGCACAAGAAGAGGAGCCCACCGATCCTGCCTGCAACCTGAGCATGAGGATAGGTGATAGGCTAAGACTCACCCAATGATTAGTAGTATAAAGACAACAACCAAGATGACAACTCCAGTGTCACAGCCGAAGGCAATACTACAGATGCTGAAATAAGTTGTGCTAGAAATCAGTCAGATAATTACTATTGAAGTACTAAGGCGAAAGTCACATAGCCCAAGCGGGGCCTTAATCACTCCCTGGCATCAAGGCCATGATAAAGAGGGTCCTATAAACTAAAGAATCTCTAGTGATCGAGTTTGTAACACCTCTTGCAATGGGTCTTACCCCTGTCATGTGGACTACTAGATATGTACCAATGTTTGATACCAATGATATATTGTGGTCGTTTAACACCAACTTTTCACAGACTTCGATGTTCATGATGGTCTTCCGAGTCAATAACTTGCCAATAACAATGCCAGAAACCCTCCAGGAGTGACCCCGACTCCCGCATCTGGATCCGCTTCGATGGGTGGTTCCAACCAAAGTCAAGGTAAGAACAGCAGTGTAGCTCTCAAAATATTAAGGATTGCCTCTGCCATGGCACTCAGCACATGATGTTGGTCTCTCCGCCGTAAACCTTTAATAGGGCGAGTCCTATATTATCTGATTGCACAGACAGTGATACTTTTGAAAGCCTCCCATTGCACCTGTTTGGCAGGCCAGCGCAAAGGTTGTGCAAAGGTGCCGCCCCGCTGAGTCTCCGCCATCCTCACTGACTATTCAAGGCGGGCGCCGAGCTTGAAGCCAGATTGCGGCATGGTTATAAACAAACCTAATTTCTTATAATTTATGTAATTGTGACGGACGGCGTATATATTTGAGCTCTAGACTTTTGATTTCTACCTGATCCTGCTCGGGAACCGTAGACGGGTCCCACGAATGGCCCACGGTCACGCCACAGCGAGAGAGGTAGACTGTAGTTCGGGGTGGGATAAATTGGAACGCAGATACATACAAAAGCTAATCTACTCCTTGTCACTCTCTTCCGTGTCACTGTGCGTGAAACGTCTTCAACACGTCATTACCTGATAGTAGGATATTGAAGCAGGCATTGAGTTGTAACTCATGGAAATAATTTTGAGCAATTTCGAGACTCTTGAATGTTCTGAGAAAAATTGTCCGAACTATCCAAAATAGTGGATTCTCCGCCCTCCCTCTTAACAAGGACACGTTCATCACCATTGTTCATTTCTCTGTAATGCTTGCCAAAATTTCCAGTCTAACCTCGGTTCGATGGTTCCTTGCAGCTTGTGGCTTTGACAGAGGCATCAAGCAAGGATATACATTGAAGAATTGGTATATTTGACAGCATTTCCATCTTTTAACTCGTCATGTACATCGGTGACTTGTTTCGAAGGTATTGAGCCAAGAATTGGGCTGTATATAATTACTGAAATAATCACCATCCATCACATGCAACGTTGAATTCTTTGAATTTTTTGGACACAAAGGATGGTGATTTGTAACATAATACGTATGGTTCTCTAGCTCTATAGATTTCTAGTATAAAAGCTAGCCAGAATTCTCTATCCAAAGCATCGAACAACCATTCGACAAACAAACCAATCGAACACAATGTTTTCTCGTATCTCCACTATTGCTTTCTACGGATTGTTTGCTTTCACTGCTCTTACTGCCGCCAGCCCGGGAGTTGCTAAACGAAACTACCCCGCCACCACCACGATCACGGTTACCGCTGTAAGATCCTCTCTCACCGCTTACCCTAGCTTGGCAAGCTCACAAGTGTTTTAGCCCGCCTCGACGAATACGATTCCTGCTAGTTCATGCTCCACAGGCCCAATCCAATGTTGTGCTTCGACTCAGAGTGTAAGAACATCATAGCATGCGCCATCAAATTTACTAACCAAAGTCTCATAGTTCAATGACTTGAACGAGTTGGAGCAAGCCGGCCTTGCTTTTCTCTACGGAATCAACATTGCTGTTGCGAGTGACCTCGATATCCTCCTTGGTCTTGTCTGCACCGACATTGTCGGCACTACCTGCAGTGCCCAAGCTGTCTGCTGTGAGAACAACTCTATCGTAAGATTTTCTTTGGTTGTAAGTAATACCATGAGGTCTAACTGTTCTCTAGAACTCGGTGGTCTCCATCGGGTGTATCCCCGTCTCCCTCTAAACAAGATAATGACTTGTGGGAAGATTCACGGGTACTTATTTCCTTTGGTTATTCTGAATATGTATGTAGTGTACCGAGGTTCCGATAGGTCCTTCATCGTCACGCGGTCTTACATCTTTCCCAGTCCTCTCTGAGTCTATGTGTCAATTTCATTTCTGTATTTGATAGGTCCTTCATCCTTACGCTGAGGTTGCCTGATTTTTCTCTATCTTTGTGTACTTGGGATTTCAAATGTGATTCAAATTGTGTTCTTGTATGTGTGCTATGATTGAAGGCAGATTCATCCATAACCACTGGTGGTTTGCTCCCTGGTTTGCCACCTCATTACTCGGAAATATTAAGGTCTCATTGCAGACACCGCGCAACATAGGCAATCATGATACACTGCCACAATGGTAGATTGACGGTAGGTTGGAGTGAGTAAGGCAAGAGATGTCGATTTCGACGAGCACTTGTAGGTCATTCGATAGCTTACGACTTGATTACTTTGGCAATAGATTATTTGTAATTATATAAATGGTATGAAGGCAGGAGACGTTGATTTCAACAAGAAGCACTAGTAGGTTGTTCGACAGCTCGTCACTTTATTATCTAGGGAATGCTCCTGGTTAGTTGTATGAGCTGAGGGATGCTACGTCTACCGTCTTGTCGGGTCTTAAAAGAAGTCAAGATGCGGTGGCAGGCCTTGCAGTGATCGTTGCATTGGGCGGCGTTAATAATTACATTTGTAGTATGGAGGAGATAGTGGTGATTTCTATCTGTTCATCCATCCTTGAGAGTGTCAAATGGTGTTGACTGAATATTATCAGCCGCCTCCGCATCGAATTTACAGGATAACTTACCAGTCGTTGTACTCTCTGTAAAAGAAAAACATCAAGATCCTCAAGTGTCATTGGGTCGTAATCCACCCTGTCAAGATAAAAAGTAGCTGAGCTTCATGATATCTGAGACTGACGTTGGTCAAAGCTGTCTATATCGCACTCTTTATGGAAATTAGCTGATGGACGGAAAGCTTTTTTGAGAACAAATGTAAATAAGTTTTTTTTATATGCGTGTATTAAAATCAGTAGAGTAATCACAGACATATAAATATTGGTAACTCACCCTCAGAGTTGCACGAGCATACAATCGACTGAGGACAATGAAAGTAGGATCTAAATCTAAATCTTGAAAAACAGTAGTACTGCCACCCCGGCTTTTTCTTGAAGGAACAGCGCCAGTTAACCCATCTACCTACTTACCTTATGGACACTGGACAGGTAGTCTCCTATAAGCAGACTCGTTATACACTGACGATCCATACGGATGAGTGTATATAGACAGGGGTATACAAAAGAACTCAGCCTAGAGCCAAAACAGGACAAATACTTATACAGTCGTGCGCCGCGTCCACGTACACTGCAGACGCTAACTGAGTCGAGGGGTGGAATTTCTTTGCCTATGGCATGAGCCTCAACAACTTGAACTGGAGGGTATGGGGAGAATGGCAGTCAAATCAGCTGAGGTCTGCCCTCGTCCTCGTTTTCCATTATGCTGGTTGTAGTTTGTATGATTACAGTATACTGATAATGTCAGATGGGAACTTACGGCAGAGATTGCGGAGGATGATGCCCTTGGACTTGAGGTTGTGTAGGCAGTGAACGGAGTGGGAAGTTAAAGGTGGAGGGGACGGACAAGTATGATTGCCAGATGGCCCGCCTTTGCCCAAATCACGGTCTTTCGTCGCTACCCCTAGTGGAGTAAATGGTCTGTTGACACCAATGTATCTGGTGACTTAAATTCCAGAGAGTAATATAGTCAAAAACGCAAGGTGGACCACTGGAACCGTCTGAACCATATTTCAGCCTCGCTTCAGCATCATTCGCGGCTTTGCCCCTCCTGACTAGGATCCCTTGTGGATTGAGATTCGCTTAGGAACCGATCTTTGCCCCCTTTCATCGAGAAGGAGACAGGCGAGCTGTGCCCAGTGTATTGTGGGTGGTGCCGATCCAGTGGCCGTGACAGTAGGTGACACCGGCGATATTGCGGCATGCTAATACTATCTCTCACGGTCCACTTAAAGACTACCTATCGCTACTTATTTCACTACTGTTGCTCATTGAAGCAGCTTCAAGAGCATGTTGCTCATAACTATCGAAGGAAATAGGTGATATCTCTCGGCACAGTCCCGGCATACTCTAAATAATGATCGGGTGCTTTTTGCCAACCAGAGCTGTCAGATTCAGGCACCCCCCTGATTACTTTTGGATTACTTGTACTTATCTCGCGTTTTAACTTTTCTTTGGTACAGCACGAACTGGCTACTGATTGTCGGCGCAGTGTCGCCGGATAGTGGCTTGACACTTCCAGCTTCAATAACTCATTTGGATTTAGAATAACGACGCCACTGCAGCACCATATGAAGGATACTATCCAAGTTCGTCCTGCCAAGTCTAATCCAGGACCTCAAGTGCACTTTCGCTTATTTTCTTCTTTGGATGACATTTTCCAAAATACACCGTATCTCAAGGTGGTTCAATGCGAACTATATCTAGTCCTGGCGTACGTATCTCAATGGATTTTTTGGGATTTCTGCACGGCCTTTACACGTTCGCCGGGAGGTTCACTTCTACAATTCTTCCTGCCAAAGTCCAAACTTGGTTACTGTCTGGTGGCTTTGTCGGAGGCGTCCTGCAGCATGGAAGGCGGGACTCATGTACTTATTACATTGAAGTTTTTTTTTTTTGCATTCAACACCAGTTCGATTTGTTCGAAATGTACCTCGATGTGAGTGCCACTGATATGAATCGTTCGGCCGAAAAATACAACACAGGTAAGGACATCGTGTTGTCATTGTGATTTAGTATGAATTTTCTGACCCTCAATCTCTCACATTCCAAGTATAAAAGCTGGCCACAAACCTCTTTCTTAAGTATCGAACAACCCTTCGACGACTACAACACTTTAGCACAATGTTCTCCCGTATCTCCACTGTTGCTTTTTACGTCTTGTTTGCTTTCGCTGTTCTTGCAGCTGCCTCTCCAGGATATCAAGTTGTTAAGCGAAACAACCCCCCTCCCGTCACCACCACGGTGACGGTTACTGCTGTGAGCCAGCTCATTCCCGTACCCTTTACTTTGCATACTCACGAATAAACGCTGTAGCCCGCCTCGACGGCTACGATCCCGGCTAGTAGTTGCTCCACTGGCCCGATTCAATGCTGCTCGACCACACAGCAGGTATGCCAATTTGAAGAAAATATCCATGGTTTGTTGGCATTACTGACAAAATTTCATGTAGTCTAATAACTTGAGCCTTTTGGGCTCACTCCTCCTCGTTGCGCTTGGAGTCGTCCTCGATGTTGTGGATGGCGTCGTCACCGTTGGATTTAGCTGCAGCGGCATCGATATCTTGAACGGAGGTACCTGCACTGCTCAAGCTGTCTGCTGCGAGGATAACGCTATTGTAAGATTTCCTTTATGAACACTGTTATAAGTACCGTTAACGCTAACTATTGTCCAGGGAGGCCTCGTCTCCATCGGGTGCATCCCCGTCACCCTTTAAGTAGGTAACATCGTTCGGAAAGATTCACGGACACTTGTTTCCTTTGGCTGTCCTGAATCTGCATGTAGTGTACCGAGGTTTCGATAGGTCCTTCGTCGTCACGTCGGGTTCACATGGTTTCCAATTTTTCTCTATGTTCTCTGTGTTTCAATGGGTTTTTGTGTAACTTGGGTTTTGAATGTTATTGAAGTTTGTGTGTGATCTTAGTTTTGTGTGTGATCTTCTAAGTGTTATCCTCACGAAGGAAAAATTCGACAAGGACACACTAGTTCGCTACTGAGTATCTGATTATTTACAAGTTAGCATTATTCTGGTATGAGCTGCGGGGCTGGCCGGAATCCCACTGACTTGAACTTTGCCGTATCTCGAGCAGAAAGTCAACCCTGGCAGGCTGCTTGCGTGATCGATGGGATATCCTGATATACGAGTTAAAATTTGTAGATGGAGGAATTCGAGACACTCGCCAGCTACATATAACAATCCCGAGTTGACTTGTCCTGTCTGCATGAAAATTACGTTGACCGCATACCTACGACATTTACGTCAAAACTGCGGGCCATTTTGTTAGCGGCCAGTCTACTTACCGTAGAAAACGAAAAAGGGTCACTATGTCCCAGTTCGACCTTCCCTTGGAAAGGTCGTTTGAGGCAACAAGCGGATTTATCTGAGACGCTGATCAACCATAATCGTATTCGTTATAGAAGTTCAAGTTAGCTGATGAGTATGGGTGTTTCGTGCTCTCGCGGTTATGGCATGGCAGGGATTAACATTCTGGGGACGAACAAAGGAGGCAGAAGTTTCCGTTTCAAATTCATCGCAGCTCCCTTCGAAAAGTTTGTGAAAAGCATGTTGACTCGAGTGCTTATATCAAATGCTTTGTGAGCTGTCCATGTTGGCTATCCGATTCGAAGTTCGGTCCCGTTAGTACCTTATGTGCGATAGTGTACCTATCGTTTCTACATACAGTTCCTGAAGCGGTAAATCAGCTCAAAGACCGAAGATTTAAGAAATTACGTCTCATTCAGTCGCTTTGCCATGTGCGTCTGCAAAGACTAGACGTCCGGACATACTTAAAACAGGTTTCTAGCCAGATCACTTCTACTCCTCTAAGGGTGCTGAATAAATCTTCGTGCATGTGCTTTCCCTTGCGCGCTTCCTCAAGCTAGGCGTAGAACTCTTGAAAAAGACGTCAACGAACATTTCCGAATTGATGCTAGCGTGAAGCATTATCCTAGCGTCATCCGTAGAAGTGAAGAAATTCCGAGAAAGGCATTGCTGAACGAAGCACCCATGATTCAAGCTTGAGAAGAGCTCTTTAAAGCGTTGAGGAGATTCGCCGGATAGAACCCATTTCTTAAAAAATTCTCGTCAGTTCTTATATAACTCAAGATGAGGTCGCTTTTTTTTTCACGTACCAAATCTCATATAACTTCGATGCAGATGAGCGAGGAACAATAACGATAGTGAAATTTATCGCTCGCTGAACGTAACGCCACTGTTGCAGTGGCTGACGACAGGGAATCATGAAGTATCGAATTCCTAAGAATGACCATATGCCAAAGCGAATCCACTGAGGGAGATCGAAATAGGGGCAGGAAGTCAATCTGAAAGGGTAGCCGCACACCCTAGATGCCGAAAGAAATCAATCTAAAGCCTGCTGGAAACCAGACATCGAAAGGAAATTTATAGCAAGATTTTCGAGTGATCTTCTGGGATATCGTTGAGTGAGCTGCACACGCGAAACGGGATGAGGAAAGTCATACTGAGGCGAGGCGATGCTATGTTAAATCCACCGAATCGACTTTAGTGTAGTGAACGCGACGGAAAGTGCCTTAGGAGTTGAGAGTAGCCTCAGTCCGATGCAAGAGCATGCAGCGACAGTACCGAGTGGTAGCACAATGAAAAGTAAAGAAGAAAGAGATGTCAATGACGGCAAACCGTTAGCATGTGATGTCAGTGTTTACGGCCCGAGAGGCCGGTCAGACAAATCTTCCAATACTACCATCTGAGACTCGAAGGTAACGATCCTTTGCTCTATGTTCTTTTTGTCGACTCGAAAGACAGCACAGCACCAGGAAACAAGGCGAGCACAATCTCAGAAGCTAGTGGGAAAAAGGGTAGGAAGCCGGGAAAGTGGGTTGGAAGGCAGCCAAGCGAAATTCACGGCTAATTGGGATATCGTTGATTAAATTTCTGACAGAATTGGGACTGACACTGACCGACAGCGATGCATATGATGTCCCACCGGCATCCTTGCAATCCGTCTTTCGTAGGCTTCCAGCGTTTACAACTCCATTGCCCAACAACACATATGATTGTCTACTCGATTGCTCGGAATAGTGTCGCCGCACAGGCACCCGACTTGGCACTTCCAGCGTCGTTTAATGACTCTCTATATTGAGCTTTGATTCGCAATTACGACGCCACTGCAGTCTGTCTTTCCATGGATTTGATAGATGAAGGTGTGTACCTACCGCCGGAAGATCAACTCATGAAGATCAACTCGTCATCAGTTCGGCAAATGGATTCTGACTGACCTAGCAATCAAGTCAAGGCTGCAAGTATAACTTGAAAATTCTCTAGTGTTTTTCACAAAATCCTCCAGGCTGTGTAGGGTGTTCGGCGGACGCGTCGTGTAAAGCGGAACTCGTATGACAACCAAGCCCAACACTACTTTGACTTGTTAGATAAACATCTACTGGCTTTGAAACACGGCATTAGGATATTCTTGGAGGAATACCATCTCACAGAATGTCAGTGCCACTGGTGCCAATGTGAACCAGTCGGTATCTACGGCAGCGTACGTAGGCTTGCTGACTCGATTCCCAAATTCTGAGTATAAAAGTCAACCACAATCCTCTCTCTCAAGTATCGAACGACCCTTCGATAAGATATCTAGAACATACACACTTCTGCTCAAGCACAATGTTCTCTCGCATCTCCACGATCGCTTTCTGCGCGTTGTTTGCTTTCGCTATGCTTGCTTCAGCCACTCCGGCTGATGTCAAGCGATGGGCTACCACAACCACTCCTCCGGTCACCACCACGGTGACGGTCACTGCGGTAAGCCAGATTATCTCCCTGCCCTACCCTTCGATCCACATACTCATGAACAAAATTTTCAGCCCGCCACAACCGTTACGATCCCCGCCAGCCAATGCTCCACCGGCCCCGTTCAATGCTGCGATTCCACCGAGACGGTAATACGAATATCCATGCATGTTTTCGCAGTCGCTGACAAAACTTCTAAATAGGCCGGATCTGGGTTGGGTTCGCTCCTCCTCGGTCTGCTTGGAATAGTCGTCCAGGACCTCGATCTCTTGCTTGGTGTCAGCTGCAGCCCCATCGACGTTCTTGGGGGAGGTACCTGCACTTCCCAAGCTGTTTGTTGCGAAGATAATGCTGTGGTAAGATATCTTCGTCGGTTATAAATATGTACTGTGAAGGCTAACTGTTCCCCAGGGCGGCCTTATCTCCATTGGGTGTATAGTCGTTACCCTCTGAGTGGAATATAGAGTTGTTACCTTGGATCCATGGTCGATGTGGGCCGGCGAGGCATCGATAGGTTTTATCTAGTTCATTGTCCTCGGCTCAAACTGCCCCCTTCCTGATGTTTCAATTTTCTTTATACAAACCCATAAATATTGTGAATCTGTGATTTATGAAGTGAAGGCAATACAACATGGTACACGCAAGCTTGTCGGGCCCGTTCAGAAGTAGGAGGCCCCCGAAAAATGGTGATTATGTCGGCTCACCCGTCCCCACCTCGGTTCCTCTGCAAGGCCTTTGCCTCCACTATGGCCCATGCCACGCCCCTCCCGCCTTGCCTGACTCCCGTTTTCCGTCTTCCGTCTCCCACAAGAGCACTGTGAGCTCTGCCGCCTGCACCACATCCCTCCCACACCTGCCTCCCGCCGGATAAGTACATCTTCTCGATGACTCCTGAAGGAATAACGACACCACTGCAGGCACGAGCGGATGAGCAAGTGTCCTTCCATCATGCCATGCATAGATAAATGAAAGATATTATCCATGTTTGTAAGCACCGCCAGAGTATTAATTCCTGCAAAGGGGTACAGAAGTCTGATCTCTGTTCGCTCAAGCTGAAGGCTGGGTAGATAGTTTGTCTCTTTCGCTCGGATACGAAACCTGCGATTTCAGTTCGCATTGGTTCTTTCTAGTTATTTCGCGTCGTCTGGTGTCCTCCTCGGATGTTCTGCTATAGGACCTCAATGCGTAATGGTGCGGCCCCTTGGACCTTTTGACTTTCGAAATTCGCGCTCTGTTTGTAACAGGCGAGATTTTGAAAATCGGACGCACTCCCTGACAAAGCGCCCGTTGGTACGGAATTGGGGACAGCCACGTTCGACGCGCTCAGTCACAAAAGATACCATGAGTTTCGCCGCTGATAATGCTCAAGGTTGGAAAGATGGCGACAACAGTTCATTCGCAGTCTGATGAAATGCTTCCTGCGACGAGGAAGCAGACTAGAGATGTATTAGTTAAATCAAGTCTCAAATATCTCAACGCGTGAAGACTAAAAATTGTTTAAAGGTAGGTATTCACATACACCTTGGGCGTCGAATTAATTATTTTTTATCCTTTGGAGCTTGATAGGTAAGGTACGTTTACCACGTACATGCCAAGGAATGGACGGTGTTAAAATCCTTGAGGGAAAAGACTCGAATGAAGGACCCAAGCGATCGCCTGCAGTACCGAAAGTAACGCGAAAGAGTGCATTGAGTAGTGATACATTGATCTACGAACAAGACACTTCAGTTAATCGAGTCCACAAACAAAACAACAAAAGACGCGTACTATTTCACCGGGGACCACAAATCTCAACGTTAACCTTCAAAGCTTCGCCGGCGCCTCACGCGTCTGCAAGGCCGCGGTTGATGAGATGATGGGACAATAAAAGAATGAAGGAGTGCTCCTTTGAAGATAGATTCCCAAGTGTATGACCGAGCATTGTTGAGAAAAAAAGTAGTTCAAACTTGAAGAGACGACCATGAGCGTAGACCGAAGACAAAGTCTAAAAGCTAGTAGAGATTACACTCGTGGTTAGTACTTGCGACGAAAAAAGACAACGAACGACTCGCCTGTGCAAAACTAGGTACAAAAGCGTTCCTCATATTCCCATAGTGCATACGAGGCTCGTACATTCGACGTCGTCCATCGAGAGGGCAGCTTCAGTCAAAAAAGTCGCCGTCGCTAGCTGTGAAAGCGCTCGAGAAGACAATAGGAGCACTCCATTCGAAGCCCGAAGTGCGAAGAGGAGCTAGGACTACAGAGGCGTTAGTTCGATGAAATCTCTACGTCTGAAAAGCTAAGAATTGTTCAGAATAGAAATAAAAGTAGTCTCATGCGCCTTGGGCGTCGAAGTGAGCTGAGTTATTTTTTCATCATGGTAGATTTGGTCGGAAAGGTGCGTACATACAAAGAAATAAAATGGTGCTGAAAATTTTGGAAAGAACACTTACTGGAACATGCCGCGAGGGTAGCCTATAACACGGAAGGTAGTGGGAAAAGACTGGGGTTTCTGCATTAAGCGGTGCTACAGTAGTCTACGAGAAAGACAGTTGAGCTAACTGAATTCAAAAACAAAAAAAAAACGCGTACTTTTCGCTATGGGCAAAGACTGGCTGTGGGTAGAGCTCTAGAGGCTTTGCGGCAAGTTTTCGCCAAATCAAAGAGCTACAGGATGGGCAGTGTCATTGATATCTCCACTAGCCGGAGCCCAGTTGGTAAACCGGTGAGGAACAAAGAAGAGAAAAGAAAATTTATAGTGACGCGTCGGCGCTAGTCAATATGTCAGGCTATGATCATGTGATCAGATACTCGTTGACACCACACTCTTCATCGATTCGCTGCTGGGGGGCCGCTCGACGCTAGTACTGGCGACTCTCTAGTTACTAATTACTAGTACTTGCTATCGTCGTCGGTTACCGGGCTACCCGCATCACTCAGAAACGGATACAGACGGCTATAGATTCTTTTTCTTCTTCAAGCTTGCGGTTCCCTCCAAGACATTCTCTACACTGCCCGTCGACATCACTAGCACTTCTTACTGTCAAGTATCAAGGACCTCCGACTCCGAAAATGGGCCCAGCAATTCAAGCGCTCAAGGATAGCTCGCAGAAACGAGGAGTCGTTGTGGCTTCGGCAATGCTCCGGCCAACCTCACACGGAACTCGGTTCCATAAGCGCCGTGTTCTCTTCATCGAACTATCATGTCTGCCAACATTCCGGATAATGATACACTTTCCAAGGCATCGGACCTCGAAGTACTTGACTTTGAAGGGAAGAAAGTCAGCTTTGGTTCATTATTCACAGAACGAAAGATGATCCTTGTGTTTATTCGTCAGTGTTTAAGACCGATTCGTCATTACTTCAAGTTAACTAACCTTCTCTCTCTAGGACATTTCTTTTGTGGGGTACGCGTTATGAGCCTCATAGTGACGCTAAACGTTTGAACTAGACGCCTATTCGCTGGCAGAACTGTCAAGTAAGTAAACTTGTAACTTGTTTCGTTGTAAAGGTCAACACGCTGATTATTACCTATAAAGCAATATGTATCCAAGCTCAACTCGGAATACGAGAAGCTATCTAACGCATTGGAGGAATCGAATACAGGGATGGCTCTGATAGGATGCGGAGACTGGGACCTCATCGAAAAGTACTCTGGTACGTCGCCCTTTCATTATTTCTCGAACACCAGATTCATGCGTATCTCAATATATATAGAAATGACCGGATTTCCCTCCAGTAGAATCTACGCCAACCCATCTCTCGGTGTCTTCCATGCGCTCGGGATGAACCTCCAGACACTTGCCCGTACCCCCGCCGGGCAGAAGAAAGCTAGTTATCTTACCGAGGGAATCGTGAAAGTCACTCTGTCGAGTGCTTGGGTATGTCCTCCATCCCTGTCTTTTCCGCTTGTCAGTAGAATTTAGCCAACTTGAACGTTAAACAGGAAACGCTCAAGAACATACGCCTCTTCGGTAAACAAGGTAACATCGCCCAGCTGGGTGGCGAATTTATCATGGGACCAGGTGACTATTTCCCTATATCTTTTTTCCTAGATTCTGACGGCCTTTTGGAATAAAGGGAACCAGTGTACGTTTGCTCATCGAATGCAACATACTGAAGACCGTGAGTCTGATTCGTTTCGTTCTATGCTCTTTCTAATGTTGCTTTGCTTAGATGCCGAAATCGCCCAGTTGCTCGAAGGAGCGAATCTTGTCAAAGGTAGTTGATTCAATCCGCGGTATGAATCCCGGGGGTCGAAGGACATCCGAGTGTCGTAACTGGGACGATGGATAAGGGCTGGAAGAAGTGGTGTTGCAGGTATGTTGAGGAAGGAGGGAGAGATGCTTTTAGTCTGGCACCCTCGACATTACTCAGGCATTGTATAGATATCAAGTTGTTTATAATAAATCCCGGAGGACAAGAACATTTACGCGTTCCGTTTCACGCATCGATATGACGACCAGCTGGCCGTTCAGAACACCCGTCTTGTCCAGCATGTGCACTGATTCCGGCTAAAACCTACCTTATATGAAACAGCGCTTGATGGTTAAACATTTAGAACCCTTTTTTAGGTTCACTCATCCTGGTGCTGATAGGACAGAGTACTACAGGCATAAGGGCATAAGGTGAATAGTAAAGGCTCGCGTAGGAAGTCGCTGAATGAGACTTGGCTGTAGGTATAATGCAGAGCGGCGAAGTGAGGGGAGCATGAGGACATCAAATATGATATAACTTCGGAAAAACCGTACTGCTCCTCTCATCGGGATCTGCACCCGACATCGTTTCAACTGTGCCGGAACGACATATAAATGAAGGAAGTAAACGCAAAAACTTCCTCAGCTGCTGGTTCAGTTCAACGTCCGCACATCACAACTCGCCCAAAAGTCCTTTGTCTTTGAAAGTCTCCTACCATCATGCAACTCAAAGTTCTCTGTCTGTATCTCCTTGCGACACTCACGTCCACCAGTACCGTGTGTGCAGCGCCGCCTGGTCAGAGGCCTCCTATTACACACCACTCTACAGTCGGTGTAAGTGTCTACTTCCGAAACGTGTTACATCATGTTAATCTGACTTTTTCTACTACCACTAGAAATGGAAGTTCCTTGATTCCGAGGGCAAACCTACAAGGCTGGACGTAAGCAGACAAAACAAAAAAGATACCGACTCTACGCGAAAACGACTGGCCCTTACATTCCCAAAGTTGAAAGAAGAACGCACGGGGGCCGACGTACACGCGGTGCTTGGTTTTACCAGCTACCTGTTTCAATATACCAGCGTCCCACCTCAAAGACAAGTTGAGCACAAGTATGTTTTTGAGCTCACGGGAGGAACAGTTTGTGTACCTTCGTGCATTGGGTGGTATTCTGGTCGCGCGACTCGCTTCGAGAGGATGGAAATCTACTACCCGACGTTAGCGAACCCCGGGGCGAAATATGGGGTGATGCACTTTCATCAAAATCCAAAGTATAACTGGGGCGTGGAACGTAGGCAGTTTTTCGATGCGGTCAAGCCTGTAGAGAGATGGAGCAGATCACTCGGCTCCGGTACACAGCAGGGTCCCTCGAGGGCACAGCCGGGTCCGTTGGACCATGGCCACGACAAGGAGAAGTGCTTCGAGTGTCTCTGTGCTGACCCCGCCAACCCGCCAGGTCCGCCACATGAGGCTGCCGATTGGAGTCACCTCGATATCAAACCACACCAACCGCACGCGAACTCGAAGCCTGGAGCGATGGGTCCCCCGTGTCTTCCTCATACTAAGCTTTCTCATCCAAAGGGAAAAGCGCCAGCCCCGAAATCGCCGACCGAGAAGCATGATCCAACGACGTGCATCGATTGTATTATCGACTGGCCCCACGACCGTCACACCTAGCGTGGGGAGCCATGAGGCCCCACGTACCTCCCTTCGCCTCGATTTTCGATTCCCAGGCATCGTGAGTTTTTCAATCAATAATTCTAGTCTTATTTAATAACGCTCGAGTCCAGAATGTTCGTAGAACCTTCGCGTAGGCTGTAGGCTGTATAAAACCAATGTGATAATGTTGCACGACGGAAAAATCATCATATACATATCTGTTACTAAGAAGGCTTCCTTTGTCCCAGCCGGCACGAATCCTGGCATTAAATTCGTTTTTCGAGTGAGGGGAGGGACGGTTTGGGTACCTTCCTGCGTTGGCTCCCCCGTTCTTGTCCCTTTCATCATGGACTTCTCCATTAGTGCAAGGAGTAATGAGTGGTCTGAACCCTATGTTACCTCACCCTAGGGCCCTCTACGCCAACCCATCTTTCGGTGTCTTCCATGCTCTTCGAGGAATGAACCTTCAGATCCTTGCACTGAGCTCATACTCTCGCGACAAAAGAAAACTGGTTTAGGTATCGTGGAAGTCAATCAGTCGAGTGCATGAGATGTGCTCCGTCTCTTGTTTGCTTAGATGCGGAAATCGCCCAGTTGCTCGAGCGAATCTTGTTAAAGGTAGTTAATTCGATCCATGGTATGAATCGCGTGTTGGAGGAGCTTCAGAGTCTGATCCCGAGGTTGCCAACCCGAATGTCGTAAGCGGGACGAGGAGTGAAAGAAGTGGTAAGGTATGGAGAGAGGTACGCTTGTGATCTGGCACAATCGACACTACTCAGGCATCCAGTCACCCAAATCCCGGAAAGAACACTTACGCGTTCCGTTTCTCGCATCGGGCTGACGACTAGCCTGCTCTACAACTGCTGCACGAAACTTTGGCAGATTTCTATAAGTATTGACAGTAAAAGAAAACTGAGAACACCTGACCAGCCTGATCCGCACAGGCACTTATCCCCTCCCCCCAGCCCGGCTAAACACCTACTTTGTTTGGTTGAATGTTCAATATGTGATTCTGAAAGGACAGAATATCACATAAAGTAAATAGTACGGAGCTGCAACCACCAGGGTAGGAAGTCCCCGAACGACTCGACTTGGCTCCCCAGTAAGTAAGTAGGTAGTACAGATGGGTGAGTTGAAGTGAGCATCAGGACAACAATTATGATGTGACTTCGGAAAAACCGTGCTGCCAGTACTCGTAAGTACCGTCATCGTTTCAACCGGCAACATATAAATGAAGCAAGTAAACGCAACCCCTCCCGGAACTGCTGGTCCAGTTGAACGTCTACACTTCACAGCTCACCCAAGTCCTTTTTCTTTGAAAAACTATCGTTATGCAACTCAAAGTCGTCTGTCTGTATCTCCTTGCGACACTCATGTCCACCAGTATCGTGTGTGCAGCGCCGCCTGGTCAAAGGCCCCCTCATAATCCACACTCTGGTGTAAGTCTCTGCTTCCGAAACGTGCTCTATCACGCTATTTAACTTTTCCACTACAAGGAGGAGACCGCCTCCGTGCAATCACACTTGACTCGTGCATTTGCAACGTTGAAAGCGGAACACACAGGAGCCTCCGTACAAGAGGTGCTTGACCTTACCAGCTTCAAATTCCATTCTTCTAGTGTCCCAGCTCTAAAGCAACCTCCGCACAAGTACATCTTCAAAATCAAGGGAGGAAAGGTTTGCGTACCTTCATGCCTTGGGTGGTATGTTGCGACAGTCAATAGAATCGAAGTCTACTATCCGACAACGGGATCTCGGGTGAAATTTGGGGTGCTGCAAGGCTATCATCCGGTTAAAACTTTTGACTGGGAGGCGGAACGTAAGCAGTTTTTCGACGCTGTTAAGCCTTTAGAGAAATGGAATGCGAACCATGACAAGGAGAAGTGCTTCGAATGTCTCTGTGGTGACCACGCCAACCCGCCGCGCTTCCCGCATGAGGTTGACGACTGGAGTCACCTCGACATCAAACCACACATAAAAAAAACTCCAACCCTGGAGCGATGGGTCCTCTATGCCTTCCTCGTCCTAAAAGAAAATCGTCGGCCCCTGAATCTAAATCGTCGACCGAGAAGCATCCAATGTTGTGCTTCTATTGTCTTTTGGCCACTCGCGAACACCCGCCCCTTCCCCCGCATCAGGTTATCGACTGCAATCACCATCCCTAGCGACAGTGGAGAGTCATGAGGTCAATGTACCTCTCACCTCTTCCTTCACCTTGATTTCTGATTTTCCTTATGTACATCAGTGTTTCAACAATAATTCTACCGATATCCAATAACGTACAAGTCCAGAATGTTCGTAGAATTCTACTCATCCAGTACCACTTGAACAAGCTTGAACATAGTAAACGTCTCTACAAACAAACAAGCAAATCAAACTTGAATTCCATTTATCCCAGCAACTACCACTCTCAAGCCCTCCTTTTCTAGAATCCGTAGCGGTTTATAGACTTCCGCATCAACCTCTCGCCAATCAAGCTTGAGAACAACCGACCGTAAACAACCTCTACCCATCCTGGACATTGCCACCGAGTGATCTGACCCAGGTCTAAACCAGCGTAACTCAACCATGCTAACAAAAGCGGAGTCGTCGAATGATCCGCTATACTTATTCTGGGAGACCAGACGAAGAGTGTGCAGTTTTGGAACTAATGAGATGGAAGTGGATGCATCCTGAATTAGGCTCGAGATGAGCTTTGAAGTGATTGGTACATCCTGATGGCACCATTCGTAATCCACAATTTGAAGATTAAGTAGAGAAGGCATGACTTGAAGGGCCACGATAAGGTCCGAATCATAGACAGATATTTTGCGAAGGGTGAACGTGGTGATCATGCAAGATGATCTGGAAATGAATGGAATAAATGTCTCCATCGGCCAATAAGCAGAAGTTCCTTGTTGACCTTCTAGCACAATCACATTCAAGGAAGGTAAGTCGAAGGATAAGAACACCGTCTTTAGGATTGAACCTGAAAAATCTTGGAGATCCCCGATGGTAAGTGATGTGATGTTGCGCGATAGGTAGTGTGCCCCATCCTCATGCTTCCACTGTTTGTAACCCTCGAGTTCAAGAGATTCGACTGAAGTGCATCTATGGAGTATTTCCGCTAATTTTGAATAACTATAGTCAATGTACCAGAGCTTGAGATGACGAAGTTGGTGGTATGGGGCCTTGGATGTAGGCACCTTGGTAGTGGCAAGTGCACAGAGCCTCGGAGCATGTTCGAAGCAATCCAAGACAGACGACATCTCATCCCGTTCAGAAGTGTTAATATCCAACTCTGCAAGTAACGGAAAATACAACTCGGACAGATTCATGTGGTTTGTAAGCGAGTAATACCCACTATTACTAAACGCGAAAGTTTTCCAACGGCGAGCGTGCTGTGTCAGGGAGATGAAAAAGTGCTATATACAGCGCAAGCCTCAGCGGCCAATCACCCGATCTCTCCAAATATCGAGCAACGGTATCACTGAAACCCACGAGAGTTGTTACTTGGTCTGGCGCAGCAGGGCAAACCTCTACACTTAGGTTAGCCCACAAATTAGGTGAAGACAACGCAAATATACGCCAACGGGAGCATACCGAACTGATTGCCATTGCAGGGAGGTAAGTGATGATTGGAGATGGGAGGTCGCTGGTCTGAGAACCACGGGTAGCTCTGGAGGAGATTTTCTTCACACACATCCTGGAAGATATACGACAAAAGTTCGTTTGATAGCTTCCGCATAGGTGATAGGAGAGAGCACAGCTTGGCACGCTACATTTTGAGTCTTTCGATATCTTGATCAGCTAGAGCCAGTATCTCTTTGAGCTCTGCGGCTCGCTCTGGGCTAACCACGGATGGACCAAATTCCAAGCGAAGTTGGTTTTCCAAATGGGCTAGTTCCGCTGGGCTTAGAAACTTTGAACATGGAGGATCGAGTGAGGCCATCGAACTGAATAAGCATGCATCGTCACGCGTTACGCCCTGAGTACTGAGTCACCACTTACTGCATTGGGGGCTAAGTCGTATGAACGTTTGAATACTTATTGTCCCATTTTAGCACTGTGTAAGTTTTCTGTGGCGTTTTTTTTGAAAGACTCGTCGTTATGCAACTCAAAGTCGTCTGTCAGTACCTCCTTGCGAGTCCGACTGCTTGCGACACTCATGTTCGCCAGTACCGTGTGTGCAGCCCAATGTGCAGCGCCTAGTGTTCAAACGCCCCCTCTTCATAATCCACACTCGGGTATAAGTGCCTACTTCCGAAACTTGTTGTAATGTTATTTAAATTTTCCACTTCTCTAGAGTTGGGTGTTCCTTGATTCCGAGGGGAAACCCACAAAGCTGGACACAAGTAAACAAATCAAAGAGGAGACCGCCTCCGTGCAATCGCGCTTGACCCGTGCATTTGCAACATTGTAACCGGAACACACAGGAGCCTCCATACAAGAGGTGCTTGATCTTACCCCAGAGACATTCGCAGCATTTCTCCTTGTCATGGTTCGCACTGCATTTCTCGAAAGGCTTAACAGTGTTGAAAAACTGCGTACCTTCCGCCTCCCAGGCAAAAGTTTTAGTTAGATGATAGCCTTGCATCACTCCAAATTTCACCCGAGATCCCGCTGTCGAGTAGTAGACTTCGACTGTATTGACTGTGGCAACATACTACCCAAGGCATGAAGGTACACAAACCTTTCCTCCCTCGATTTCGAAGACATACTTGCGCGGAGGTCGCTTTTGAGCTGGGAAATCGGAAGAGTGGAATTTGAAGCTGGTGACCACGCCAACCCGCCGCGCTTCCCGCATGAGGTTGCCGACTGGAGTCCGACCTCGACATCAAATGACAGCCCGGAGCGATGGGTCCCCATGCTTCTTCGTCCTAAGGGAAAATGGCCGACCCCTAAGTCGCCAACCGAGAAGCATAATTTATCGCTGTGCGTCGATTGTCTTTTGGCCATTCATGAAAACCCGCCCCCTCCCTCGCATCAGGTTATTGACTGGCCGACGTACGTTTTTCACCTCGATTTTCCTTATATTGTGAGTTTTCCACCAATAATTCTAGTTATATCCAATAACGTACAAGTCCAGATGTTCGTAGAACCTTCATCTAGGTTATATAAAACTAGTGCGATGATGAAGCCGAAAAATAATCATGTTGCCAACAAGGCTTCCTTTGTTTCAGCTGACATTAAGCTTATTATTCGAGTGAGGGAAAGAACGGTTTGAGTACCTTGGTGCGTCGGGTTGTATGGTACTAGAAGCAGAGACGGTGTAAGACTGACGAGGTACAACCATTAGTGAACGGCTGGTGGAACATGACGAGTAAAAGACAGGTCTTGAAGAGATCGCGTCTAGCTGATGAATTAGCTGCCTAGGCCCAATCGACCATTGCCCTATCGACCGACGGGGCACATATCCTGGTCCGACTAATAATGCCCTTGGAATTCTTTGCGTACTACACGGATTCCGATTAGTGCAGAGTACCCGTTGATTCCAAGCGACGCACCGAATTTATGTACACGGAAAATGGAGGAATGAGTCTGTGCCGAAAATAGTTTGATTCTTATTTCACCTTGCATGTAGAAGGTACGTCCGTATCTCTAGGAAATCATGATATCGTCGCCCAAACGATCTCCCAATTCCTTGACTGAAGACATTATTCCACGACTCTGACTAGAGAGTAGACCTGAAGGCCCCGCTAGGAGATTGCACATGCGGCTCATGCGAGAAACTAACGAGGTTTCTCGTATAAGCCCCAACCTCGTAGAGGGGACTGCTTAGCCTTTAGGTCTAACCGGAGGGTCGACGACTCGACAAAGGAGAATATAGCGCTCACGTGGACACCATTTTAGCACCGTGCGTCATTGTTTGGAAATGACAAACAAGTTCAGATCTTCTGATTTTTCATCACTTCAAGCTTCAAGTTTCAACTGACCCTGGCTCTAGCATTATGCATTAATATTTAATATTCACCCATGTGGTGTGGGCCTCATCGTGATACGCTGACAGAATTGTCAAGTACATGATTGTCACTTGTCTCGTTGTAAAGTTAACACGCTGATTCTTGCCTTCCAAGTAATATGTCTCCAAGCTGGCGCTGAACTCGGAACTCTAGGAGCTATAAAATAAACTGGAGGAATCGATCGAATACAGCTATGGCCCGATAGGATGCGGAGACTGGGAGCTCATTGAAAACTACTATGGTACGTGACTCTTCCACTATTTCTCGAACACCAATTCATGAGTATTTCAATTTATAGAAAGCACTAGATCTCCTTCTAGCAGAATCTACTCCAACCCAGTTTTCCATGCGCTCGAGATGAACGTTAAACGTTAAACGTCCAGACCCTTACTCATAACTGCCGCCGGACAAAAGAAACCAGTTATCCTACCGAGGGTACTGTGAAAGTCGCTGTGTCGAGTGCATGAGTATGTGCTCCGTTTCTGTCTTTCGCAATTGCCAGTAACCTATGTAAACGTTTATAGAAAATGCTTAAGAACCTACGTCTTTTCGTAAACAAGCACCCTCCTTAGCGCGTCCAACACGCCGTTTATACATGTCCATAGCGTGGATTGGCTACTCCCATCTGGGCGATGTTAGATCTCAAGGTTGCCAAGAGGCTGGAAGGCACCAACGTGGAACAAAAGGATAAGGAGTTGATCAAGGAGGGGATGGTGTTAAACGCATGTTGAGGGACGCTTTTACCGGTATTCTACCACTCAGGCAAGACCCAAATTCCGGAGGGAAAGAACGTTTACGAACACTTACGTGCCATTATCGGTTTTGTTTCTCGTATTGGTACTGCATGTGAAAACCGCGCTGCTTATACCATCATGGAGCTAGGGCTATCAGGACCTGCTAGGCCCACAAATTCGCCCGTACTGTGACGACTACGAGACATACGAACGAAGCAAGATTCACTTAACTGCTGGTTCAGTGCAACGTCTGCACTTCGCACTAGTACACTCTTCCGAAGTTCCTTTTCTTTCAATGTAAAACTCGTATCGTTATGCGTCTCAAATTTGTAGTTCCTTGCGCCTATGTCCACTAGTACCTGTGTAGTGCCTGGGGGTCAAAGGCCTCCTAAGAATTCACGATCCCGTCAAATCAGTGTGAGTGTTTACTTGGGAAATTTGCTATTCGTTGGATTCTGCTTCGGAAATAGGTGGAATGACCCCGCTATTTAACTTCCTCCACTACTCTAGATCTTCTGGCTCCTGGATTCGGGAGGTAAACGCAAAGGAGGCAACATATGACACCAAGTGGCGTCCAAGTCGGGGAAACGGCGGGTTAAGAGCACTTCCAACGATGAAAGATGACACAAGATCAAACTCAAAAAAGGTGCTTGGTTTTACTAAAGTCGAATTCGGGGCATCTGTCTCAGAAGGCACGACTGCTCAAGCCAGGCTATTTCCAAATCGTGAGAGGACGGTTTGCGTTTATCCATGTTTTGGGTGGTACGCTGGTCGCGACAACAATAGGTATGCCAGCAGTGAAGTTCTCTACCCGGTCGGAGCGGATGGATAATGAGGTGCGATTCAAGGGAGGTTATGATGGAGATACATAGGGAGGTTTCAATGGTTGTTAAACTAAGGGAAAATGGTGGAACCCCGCCGAGAACACGATGAATTCGCCTCCCCCCAAGAAGAGGCTGAGCTTTGCCTCTATTGTGGCCTACTCTGCGCGGCTCCCGGCTCTTAGTACCTTCTTTGTCCCACAACATCCACTGATCTATCTACATATGTACCTCATTCTCGGGACTGTCATCGGATAAGGACATATGTATAGCGCTTTTGACATCCTCTCAACGGCTCCGAAAAATTGAAGTTTGATTCAGAATAACAACGCCATCCCAGTACGATGTGCAATGATTGAAAGATGTTGTTTCATGTTTGTAAGTTCGGCCGAACAATTCCTGAAGTGTAGAACCTATTCTAGCTTAAGTTGAAGGCTGTTGAAGGCTGCACAGAGAGTTTGACTCAAAGTGTCGTTCACTTTCGCTTGTTTTCTATTCAAACAAAACTGACAGGAACAAAACGTGTGATTGAGCTCGCTGTTGGTTTTTTGCGAGTTTTTCCGAGCTGCCTGGAGGTCAAAACCTCCTCGGATATTCTGCTATGGGATCTTACTGGATTGACTCCTTGGACCTTTGACTTTCGCACTCTGTTGTTCGGAAGAGGTGAAATTACTGATATATTCAACATCGGACATTTGCTGTGACCAAAGCCACTCGGGTACCTTAACGGACACGGAATTTGTATGTCCTGACAGCGACTTTATATATGAGGAATTCAAATTCAGCTCCACTTCGACTCTACAAAGCGTTGCAAGCGTCAGGGGCTAGCTATGCAGGATGTATTGAGCATGGCATTGGGGTCACATTGTGCTCATTTTTTGTATCTTTTCGAATATCTTTCGCAGATGTCAGTGCCATTATGGATCAGTCAGTGTCGACAGGAAAGTATCTTGTGGTCCTAAATTTTATTTCCGGTCCCGTGAATTATTGTTTGTATCCGGGGCTACCCAAAAAGCTGACGAAAAAACTTATTCAGACTCCCAATTTTTGGGTATAAAAGCCACCGGTGATCCTCATTCTCAAGTATCGAACAACCCTTCGAGATATCCAGACCAACACACTACTAGCACAATGTTCTCTCGCATCTCCACTGCCTTGTTCGCTTTCACTCTCCTTGCTGCCGCTGCTCCGGAGAAGCGATGGTACACTACCACCACCACTCCCGCCGTCACCCACACGGTGACCGTTACTGCTGTGAGCTAGCTCTTTTTCGTACCCTTTACTTTTTTCGTGCTCATAACGAATGTTTCAGCCCGCCACAACAGTTACGAGCCCCGCTAGTGAATGCACCACTGGTCCCATTCAATGCTGCGACAGTGTGGAATCGGTATGGAAACCATCCCTGGGATCATTGACGCTACAAGTGCTAACAAAAATTCAAATTTGAATAGGCTAGTTCCGGTAGTGCTCTCGCCCTCCTCGCTTTGCTTGGCGTCGTTCTCAACGACGTCGACGTCTTGGTTGGTCTCACCTGCAGCGGCATCAATGTTGCTGGCGGAGGTACATGCTCCGCCCAGGCCGTCTGCTGCCAGGATAATTCTTTTGTAAGTTTCCTTTACGGTGTAACTATGTTCTGGGACTCGTTTAACTGTTCGTAGGGCGGACTCATCTCCATCGGGTGTGCCCCCGTCACTCTCTAGGAGTCTAAGATACCTTCTTTTTGGGACTGTTGTAGGGGCAATTGATATTCTCCATACTTCTGTGTTGTAATTTTCCTTGGTTCACTTGGTTTACTTGGGGTTTTCAAATATCATGCTTTAAGTCGTAAAATCCTACTCTCATAAGCTAAGAGCCTTCAGGTTTGACGAACAAGAAATCAGATTGGCAATATACACCCACGGTGTAATCGAATATCGAGATTAATTTATTTGAATTATCTAAGCAGATCGCTGCCGGTCAAAGCTGCCTATATCAGACCCGTTATGGAATGAGGATTTAAAGAGAAAAAATGCGCAATGAAACTGACTATTGGACAGTGTGGCGCTCTATGGGACTGCGTCTGGGTCCTCTCGTGCCTTGTGTGTCCATAAAAGATTCAGATCAATTGATCAGTAAAACATCGTCTTGAACATCGTAGCTCCGGCCAAAGCTGAACTTAATGCACTCGGTTGTTTATTTCAGATCTTCACTCGATTTGGTCTGAATGCAAGCACCTGTACCTACTCGTACATGGGTGCTTCACAGTACGCCTCCCTGCTGCCCAGTACTACTAAGTAGTACGCAGGTCTAAGCCTGCGGGCCGAATAATGGCAATACAAAGGCGAATACTTTGTAATAAGATCTTCTTTCTTTCCTTCCCGCCATTGCACAAGCCATCTTCATCACATCCCCTCATTTCCCCGCCACCATTTCGTCTGTCTTTCCCAAACACAGGCCCACTCTTCGTTGACCTGACGAGTCGTGTTATCTGCTAGCTACTTGGTGACTTTAATGACTGCCCTTGCCGTCAATGCCTCAAGGTTGATTCAGATCAACGATGCCACAGGCCATTTCTGTATTGTACATACATCGTAGTACATAGCTGTATGACTTTTCGGCCTGAATACGAAGATATAAACCTGTAACGAGATATTCTAACCTGGGAACTTAGCGCAGGTCAGATGGCTTGATGATTCGCTTATTTTTTCCGGTCTGCGCAAGAGAAAATACTGGAAATGCCCCACCGTTTCTGCTGTCCTAGTTTAAGTGTTTCGACAAAACCATCTGAACTCTCTGGTAGGTAGCCTCCTAAGATCTTAATAACTGTGATCGACTTATCCCTCGAATTTCACGCTCTACCAGGCGTCACAGGTACCATCATTGGATCCCTGCTTGAAGAACGTGACCCGGGTTAATTTCAGGCCATCGAACGCATAGACGCGTCATGCAAATCGGAACTCATGTGTTCTGACAGCGGCTACACCATGAATTATCTAATTAGTTCGACGTGTATAATCATTGCCGACGTCAGTTTCAGACTTTAGTTGCTATACTATGAGCCCGGAAAATAGGGCCCCATTGTAATTTCTTTCATTTCTGGCTGTCTCGAAAATGTCCGAACATCAAGTGAATTTCGGCGCTTAGCAAGTTTCACCCAGATTGGCATTTTTCAGGTTTTCATGCTCAAGCTTATTCGCGCCCGTGGAGCTCCCAACCTCCACATCATTAATCACTGTGTGCTTAACTTTATCTGAAATCACTGAAAGGGTAGGGCCGGCTCAGGATGGTCAAAAATTGGTTAAAAATGAGAATTTCCCAAAATTTATCCGAAGCATCAAGCGGCCTAGGTGTATTTTCCGGTATTATCATTATAGAGTGGCTTTCCGAGAGACAATCTATCTCACAGCTGTCACTGCCCATATGAAGTGTTTACTGAAAAAATACAATGAAATCTACTACATACCCTTACGATTATCTTTGTGACATAGTACGTTTTCTGACTCGATAGTTCCCAGACTATAAGTATAAAGGTCAACCAAACTCCCCATTTTGAGGTATCGAAAACCCTTCGAGATAACCAGACAAACACACTCTAGCACAATGTTCTCTCGCATCTCCACTGCCTTGTTTGCTTTCACCCTCCTTGCGGCTGCTGCTCCTGAGAAGCGCTGGTACACCACTACCACCACCCCTGCCGTCACCACCACGGTGACAGTTACCGCAGTGAGTCATCCTTTGGCCTTTAAGTACTTTGCATTCCCCTCCTGAACAAACGATTTAGCCCGGCCCAACAACTACCATTCCTGCCAGTCAATGTACTACTGGCCCCATTCAATGCTGCAAGTCCACCGAGGCGGTAAGAAAAAAGATGTACGAGTCCTTGACGTCGCTAACATAAACTCCGGGATAGGCCAACTCCGTTGCTGGCGTCGCCCTCCTCGCTCTGCTTGGTGTTGTTGTTAACGACGTCGAGGCCTTGCTTGGTCTTGGTTGCAGTGGCATCAATGTTGCTGGCGGAGGTACATGCACCGCCCAGACGGTCTGCTGCCAGGATAATGCGGTGGTAAGCCCTTTCGTGTGCTTCAAATATTCTGAGGGCTAACTGCTCTCCAGGGTGGCTTGGTTTCCATCGGGTGTATCCCCGTCACCCTCTAAGCTACAGCATGGGGCTGTTCGCTGCCCACTATGGGTATGAAGCTTGCCATCGGTTCGATTTGGGCTTTTATCTTGCAGTTTACTATTTTTTGGGGGCTTTCAAATGTTGTTCAATGCAATCACATAAGTGTAACGATATAAGAATAAGCCATTGAGTACACTAGCAATTGGAGTTAAAACACACCAGCTACCCCAGTACTTAAGACCTTCCGGGACCGTAGGTTGTTGTGTGTCTGAGATCATCCCGATCATTCACTTAATTTTTTGACGCCGGTCAAAGCTGTCTATATCGTACCCATTATGGAATGAGGGTATTAAATGCAAAAGAGCCTGCCTAAGTCGGATGTTGGCCGCCGGATGGTTCTTCACCACAGCGTATCAAATTGGAAGCTCCTAAGGCACTTCATTCCGCGGGTTGATTCATTTGAGAAACCACTGCTCGTAGCTCCTGCCGAAACAAAAAAAAAGTACTAGTATTTGGTCAGGCGGAGGCTTGACATTGACTTAGTATTTAGGACTTAGTTAAAGCTTGATACTCTCGTCGTTGCTCGAGAAACTTGAGAGTTAATTGAAAAACCATTTACTTTGATATTACCATTTGTACCGAAGCACCCGTAAATTGATCCTGGACAGTACTATGAATTGCCCCGGTGTTGAAAACATGGTACATTTGCCTCCCTGCAAGAGGATCACAAGCTTTGTGGCTCTTAGTATCTTTTGTCTTACAGCATCCATTGACCCATCCAACAACTTACCTTATTCTCGGGAATGCCACCGGTTAAGCACATCCTCTCAATGGCCTAAAAAGTTGAATTTTATTTTGAGTAATGACTTCATCCCAGTGCGAGCGAGCATCCATTCAATGAATGAAAGCTATTTTATGCTAGTAAGCCGTCATAGGATCAATTCAAGTATACATGAGCTGTATTCGTAATCTAGCTCAAGTTGAAGGCTGCGCAGATAGATTGACTTAAAATGTCGCTTGTTTCTATTCAACCAAAACAGACAGAAACAAAACCTGTGATTGAGCTCGCTGCTCGGTTTTAGTTTTTCGCGAGTTCTTCCGAGTTGCAAAGCCTGGTGTCCTCGGATATTCTACTATGGGTCTGACTCCTTGGACATTGGACATTCGTGTTTTGCTCAAGAGGTAAATTACTTGAACGTCGACACTCGTGACAGCTTGCTGTGACAAAAGCCCCTCGGGTACCTTAACAGATACGGAATTTGTATGTTCTGACAGCCACTTTCATGAGGAATTCAAATTCAGCTCCACTTCGACTCTTCAAAGCGTTGCAAGCGTCAGGGGCTAGCATTGAAGCATGTATTGCGCATGGCATTAGGGTCACATTGGGGTCATCCTTTGTATCTTTTTGTATCTTTTCGAATACTTTCGCAGATGTCAGTGCCATTATGGATCAGTCAGTGTCTACAGGAAGTATCTTGTGGTCCCTAATTTATTTCTGGTCCTGTGAAATATTCGTTTGTATATGGGGCTACATGCCCCCAAAAAAAGCTGGCGAAAAAAACTTATAAACTTTGAGTATAAAAGGTACTGGGGATCCTCATTATCAAGCATCGAACAACCCTTCGAGATAACCAGACAAACACACCACTAGCACAATGTTCTCTCGCATCTCCACTGCCTTGTTTGCTTTCACTCTCCTTGCGGCTGCTGCTCCGGAGAAGCGCTGGTACACCACTACCACCACCCCTCCTCCCATCACCACCACGGTGACCGTTACTGCGGTGAGTTAGCTCTGTACTACGGCCTTCTTTGCAACCTTCTCATTAAACATATGTTTAGCCTGGCCCAACGACTACGATCCCTGCTAGTCAGTGTACTACTGGCCCCATTCAATGCTGCCAGTCCGTCGAGGCGGTAAGAAAAAAGATGTATGAGTCCTTGACGTCGCTAACATAAACTCCGGGATAGGCAAATTCCGGTGCTGGCGAGGCCCTCCTCGGTTTGCTTGGCATTGTTCTTAACGACGTTGATGTCTTGCTTGGTATCACCTGCAGCGGCATAAATGTTGCTGGCGGAGGTACATGCACCGCCCAGGCCGTCTGCTGCCAGAATAATGCTGTGGTAAGCCTTTTCGTGTGTTGCAAATATTCTGAGGGCTAACTGCTTTCCAGGGTGGATTAATTTCCATCGGTTGTATTCCCGTCACCCTCTAAGCTTCAATTTTGGGGTAATTGTCTGCCCTCAATGGGTATGTAGCTTACCATTGCTTCGATTCGGGCTTTCATTGTGCAATTTTCCTGGCTTTACTTTTTTTGAGGGCTTTCAAATGTTGTTCAATCTATGTAATCATAAGTGTTACGATATAAGAATACACTATAAACTACGCTGACAATCGGGATTAACGCACGCCGGCGGCTTAAGACCTTCTGGTACTTATGATCGTAGTAAAAGTCACTGCGTGCCTGAGATCATCCCGACCTAGTCTCAATCAATTTTTAAAAAATTTTTGACACAAAATTGACACGCCGGTCAAAGCTGTCTATACTGTTCCCATTATGGAAGGTATGTAAACGCAAAACAGCCTGGCTAAGTCGGATGTTGGTCGGATGGCTCCTACTACAGCGTGTCAAATTGGAAGCTCCTCAAGCACTTCGTCACGAAAAGGCGGATTAATTCATTTTCGAAAGCAGTCGTAGATCCTGCCGAAACAACATACTAATGTATTTGGTCAGGTGGAAGCTTGATATTAACTTAGTATTTAGGGCTTAATTAAAGCCTGATATTTTCGAGCAACTCGAGGACTAATTGAAGAGCTCATTTACTTTGATACAAACGCTTGTACCGAGCTCGTGGATTGATCCTGAACAGTACTATCAATTGCTTCGGCCCCGGTTTGTTGCTCAGTAAGCTCCGGTAAAATGGGGACTTGACCTTTGCAAGACCAAATGGTGGCAATACAAGTCAAGTATTGCGCGAGTATATGTCGACCTCCCACCGTACCATTCTGACTCATTCTGTCTGTCCGAGTTTTCCCAAACATGGCAAGCAGTGTCACTTGGCAGCTTGAACATGATCCTTTCCGTCGTGGCCTCAAGGTTTGATTCAGGATCACGGTGCCACGTCCTACATCTGTATTGTACTTAGTACACTTAACACCTCTTAGTACTTAATGATACGACTTGCAGCATGGGTTTGATGAATAATACTAGTACATATGCATCGGGAGATCAGCCTGCAGTCCGGAGGTATCGTCTGACAGTAGCCTGACTTAGAAATTCAGCTCAAGTCAAAGACTTGACGTTTCGCTTATTTTCTGACTGAACGCTCGTGTACTGCTGTTAAAATACTGGCAACGGCCTTCCGACGATCCCACTGTAGCTCAAGACATAGTCAACTTCTCCCCAACTTCTCCCTGTCGGACTTTGGCGGTCTGCCAGAAATCACAGGTGCCATCAGGTCTTTGCTTTGATATGTATGATAAAAGTGACCCGGGTAGCATCAAGTCATTGTCGGATGTAATGATTCGCACTTAGTCCGAGTCTCCGACAGCAAACGTTGCACATGCAGATTCAATTTAAGCTAAAATCCGAATTCAAGCTAAAGTCCGGTTTGACTTGTTAAATTGTTGCCAACGTCAGTGCAGGCTCTAAAAAGCGTGGCGTTGGTGTTTTTGTTTTTTTGATTTTATTTTACAGAAAATATATCTCACAGATGTCAGTGCCGAATGGAAGGAAGGAAGGAAGAATTTATTACACGGCATGGTCCAAGTGCTGAACGCCGGAACCATTGAAGCCCATGGACCAAAGATACGATAACTACGGAACTTTGTATCTTGAGATTCTAAGTGTTGAAGTGTAAACTCAACTGCACTCATTTTTTCCCCATTTTTTTTTTCATCGAACAATCCTTCGAGACCTCCAGCGAAACGCACTAGGACAATGTTCTCTCGCATCCTTGTGCATCGTTCGCTTTTACTCTCCTTACTGCTCCAGAGAAGCCATGCTACACCACTACCACCCCCGTTGTCACTAGCACGGCGATCGTTAACGCAGTAAGTTAGCTCTGTCCGGCAACTTTCACTTTGCATCCTCCCTCATGGACAAACATTTTAGCCTGGCACAGCGACGACGATCCACCCAGACGGTAAGAAAGGATCCATGCGTCCTAATCGCTACATCGCTGATGAGAATACCGGATAGACTGATTCCAACGTTGACGATCTCTTGTAACAAGTTCGACGTAGTGCCACAAAAGGAATCCCATCGAGGTCTCTAAGTAGCGACGAATCAGCTAGACCGCCGAATAAAACATCATCTTTCCGAAAGCTCAACGAATCTGAAGAGACATTCAGCTTTCCTTCAATGTACAAGACGAGGCTTGGGATGTGAATAATCATTCATAGACAAGGAAGTAATTCAGCGCGGTGGCTGAAGCGTTGCCGAAGCCAACTTGGCTTGGCTCGCGCGCGTGTAAACTCGACGTCAATCCTATTTGTCCAACTACTACTCATATCTCACCGCGAGGTCGCCTCCAACGCGCCTGGGAGCGTCTCCAGAGCGAGTGCCATGCGTTGTCGATAGAGAATGTCGCAGAGCCACTCCAAAGAACCTTTAGTCATCCGCAGGAGACCGCAGACTAGGGACGGTTGCTATTCTCGCTATCCTCAATTAGGGTCGGGTCAGCTCCTGTCGTTCACACACCCACCACATCCGTCACAAAGTGAATACCACCTTTCCCAATGCCACCCCCATTCCCTTCGCTCAACTTCAAAGCATTGTTTGCCGACTCAGAACTCAGCCGACGGCAACGCCATTAGAAGATCCCTTATTGTCCTCGTATCGATTACCATAATCTAGGAGCCTGAAGCATCCACATGTCAGCGTCAGTAAGAGGTAAACACACCGAGGAAAAGGAAAGGACGTACCACTCGGGTTCGATCTCCGTCAGGATTCGGATTCTGTAATGGGGAAAAGCGTTAAGTGATAACCCAACAAACGGAACGAACACAACTCACTGTGTCTTCTTCGTCTCCTCCATCTCATGAAACACAACCCACCCCGACCGGGGTTTCCTCGTGAACAGGACAGAGTTCGGATGCACATAAAGGGTCTACAACACCAAGTCAACAATCAAAAGCCAAAAACCAAAGCTCCAACGCGAAAGAACAAGGGAACGAACGAACCTTATCCCCTCTAACACTCTTAAAACTCCCATCCCCAACCCACCGCGCCCCGTTCCTCCACAGCCCGCTGACCAGACACCGCCGTAGGCGCTTCGCGTCGCCCTCGCAGGACTCGAGCGGGAGGCTGAACCGCTGCATGTACTTTTTGAGCTGCCCGCGGATGGACATGGCGCGGGAGAGCGAGCGGAAGGAGAGGGAGTGCCGCGAGCAGAAGGATTTGGAGGAATGGGAGCGGGCGAAGGCGTTGTAGACTGGGAGAAGTGGGAAAGAAGGGTAGATTAGATGCTGAGTGTGAGGTGTGGAGAGGTTTGTTACATACCGTTCAATAACGTTAGATGATCCTGTAGTAAAAAAAAAAAAACGTCGAGTTAGTTACGAAGCCTGAAACATGAAGCAAGCTAGTGCACGCACCCCTTCCTCAGCCGTAAACTTCCTCCTCTCCAACTCCGCGAGAGCGCCTGGCGCACCGTCAGGAATGATAAACACGTCCTGCACAGAACACATCGCTGCAATCGTAGGATTTCTTCGCCGCATTGGTGCTCTTTCGACGCGAAGAGCTGGAAATGAATTAGTATTTAGTAAATCGCCGTAGTAAGTCGATAAAGACCAACGTACCATCCTCGCGATACCAACCTCCACAGGCATCTCCGCGACTTTTTCACCTACGATCGTCATTCGGCCGTCTTCGCCGATGAGCCCCGCGCTGTTCAGCCCTTCCAGCGCACGCAGCACGTTCTCTGCGGGAGGAGGCGTAGGCCAAGGAAACTTGAGTATGTTGTGGAAGCCGAGGGAAAGAAGCAGAAGGATGGGTGTTGTCAGGTCGGTGTGTGTTAGGAGGGGGGGAGAGGTACGTTGGAGGGCGAGTGAAGCGCTTTGCGGGTAGAGTCTGTAGCAGATGCCGGAGGATGTACGGCCTGCACGGCCTGCGCGTTGGGTTGCGGATGCGAGAGAGGTTGGAAGCGTCGTTAGCGTTGAAAGTGAGGTGTTTGGGTTGAATATGCGGATCTGATAAGTATTTTAGTCACAGGGAGGCTTGACAACGGTGATTCGCACATACCTTTACGAATCCACAGTCAACGACGAATTTTATACCATCGATGGTAACGCTAGCTTCTGCGATATTGGTGGACACAATCACTTTACGCGTATTCGGAGGGCAGGCTCGAATACAGCGAGTTGTTCAGCTGTAGAAAGACCGGCGTGGAGGGGAAGCAAAAGGAGACTTGGCGCGTTTTTCATTTTATTGGTGCCCAACATTTCCGAAAGTTCCTCTAAACAACGATCTATTTCTTCGCGTCCAGTGAGGAAGATGAGGACATCGCCTGGGCCATGGTGTGTGTTTATGTCCCAAGCAGTAGCCGCGGCTTTGGATACGTAGTCTGGAGTTGGTTCGGCGAGGTAGGCGATTTCGACTGGGAACATGCGTCCTTCGAGGGATATTATCGTTGCGGGGTCGTCTAGAGAATCCGAGTTGAAGTAATCTAGAAGAGCTGCGGCGTCGAGAGTTGCAGATGAGATGATGAGTCGAAGAGAAGGTCGTTTCCGGCGAATTCTGGAAATCGTAAGAAAAGAAAAGGGAAAAGATTAGAAAAGTGCTCACTTTTTTAGTACACCCATTAATAAATCTGTATAAACACTTCTCTCATGGACTTCGTCTAGCATAATAACACTATACCGACTAAGTAATGGATCCAGAAGGGTTTCGCGAAACAACATCCCATCTGTCATATACAAAATTCTTGTTCTGCTCGGCGAAGAAACCGACTCAAACCGAATGATATACCCAACTTCGTCGCCCAAAAGAGACCCAACCTCTGTAGCTACACGATTCGCCACAGAAGTCGCAGCTACTCTCCTTGGCTGCGTGCAAGCAATAACATGCCCATCGCCGCCCAGCCACTTTCCATCAAATACTGAGGCAGCTGAGTCGTTTTTCCGCATCCTGTTTGACCAACAACGATAGTGACTCCGTGTTTTTCGATTGTGTAAAGGATTTTGGAACGGTGCTTGTAAATTGGGAGGTTTTCGCGTTGTGCAGAGATTGAGAGAGAAGAGAGGGAAGAAGGAGTTGCGACTGGAATTGTACCCTCGGCTTGGGTGTCGCGGTCAAGAGAACTCCCAGGTTCTGGGAGAGATGTACCGGGCTTCCAGAATTTGAGCGACATGGGAGAAGAGAAGGAGAGGCGGCCCGGATATAAGAGTACGGCGCCAAAAACTTGCGCGCTTATTCAATTCAATGGCCTCACCAGATCCACCATGCGCAAAGTTGTTCGTAAACCTAAGCCCTGCGGAACTAGCAGAGCTGGAAAACGAACTTCGCTCAGAATTCGGTCCATTCGTGGTTAGCCCAGAGCGAGCAGAAGAGCTCAAAGAGATACTCGCTCTAGCTGACAAGGATCTCGAAATGTATGATTCTGAGGTAGCTCGCCTCCAAGAGCAAATCATGGTCATTCAGGCCGAAAAACAACAACTCGAGACACAGCATGCCAGGATACGCTCTTTCCTGTCGCCGATGCGGAGACTGTCAAACGAGATCTTGTTGGATATCTTCGAGTATGTGTGCGAAGAAAATCTCCTTCAAAGCTATCCGTGGTTCTCAAACAAGCGACCTCTCATTGAACTCACATCTCCCGTCATCACTTACCTCCCTACGATGGCAATTAGCTCAGTATGCTCCCTCTGGCGCGTGCTTGCGTTATCCTCACCTAGTTTATGGGCTAATATAAGGGTGGAGATGTGCACTCCTGCACAGGACAAAGCAGCTCTCGTTGCTTTCGTTGACACTGTCACTCGATATTTGGACAGATCGTGCGATTGGCCACTGAGGCTCTCGCTGTATATAGAAGGTATACCCAGTTATGAAACAGAGCAGCCTTTCTTCACCTCCCTGACACAGCACGCTCACCGTTGGAAAACCTTTGCGTATCATGGGTCTCACTCGCTTATAGACCACATGACACTGTCCGAGCTGCAATTTCCTTTACTTGAAGAGTTGGATATTCCCACCACCTATGCGGAAAAACACTTGTTTGACTTGGGTTGCTTCAAGCATGCTCCGAGACTCTGTGCACTTGCCACTACCGGGGTGCCTATATCCAAGGTTCCACACTATCAACTTCGTCGCCTCACCTTCCAGGATAGATTCTCTAGATTAGTGGAAATGCTGTACACATTCCCTTCAGTTGAATCTCTTGAACTTGCCGATCCGGACTTCTGGGATCCAGAATCCAGCGCACAGTACATGTCGCGCAACGTCAAATCACTTAACATCTTGCAAGGGTACCATTCATACCTGAAACTGCTAGACCTATCCTTTAACTTACCTTCATTGAACACGATCGTGTTACACGGTTATATCTGGGGTTTTGTTACTTGGCCTACGGGGGCTCTTATTTCATTCATATCCAGATCATCTTGTATGATCACCACGTTCATCTTCCGTGGTACACCCCTCTCTGATCTTGAACTTATCGCAGCCCTTCAAGTCATGCCTTCTCTCCTCCATCTCGAGATCGAGGAGTACAAATGGGCCACTTCGCATTTTCCGTACAGTCCTATCACCTCAAACCTCATCTCGAGCCTAATTCAGCATGAGTCTGTTTCCATCTCACTGTTAGTTCCAAAACTACACACTCTTCATCTGGTTTCCCAGCGCCGTCGTACCGGAACATTCGATGACTCCGCTTTTGTTAGCATGGTCGAGTCACGCTGGTTCAGACCTGGTTCTGACCGTTCTGCGGCAATGTCAATGCTGGGCAGAAGTTGTATTCGGTCGGTTGTTCTCAAGTTCGAGTGGCGAGAACTTGATGAGGAAGTCTATAAACCGCTACGGGTTCTAGACAAGGAGGGCTTGAGAGTGGTAGTTGCTGGGACGAATGGAATACAAGTCTGATTTGCTTGTTTGTTTGTAAATACGTCTATTAAGCTTGTTCACGTTGTAACCTTAAAACAATGATCAGAATTCAAAACTACAAGGACTCTCCTTCTCAGATCACCGCAATAACCATTGAAATCAATTATATGTTAGGTCTACTTGAAAGTAACTAGAGAATCCACAGAGAAACTATAGCCGGCAGTGAGAACACATCGGAGCGGGGTTATTACTCCAGGTCAATCATATAGTAAAGTATACTTAAATGAGAGTTAGGACGGGCTAAAACGACAACATGCTACAAACCAACCACGCAATTGTCTTCGGCGCATCCAGTCTTGCAGGCTGGGGCGTTGTTGATCAGCTACTCCAGGGTTATCCATCCTACGGGACTTGAGTCCACCTTTCGTTTCACCGGCAGTTGAGCCTAGAAAGGCGAGACTGGCGGGATTTAAGGACCAGTTAGATCCAAGCCAGTCATGGCTAAAGTCGTTTGAACGAATGTAGAACGCGGGACTGCTCCCCAAGTTGGCGGGGTGAGCGTAGTGGCACTAATAGCTGTATTTCATGTTGTACTTGACTGGATGCTTTACTTCAATATGGTACCGGGGATAAGAGTGGAAAGGGTAGTTTTATGCATGAGAGTCGTTCACTGTTCAATGCACCTGTTTGTTTCATGAAACAACTATGGAGGCGCGGTAGGCGGAATGACCAAGGTTCACTAGAATCAAATTTCCATATCCGAACCCGAGTTATAGTTCAAAATTATGCGAACAGGATAGAATCACAGACAGTGTCGTTGGCAGGAACAGTGAGCTTCAATTCTCCCCTGTTTTTTGTTAATCTTAGGCAGGATAAGGAATGTAAATCAGGAAATAAAAATTGGGAAGTACGTTATGTAAGTCCATGACAATGAAAAATCTATCGAGTTGGTAAACTATAAGAGTTTAGAGTAACGAAAGGAAAGAAATTGTCCTAGGACCAGACCCAGAAGATGGTAATACCATCTAGATAGTGACAGGGATACACCCGATGGAGATGAGGCCGCCCTATTAAGCAGTTAGTCTTTGAGGTTTTTCACAATGTGCAGAGAGAGTCTTACAACAGCGTTGTCCTGGCAGCAAACTGCCTGGGAGTTGCAGGTACCTCCGCCAGCGACATTGATGCCGCTGCAGCCAAGACCAAGTAAAACAGTGGCATCCTGCACAACGATTCCAAGCAGACCAAGGACGGCAGCGCCAGCAGCAGATCCAGCCTGTCCACATGGTTGTTAGCAACGTCAACGACTAAAGGATATTCTTTTCTTACCGTCTCCGTGGAAGTGCAACATTGAACAGGGCCAGTGGAGCATTGGCCAGCAGTGACCGTGCTTGTCGTGGCGGGCTAAAATGTTTGTTTGTGAGTGTGCATTGAAATGGTACAAGGAGTTTACTCACTGCAGTAACGGTCACCGTGGTGGTGACAGGCGGTGTGGTCGTGGCCCATCGCTTAACATATCCTGGAGAGGCGGTGGCTAGCAGGGTGAAAGCAAACAATGCGAAGAAAGCAATGGTGGAGATACGAGAGAACATTGTGAGAAGTGTGTTTATCTGGATATCTCGATTAGAGGATAGTTCGATACTTGAGAATGAGGATATTGGTTTGCTTTTATACTTCAAGTTGATAGTGGCTACGTAGCCATAATCGAACAACCTGTCGTAGAAATCCTCTTTTTTCAGTGGATGACATTTACTCCAAGGACTGCCATGATATCAGGCCCAGTACAGTCAATAAGGCCTGCCACTGGCATTAGCGACGATCTACCAAGTCAAAGTGGGGCTGAACATGTAGTATATGCCATTTATTTCCTGCTAGAGTGGCCTGTATTACAGGCATGCGGGGGAACCTCTAAATCGTGCCTTGTTGGTATTACAGCCCAGTGAAAACCTGCACTGGGTTGAGCCGAGATGATATGTTAAAAAGTCATGTTCCAGCTGTGATCGTCCGAGATCAGCTGTTTTCCCAGAAATTCCAGATATCAGCCGTACAGGCTGTTCTTGTCTGTGTTTATCTGGCAAGAACCGTACAGAGAGTGAAAATTTAGTATTGTATATAACTGTGTTCCTCTGGGATAATATGAGTTCATCTGGCCTGAACTGTACAAAATACAATGTGATATTACTATTACTCTAGGCTGTTCTCATCTGGGTCCATCTGGGATAGTCTGAGTGAATCATATTAGACTATGACATACAAACTAGTAACTACATATACATCAAACTAACTTAACTACTGATTACATATAAATTACACCTGTACAAAGGTAATACGAGGTCGCAGTTACAAGCGCTAGATACAATAGTCATGGGAAAATTGAGAAGGCCAGCTAAAAAGAATTGGTCAATTAACCAGCTCAAAAGAAAAAGTCGAGATAGCTCACTTTTGGAATGCACAGAAATTAGTGAAAATGATGGCATGTGGCATACCGGCACACAACAACGTCAACAGGCCAACAAGAGCTAATCAAAAAAAATAGTTCAATAAATTATTCATTGAAGGAAAGGTAGGATAGCTCACCTTGGGAATGACCCAGCCCAACGAATCCATTCTTAAGTCTATACAGTCCAAAGTGGGTTGAGGAGTTGTTGAATAATACATCTTGAAAACTGACAACCTGCAGATGATGGTAGGAAGAGAATGAAAGAGCGAACAAAAGAGCGATGGAATTTTTTTTTTCAACTTTATCATGTCACATGTTCACCGCTTGATAAAAATGTTTGCAAGTGCCAATTTGCTCGAAGTATGGTTGCATGTTCAGTTGACTTGAGTTTGCGCAAACTCGATTCCCACCGATAGATTCGGGATTGAATTGAAAAAAAAATTGCCCTACATTTAGCCAGCTGTACACAGACCAAACACAGACAGGCACGGATTAGCACCAGATCAGCCCAGTGCGGCTTTTCACTGGCAAGCGCCAAAGTCATATTATTGCTGCGTACTTAAGTCACAAACTCAAACTTAGAGACCGTTCTGCATGAATTTCTCTCCAATAGATTTGAGATTGAATTAAAAAAAAAATTGCCAGCTATACACAGTTGATACACGGACAGACACAGACCTACTCAGATATACGCCAAATGCCCAGATCAGCCCAGTGTGGGTTTTGACTGGGGATCACAGCCCGCCCGTCGTCCTTTACGACGACTTCATCAACAGATGCTATCCCGCCGTCAGCTTTCATTGCGCTTACTCTGCCTTAGTTCACTGTATTTTTCGGCAACTAATATTTGTGCAAGCTATGCCAAAAAACTAAGTACTAAGTAGCGTCGTTGCTGGACGCTTGCGGCACTTACCAGCATATGTAAGCTATGAAAACCGATGATAAGAACCTGCATCGCTGCCCGCCTGTCACTATCCCGACCTTATACTCTGTATTGCGTGAGCCCTAGCTGTTCCTCAATGGCCCACCATTATCTTGGCGCTTTTTCAGTGTGTCTTGTACAATTCCCGCCGAGTCCAACTCAACATCCAAGTTGGCTGCACGGGAAGGGCAAGGCAGGCAGGTTTTGCTTGTTGTAACTACAATGGTACTGAGATACTTGCACTTGATGCATGGGCTTCAGTTGTTAACAAACTTGTGGACAAGTAGTAGTAAGTACTAAGTACATCCTTCTCTTACTCTCAAATATATCCTGGTTTTGAGCCCTGCGCAATTACGCACTGTTTCTTTACACATATCTTATGCATTTGAATTATTTCGACTCGTATTCAATGCAGATCAAGAAAACCGTGCGCAGCTATCCACTAACACACCGTGTTTGCAGAAAGATCTGCTGGTCAGAAATGTCGACGGAAATGTCACGTGCTTCCATAGAGGGCATATCGGAAATCACCTGATATTTCCCACAACCTTACATGGCTTATCGGAAATCACGTGAATATATCAGTGTACGAATCCGACCAGCAGATTTTTTTGTAAACACGGTGTGTAATTATTTGGATTTAAAAATATGATGTTTATAAAAATCTAATCAACGAGGTAAGTGGTCTAAGCCTACTACCCAATTCCCTCACTCACCGATGGTCAGTGTACGCTCCGCGCGCCTCAGACCCCGCTCTCCTTTCCATCGGTTCGAACTAGTGCTCCGGCACTCGGATATTCTCTATCCCTTCCGGCTCCGGCCCTTTCTGCTATTTCTCCTGACCTCTGTCTATCAATCATGTACTTATAAACCTGAGGCCGCAGTAGACTTGCAAGTTTTCCTCCCTGTCTAACTTGCCTGCGAGTCCTCAGGTATTACTTTCCACTTTTCAAGTTTTCCTTATATTTCTAACTAGCCTTGCGAACTATACAGTGATAATATCTACACTAGCCGTTTTGTCTTTTGCGCTACATTCTATTATCATCGCTTCACTCATACTCCTATGACTAATGGTGTTAATCCTGAACGACTCCCCGCTGGACAGAGGTCCAAAGGGCAACATCCAACCGGAACTTACCCCCGGTGTTTCCCAAGAATGTGTCGATGTCACCAAAGAGTTTGAGAAAGGAGAAATCACCAAGCTCGGTGCACTCCTCTCAATTCAGAGAATCCTCGCCACTGCAGAGCTCTCAGAAAACACTGTTGAGCAGACTCTCGACTTCTACCTTAACCTCCTCAACATCATGGAAGCTGAACAGGAGAAGGCTGCTCAAGTCGGGGATAACCAAGACCCCAACAGAGAATCGGAGCCTAATCGAACAACTCACAAACGCCCCCGAGCAGGACCAGCATCTGATGATGACTCTGACGATGACGAGGACAAAGAACGTTCCCCTTGTAAAAAGATTAACCCCAATTTATTTGCCTGGAACTCTCGTACAAGCTCCGTACACTTATCACCGGACTTGGAGAAAACCCGAATTACTCTCGAGAATTTCGCCCGGGACCCAAGTTTTGCCCGAAACTCCATTGTCTCTCAACCTGACTGTCCTGCCTTCAGCTTCAAAGACTGGGATGACCTTGTCAGGGGGAAACCTGCAAAGTTTGACCACATCCTGTCTAGCATCCACGCAACTTCGCTTGATGAACGACAAAGTCAAAAACTCGGTGAAATTGAATTCAGGTTTGGAACACACGTCGCCGGTTGAAATGTCACTACCCACGGAGAGTGGTCAATCACGTACGACAGGTACATCAGAGCCGCCACTTATGTCTTCCCCCACCGGAGTGGAGAATTCAATTCTTACCGGGACCACATCTCCCAACTCTTCGCCTCTATACCCGTGTCCTTCCATGACCAAGTCCTTAACTATGACAAAGCGGTACGGCTCAAAGTCTCGCAAATGCGTTGCCACTTGCTCTCCGAGTTTGCTGCGTTCACAGACCTCTCTCTTCTCTGGCTCCAAGCGCCCTCGTGGACTGGAAATGCCCAGCCAAAACCTGGAAATAATGGAAAAGAGAAGAGCAACAACCACCGACGAGACCCATGCAGAAGATTCAATGAGAAAAAATGCCCAAACAATGCTCAAACTTGCACATACAAGCACATCTGCTCCAACTGCAAGAGTAACAACCATGCCCGAGCAGACTGTCCCTCCAACTGAACGATGGTTCCGCCGTCCCCGTTACACCCGTGATTTTATCTGGGATAACTCTGACGATGCTACTGAAAGGGATATACTCGCGAGGGCATCAGAGACTATGCCCCCACTCCCTCGTCCACCGTCAAATGAAATTCTCAATGACACTGCAATTCAGACTATTAAACAGTACCCTCACCTTTTCCACTTGACTACACCCATCAAGCCCAGTGAAAACCCCCGCCGGCCTGAGCTGACATGTGCCGACATGTGCTGGGAATATCTGGGATGAACTGGGATTATCCGTCTTGCGGATAATCCCAGAATTTGGCCGTTTCCTATGTTGTGGTCTGGGCTGGTCTGGGTATATCTGGGTATATCTGACCAAAATCACACTGAAAATGAAAATTTGGTTTTTCTATACAATTGAGTTTCTCTGGGATCATCTGGGATCATCTGGGCTTAGCTGCACATAATACTTATCACATATTACTGAAATTATGATGGTCTGGGATGGTCTGAGTGAATGTATTGAGATATCAACTACTATGAATACGTACAAATACGACACATACTACATATACATTAAGCTGACTACAGAGAAACATGTGTAAGGGCAGTGCTACATCTACAGTGCATGGTTACAAGTGTTATATGACATGTTGGCACAGTGGGATATTGACTTGTTGAAACAACTCTGAGAGGCTAACGGGCTACAGCGAGAGAAGGTTATCCAAAGACCGAGCTCCAAAGAATAAGTAAAGATAGCTCACCTTTGACGTATAGAGGAAAAGATGAAAGTGGTAGAATGCGGCGTACCAGTGTGATACGACATCAACGAACCAGCGAGAGCTAATCAAAAAAAAAAAAATTGTTCAAGAGATTATTCAAGAAAAGGTTAAAATAGCTCACCTTAGGAATAGCCTAGCCCAATGAATCCATGCTTGAGTCAAGAGTTTAAAGTGGGTTGAGGATATGTTGAAGAGTAAATCTCGAGAATTTGAGCCAGCTTGTACAGAGCCTTAACTTGGAGAAGTTGAAATGGCAGTGAAGAGAGAAAGAGCGATGGAATTTTTTTTAAAGTGTCGATTCGTCGAAGCTTATCACATGTTGGGCCGGGCCGGAAATTTGGAACTCTGAGTTGGAGCGACAAAGACAAAGCGAAAGACTAACTCGAATACTTGAGCTCAAAAGTTGCACATGGCGCTACTAGCTCGAACTCGAACTCGATTATTCAGAATATATCTCTCACGGGTGTAGCATGGATTGAATTGAAACAAAATTTGCCCCTCATTTGGCCAGCTGTACACAGACCTGCCCAGCGCTACCCAGAGCTACTCGGATATGCCGGAAATTCCCAGATCAGCTCGGTGCAGCTTTTCACTGGGCATCAAGGCGGACCAGTTCAAAGACCTTCTACAAAATCATCCTAACCGTCCACTCGTGAACTCCGTCCTCCAAGGACTCAGGTATGGTTTCTGGCCATGGGCCGAAACTGACATCCCTTCCATGCCATCAACCTTGGACCGTTCCTATCCGCTCAAAGACAATAAGCACATCATCTTCTCATGTGAACAACGTGATGCAGAAATTACTGTGCACCGTTTCTCCCAAGGTTTTCCAGAACTACTCCCAGGAATGCAGTCAATACCTGTTGTCGTTGTTCCCAAGCCCCATTCGGATAAACTGCATCTTACTGTCCACCACAGTGCTGGACCGTTCTCTCCCAACTCGCTAATTGACCGGAAGTATGTCTCTGTTAAACTTGACAATCTCCGCGATCTTGGAACTGCTTTACTCCGCGTTCGCCGCCTGTACGGTCGAGACCGTCAACTTGTTGTGTTTAAGTCTGATGTCTCTCAGGCTTACCGATAACTTCCTATGGATCCCCGCAGGCAGATACGTCAAGTCGTTAAGATTGATAACCTATTCCATACTGATCACTGCAATAACTTTGGTAATCGAGGTGCTGGTGGGATATGGGGTAACTTCTTTGCCCTAGTCCTCTGGATTGCAATATTTGTCCTACTGCTATCAGATATTTTCGGTTATGTGGATGATGCTTTCAGCTGGGAATTTGATGATAACTTCGAGTTCTACCCTCCATATAACAAATCCTTCCCTAGAAAACAGACTCAGCTCCTGCTACTCTGGGATAAACTCGGTATACCACATGATGAACCTAAACAGTTGTGGGGCTATACCCTCCTCATCATTGGTTTTGAAGTTGACCCCAACGCCATGACCATCACCATGCCTGAAGACTTGCGCTCAGATCTCCTAGCTGCTTTACGCGAATTTGCTGTGCCCGGGAAACGCTGGGAACTGCGGGAATTTCAGTGAATTGGTGGTTGGGTAAATTGGGCATTGAACGTTTACCCACTCCTTCGCCCTGGCCTTTCTGCGTTGTACGAGAAAATGTCGGGCAAGGACCAACCTGATAAGTGGATCTGGATCAATAATGCTGTTTGCCAACAGCTTGAATGGGTTAGTACTCACATCAAGAATTCTAGTGGCATTCGATTGCTGGAATCTGAAGAATGGGGACCTGACGAAGCTGATCTTGTGTTGTACACAGATGCTTGTCTGTCTGGTATGGGCTTCTGGGTGAAATCTGGGGAAACTGTCCTAGGATATCAATATTGCATCCCTGATGAGTCCAAAAACCCCATTTTCTATTTTGAAGCACTCACCGTTGTCTCTGCCATTCTATACGCCATTGAGTTCTCTAACCCTCCTCTGAAACACATTTTTGTCTTCACGGACAACACTAATACAGTCGACGTCTTCAACTCCTTGAAAGCTAAAGAAGAGTACAATTCGCTTCTTATCACCACCGTCGAACACGCCCTTAATGCTGGCATTCAGTTCCGCATCGGCCACATCCCCGGTGAATTAAACTCTATCGCTGATGCTCTCTCCCGCTTCAACAATGAGAAAGTGTACGAACTTTCTCCCTCCATGATAATTACACCTTTTCAACCCCCTCAATTGCTGCTGAGGGCAGCTAAAAAATGAATCTCCCACCCGCTTCCTCCAGACAGCCAATCCGCCCTGTCTGGAGCCATGCGCGTCTGTTGCATGAACGCAACATCGCTCTGGGTTATACACTCGACCCTTCTTCACGTGCATCTTACAGCTCTGCACTTCAATCGTATGTCACCTTCTGTTGGAACCATGATCTCTCAGTGGAACCCACTCCCGAAACACTATCATTCTACATTGTCTACATGCACCATTTCATCCCAAAATCTGTCCCCAGCTATCTTTCAGGTATCTGCAATCAGCTCGAGTCTTTCTACCCAGAAGTCCGCCAATCTCGCGGCCATCCTCTAGTCAAGAAAACATTACGTGGTTGCGCAAAAAGACATGCATCTCCGACCACCCGGAAACATCCTCTCCACCAAACTGAACTTACAGAAATTCACGGCAAGTTACATGACTCATCGTCTTATGATGATCTCCTCTTTCTTGCTATATTATTCATCGGATTTTTTGCTCTCATGCGCCTAGGCGAATTAGTGTGGCCTGACAACAAATCACTCCGCACCTTTCGTAAGGTCTGTCTACACTCATCCTACACCGCCGATGACAATCACATCGAATTCACTCTACCCACCCACAAGGCGGATCGTACATTTGATGGATGCAAGATCATGATTCTAGCGAGAGACGAAGCTGATTGCCCCACCAAGATTATGAAAAAATATGTTGCTGCACGAGATGAGTGTTTTCCAGCTTTACCGCATCTCTGGGTTAAGTCGGATGGCTCCATCCCAACACACTCTTGGTTCCTCCGACGTCTCCGTAAATATGTCAGCGACAACATCGGAGGCCACTCCCTTCATTCAGGTGGTGCAACTTTTCTCGCACAGCTGGGAACTCCCGCTGAGCTCATTCAAGCTACAGGACGATGGGCCTCTCCTGCCTTCAAGCTTTATATTCGGAACCATCCAGTATTGCTTACTGCACTCCTCTTCAGCAAGCGCAACAACTAATCACCTATCCATTACCACTCGCCACCATCACATCTGTTCAAGCTCTCAGTTCCTATACCTCTATACCTAGCTCCGTGCTAATCTACTCTATTCAGGGAGTTGTCGCTGTCTTCAGGACAACTCCCGTGTTTGCCTAACCACACGTTAACTTCAACGGCAAACGAAACGGCGCCTTGTTGATTAGAACGGCGGGAATTACTGGGCGCTTAATAAAGACTGCCTGCCCGTCTTTGTCGGCATCCCCGCCTTTGAAGCTCTTGGATTTTTGGAGCTAGATATCACAGGCGCGTTGGCTCTGATAGTATCTTATACATTTACTTTAATCTGTTATGTAGTCATTTTATTGAATACATCAGCTGCACTTGCTTCGCACTTGAAAAGGTGATAAAACTAGATGTCCTTCAGAACTGTTGAATGAATGCAGATTGAAAAGTATCCAAGTAGTAAGAGAGAAAAACAGATTAATTGTCTTCAAATCCCATTCTACATAGCTTCTTGCAACCTACATGCATGGGTATTAGTCTTGACATTTAGTAAAAATGAGTCTTTCGGGTGCATTTCCCAGTGAAATAATCCATGTAGAGAGGATTTAGCTATCTGCGAGGGCTCCTTACAGCTGTATCTATAAAGTGGCTGAAGTTATATCTTTCCTTAAAAGTACGAGTTGGAAAGTGTAATGAAGACAGCCATACTTACAGTAGCAGTTTGTGTTTGGCATCTGAACAAAGTGGAGTCTAACAATGTATGATCCGATGTGTTATAAAATACATACACATATTGATTACATCTAGTCGAAGATAATTACAGTAGTAAACAGCCTCAAACCTCTTAGATCCACCTTGCTCGATGTTGTGAGTGTTGAGAATAAGCATCAGACGGTCGGGCCATATCTAATCGTTATGGTTCAATCTTCTTTGTTGCTTCTTCGAGTTCAAATTTACTCTCGAGAATACATTCCTTACAAGTAAAGAGTTAAAAGAATATATTTTGTGTCAATGTAGCTACATGAGTCATGGCTTCCAAGTTATTCGATATTCGAGGTTAAGAAAAATTTTAAAAACACTTCTCAATGTCCTTGCTTATGTACTTTCTCTGCGTATCTATGAGCACGTTAACATGTACCGGGAGTTGTGGTGCCCTGCTTTCAAAGATACTTGCCAAGGGTAAGTCGAAGAACAAGCTTAAGACACTACGTACATACATACCAGTCAGAGAAGCGTTGTTTTGGGCGGAATCGATTTACTATCTGGCATCCGCCATGCGTGATGCCAGCGTTGACATTACTGGCATGGTTGTATCAATTATCAATTCCTTTCCTGTGAAGGTTGCTGCCAGACCCCGCCGTTCCATCCCATATTGACCTTCAGCATATCAATTAATATTGGGTCCATACAAGGGGCTAACCTGAGTTCCAAAGTAGTAAGAGTGAAGGATAAGTGGTGGCGATGAAACCAGAAGTGGCAGATGATAGAGGTGAGTTATGGGATGTGAGTGCTGGCGCATCAATGAGTTGGCCTCAATGAGATTTCATGCTGGATGAGTGCACTGGCAGAAGTTTTTCTGGATTACCTAGGTAGAGATGCCAAGAGACATGTCATCTTAGAGGCAGTAAAAATTGCCAAGGAAGAACAAAGAAATGATTGAGATTGAAAACTTACATGTCAGGCATAATGCGGTCTGTTTCTCATGTTCTCAGGGCATGAGTATGCAAAAGAAGCTGCAGTGTGCCCATAGCAGCATAGCCAAGCAAATAATGTGTTGAGAGCAACAAGAAGCTTCAGAGGTAGCAGCCCTCAATCTCAGGTGCATCTCGCTACATCTTGAATTCCCAGTGCACGAGTTCGTGAGAGCATGGTAGGAGGGTTTCCAATGAATGCTGGCCAAAATAATGGGAAACCACTTACAGCTTCAGCTTAAATAATCTTTATTGCAGTATTAAGCATAAAGTCAGACAAAGGCGGGATGATGGGCGGACAGTGATTGATAGTGTCCGCGCCAAGTGCTCGAGTCAGTGCTCAGAGGCAGTTCCGGACTTGGCATACTTGCCGGGACCAGGCCGGGACGTTATGCAGGTTAAGTACATCAGCCTACATACTTAGGTCATCTAGACCCTTTCCTTTTAGATAATAATTGGAATTATTCGCGGAATTACTCGCGATGTAGGGAAAGTCCCAGATCCAGGGGAGGGGCCTGGCATGTGGGGCCCATCTTACCAGGCTTACACTCATTGATTGGTGTGATGACGAGGTGAGGCTTCTTCTTGTCCAAATTGGGTTGACCTAATAAGGAGATTAGTTTCGATATATTTGGGATGTCAAAGTGTGTGTCACGTGCCTCATTCCTGTCGACGTCGCAGTATTAAGCGCGGAGTGTGAAGGTTCATTGATGGCCAGCAAACATCAGCGTGGGCAGCGGGAATCTCACTGATTTTCAGTGGACTTCAGCGATGTTGCATCTAATATTTTGTGGTAACAAATGTCAGTGAAAGCCAGTGGCTTTGTACATTATTGTACACTACATCAAACATATAAATGTGTCCTCTATGATGTACCAGAAACTCCTGCCAGTGAGCCAGCGAGAACCACTGTGGCACAACTGTACAACATATGAATACTCACTGAAAGTCACTGATGTTACCAGCAATGATCACCAAAAGTCAATGCTTTGAAGTGTGGAGAGTCGCCGAGACTCACTGGTATTACCCAAAAATCTCAACAAAAACCAGTAAGATGAAGCACGGCAAACCAGCAAACATCGGGGGAAGTCAGCAGTATGGAATGTAAAGAGTTGAAAACTCATCGAAAGTCAGTGTTTTGAGGTACAGAAAGTCACTGGTAATATGCACAAAGTCAAATCAAGGGAAGTCAGCAAGATGAAGCACAGAAAACCAACAAACATCAGTGAAATTCAGCAGTATGAAGTGCAAAAACTCACCAAACGTCAGTATTATGAGGTGCAGAAAGTCACTGAAAGTTGCCACTATTACCTGCAAAAGTCACCAGTGAGAGTCACCAGTTCTACCCGCAAAAATCAAGGGAAGTCCGTGAGATAAAGCGCAGAAAGCCAGCAAACATCGGTGAAAGTCAGTGATACAGAATCACAGAATCCAATGCCAAACTTGACCCAGAATAGACCCATGAAAAATCACTGAAAATCAGCGGGGTGCGATGGCTGAACAACGATGGAGTTTGAACCGTCGGACTGCACTGATTGAGGGTGAATCACCGACAATCACCGATGGGCGCCAACGAACTTTCCTAGTCCGAGTATATAACTCCGACGTCGTGTCTCCAATCTTTCTTTATTATTAATGTTCTGGTCCACTATGTTGCCTCTGGTCTAGCTTCAGTTGCTAATCAAAATCTTGTTAAATCCTTGCAATTGGCCGAATATGTTTCCTTCATTCTGTTTGTTGATCAGAAATTGTAATTTTTGGATTTATGTCGCAGATGTTGAGCGAAATTAAGTCAATTTCAAAGGTACAAGCTTTGATAATAATTATATTCATGCTTGACTAACGTTCACAGAACTTTTTCAATCCCGCTCTCAACAGGTTAAGGTCTCGGCCCTCTAGGGAATGACGAGAACAGACCGCAGTGCTTTTCCAGCACGCGGTACCATTTACTCAGCTTCAGGCCTTCGAGGTTCAATCAACTCACAATCACGATTGACCAGCTTCAACATCCAGTCTTTACTCTTGTTTGGTATCATCAGCGCGACACTTAATTCCGCTGCTCTAACCACGTCCTTCCACCTTCATGACTTCAGCATTCATCTTCCCGGACTTTTCTCAAATGTTCACTGTTCCGACCCTCTTCAAATTGAGGTTGATGGAAAGGTTGGGATGCTTCTGGCCGTTTGGAGATGAGGGATATGTGGAAGGAGGCGGAAAGATGAGAAAACAGACCACAGTGCTTTGCCAGCATGCGTTTTTCTTCGGAAACCAGGACAGCTGTAGGTTGCAATGTTTATCCAGCTCGCAGCATCTTTGGTTCATCGTGAGGAGTTGCATTGCAACATGTTTCACCCCATCTTCTCTCTGGATGGCTCTAGAGGTCGCCAAGTCAGGCTCTCGATGATTTCATGCCGGGCTGTATCTGCCATCGGAATCGACATTCCCAACTTGTCAGCTGTCCTTTCACAAAGGTCATTGGATTATTCTGTCTTTGCTAGTCTCACGTGTGAGCTAGTTCCGTGGAATTTGGCTTTTGTGGTCCCTCCCAGATCTGGCCCTGTTGATTTCACGGAACGAGTTTTACGACAGAAATTCTCGAGGAGTAGGAGTAGGAGTGGTGGACACGTTAGGATGGCGTCCGAGAAGGCCTGATAGCGCTGTGTTAACGTTTAGTAAGTACCTTGAAATTGGGGCATCACAATCTTGTTCTGTACCTCCTGGCTCCTGGGTTTGACTTAGCATATATGCTCACATCTTGTCTGCCAGTAGATGTTCATCTTTCTTCTCTCAACACTCGTCCGACATGATCCAGTACCAACAGACACTGTCCCAATGTTTGCATCCGTGCCTTCCCTCAACGCTTGTGGAGTATCCATCCACCTTTGCATCACCTCCTCACACATACCATATTTGAAACGAACAAATATATCAGGACCATTTCCTTCGTTGGATTCGAACTCGGTTCCTTCACACATTGCTCCTGATTCGATGATTTGACCGTTGTTTTACTCAAATGGGTTTGATATTTGTTAGTATGGAATACATATGGTTTTTGGCCTGAAGGATATCAAACCTCTGAGAATAGTCACGGTGCTTATCCAGCACATCCATGTTTATTCGCCTCTGCGCTGTAGCCTATGGTAGCGATTGCCTATCTATATACAGCACATTCTGTAATGTAAGCTGTCCTCTGCTACAAGTATCTCCTTAAGTCATTACACACCCACCTGTGAAGTCATTGTGTGACTATCGTTAAGTATCTTACCAAGGGCCCGGGGTCCACTCTGAGTACAAGGTAATTGTCACCCAAGTCCATGGCTGCAAAAGTTGGACCAGGCCAGGAGCTTGCCCTATACGAAGCAATGAGAAAGTTGATGGCAGGGGTGTCCATGGTACCAGTGTTGACAACAACCAACTTACCTTCTCTGATTTCGGCAATATACATATGCCTCTCTATCTACACAAATTCCTACTTAGATACTTCAAGTTCATTGTAACTTGAAGTGGCAAAGTAGAGTAATCTACTTTGAGTACAGGACTCGTACCTGCCATGCGCTTGGCGCGATGGCCCACACTCGCAAGTTAGTGCAACAACAGGCTCCAATAGGACAATCGTTATCAAAGTGGAAAGGACATTCAGAATCGAGTGACTTTGAATCTGGGGCAACTAGACTTCTCCCACCACCTTTTGCCTACTCCCGGATAATTGACCATGCGTATACTTACGTGGCTGGAGATCCACCGTTGATAATGTTGTTGTTGGGGTATGGGGTCGACGGTATTAAGGGTACAGAGAAATTGAAGTTGAATCAAGTGTTGACTGAGTGGAGCTAATAGTGATATTTTTTTTCAAATCCAGCAAGTTGTATCGAGTTGTATCAAGCTAGCTAGCACTTGGAGCCAATACACAGGCTTTCATCCCTTGAAAGGCAGCTGGCCATCAATATATCTATCCCCAATGGTCAACTTTCTGCATAAAAGAAGATCATCTATGGTCTCATGTCCGCTTTCTCTTCAGTCTACTTTCTCTTCAATTGTCTTGCCTCAAAATCAACAATTGACTGAAGTGGAATTGTTAAGAATCAAGGCGTTTGCTCCCCAATCGTAGTACAATGCGTATGCCTGCGTGTTCTATTATGTAGTAAAAGAAGACTGAAGACACCCGATCACTAATCCTCATTCAGAATCCACCCGCAAGATATTACAAGTTGAGTATGTAGTTTATTGCAGATGGGCGACGTAGTACTTCTTAAGCTCTTACTGGTCCTTAAAAAATGAGATTAAACAGCCCTGCGCCGGATTTACAACATGACGCTTGGGCTATCCTGAAGGGACAGTATCTGGAAACAGATACGTAGGTCTTTCCAGCTATATTATAATTTGGGCCCAGCTACGTAACTTACTTTTCTAAATAGATTTTCTAAGCTCTACTTACGTTGCTTAAGATGAGCCAAGTTCCGCCAGTCAGCGACGGCTTTGCGGAAGAAGCGCCTGGTTTCCGCACTCTTACTCTCCTCCTTCTGGTCATAATTCTTCCCATTTCCATCCGACAACATCAATTCCCTCAAAAGCCACTCCCGTCCAAACCGCCTCTCCATGCGTTCCCAGAGAAGCCAGAGGCATGTAAGCGACGAAGGCGGGTTGGCAGGGTCGTGCTAGATGTATAGGGTGGGATGTGGGGGGGATACGATGTGGTAGAATTGAGAAGTGAACGCGAGTCGGACGGCCGATGCACATAGGAAGGCAAAACGGACCTGACACCTCGATACTTTGGTGACGTAAGGAAAGCGCGCATGAGGCTGACGTAGAGTGGGAGGTCGGGTGTAGGAAGGTCTGTGTCCGTCCTTGGAGAAGGCGACGAAAGAGGGGTGGATTCTAGCAAAAGTTCGGTTCAGTATTCATAGAAAAAAAAGAAAGTGGAACGGAACGTGAACTCACCACTCCCGTTAACAGCGCTCACATCTTCGGTTTCGGTTTCATTAGTCAACGCACGAAGCAAGCGATGATCTTTCTCCCTCTCCCTTCCGGATTCTATCTCTTTCTCTCCAGCCCGATCTTCGCTCTTGATGCCACCCTCCAGTCTCTCCAGTACAACCCACACCTGGCCCTCCTCCCCATTCCACGCCCACCACCTAGCCATCTCTGTATAATGGTATATCGTAGGTGAGAGACGTAGTGAGAGGAGGGTACGGAGGATGTGGGTTGGGGAGTGGATGGGTGATTGGAGCGCAAACTGTGGCTTTCTCCGAGAATGGTACGTCGCATGCATTAATTTAACAATGAAAGGCGTGAAGCATTCTGCGATAATGGGAAGATGGCTTTGGATGGACCGGTTGGAGGCAGAGAATTCTCCTTCAACTTTGGTTGTAGAGGGTGGCTCGTCAGAATACAATTTTGTCTGCACATCTCGTTTAACTTGCTCCAACTCATTTTCTGCACTCTTTTCGCTTTCTTCTTCAACTTTCTCCACATTCGTACTCGCATACGCCACTAACTCATCCCACAACAAGCCCAACGCACGCGGGGTTGACGCCAGATACGCAACAGACTGCCAAACAAGGGAGATGTGTAGACGGTGGGGAAGAGATGGGGAAAGAATGTAGTTCGACGGCGTATGCGTTGGATTTTATCTGAGGGTTGGGTTAAAGGGACAAACGTTATCGACGTAGGAAGGGAGGATAACGTGGATATGTAAAAATGTGCTTCGGGGGTGGAATACTCTTCAGAGGTCATATTTACCGCCTCGAGTACATGATGCCTAGGAACACCCTGAAGATGAAAAAAAGTATGGAACAGCCGTAGAAGGGCACGGTGTGCGGGACGACCAATAGGCGGAAGACTCTGGGTCTCCGACAAACCCGCGTCCTTGAACCCTTGACTATACGCACTCCCATAGGATGTACTCGCCAACCGAAAGAGTAACACCATATGTGCGAATAGGAGATGCGATATTGCACGATAAGATGCGGATTCCGTACCACTACGCACGGAAAGACGGGTGGTCCGCGTGAAGAGGAGAGTGAGCGCATTGATACGTGTAGGGGAAGAAGCGCGGAGATAAATATAATGAGTATAAAAGCGGACTAAATCTGCTGTGGATGGGAAATGCGTGGGGTCGGAGGAGAGGAGGGCGCGTGCGAGAGTACGGAGGGCACGTGGAAGAGAGGACCAGTCTATACAAGGTTTCGAGGTGGCTTTCGCCTGGAAGGGTTCGCCCGACTGCTCGCCCTCTCTTGCCTGCTTCCATTGAGCGATTTTAGTGTCCACCACATGCTTGATCCACTCGATACGTCGATGGTACCCATCGAAAGGCTCTTGACGTTGGAATGGCTTGGCTAAAAGCATGTCATATGTTCTGAGCGGAATTGCGGATGCAATATCATTTGCGGACTCCGCGGTTGGGTCTGGGAACAATGATACAGCTTCCACTCCATGACCTGCTGCAACAAGGTGCCGGACAGCAGTAAAGTACAACCGCTGGAGCTCAAACGGGTCTTCCTTAACAATTTCTTCGTATAGGCGAAAAAAATTTGACGGAAAAATCTGGAGGTGCGTATTTGAATATGCGGGGCAGGAGATGTCGTACACAGAAAGCAAGGTAACCTTTAGACGCAAGGAGAAGGGCTAGTTCGGAGAGTGCCTCAGGGAGAATGGGGGACTTTCTGAGGTAGGGGATTAGCAGAGGGAATAAAGCATGATCGTAAGAATATGGAGGATAGTATTGCATCCAGAGGAGAAAGTCGTTGCCGGAGACGGCAGCGCGTTCGAAGAGGGAAGAAGGAGGGATGGTCACGTGGAGAGCACGTAGATCGTGAAGGAGACGGAGAGCTGCAGGATAAAACGTCATTAGAGGGAAGCTGGAAAAGCATTTCATGCAATGCTTGGATCGAGGGTGGAGTCAGTGGGGGCGTGGGAGACTCTGAGTACTCTCCATACTCGGGAGATAAAATCGACTCGAAACCAAAAATCGGAATAATCCGGAGATGGAAAAGCCACGGACTTGCGATTTTTGTCGGTTGCATTGCCCATTGGATCTCGAGACGTTCCTCTCGACGCAGGAGAGGCAAAACTTTTTCCGCAAGAGATGGTTGTCTGTGAAGTGTTGGTACACACCTGTAGCGAGAAAAAGAAAAACTTGCCCTTTCTGAACCATGGCTAGACCATACCCGAATGGTTTAAGCTCCTCGGTTCTTGCTTTTCGCGCTTGTTCTTTCTCTTTCTCTTCCTTTCTCTTTCTGCCATTTTTTCCTGCTGTTGATTTAAATTGGATTCCCCGTCTCCACTCTTCCCTCTGCGTCTTGCTTCTACGATAAAATGAAGCGTAGTTTCTCTCCTGTGCGATTGTTCCTGCTCGTAATCGCGTAAGACGCAATGCGGCGAGCATTCGACATGGGAATAAAGCAAGGACACTTGGTAAACTGTAGTAAGCGCTTATTGAGAACAAGCGCTCAATGCCCTCTTTTCGTAGACTGCAACTGAGAGAAACTCTAGTAGCCTGTATTGCTATTCGTCTGCTCCTTGGAACATTTATATCTCCCAGCTGGATTAGCCATGGACCTGGTTTACTTAGCGTTTCATCCCCACTGACAAGTTTTGAGAGTTTGAAGAGGGATTATGGCTGTATCAGAATGGGATGAAAGGTATCTATGAAGGTGGAGTTTTTTCGCCACGTAAGTTTTCTAGTATTTTCTGTGCATGAATCCTATGCTTTACCAGTTCTGTAGTCTCCTCTTTATATCCCGGTCAATTACCTCCGTCTCCCTTTCTTATTTAACCTCTTCGGCGAAGATTCCTTTCGGCAGCTTTGTACACTGGCGTGGACGTATTTGCGGCTTATGCATTGGTTAGAATATGGACGGCACGGCAACGGAAACAAACTCTGTCATCAGAGTCGACCGAATCGAAATCATCCCTGCTCATTATTATTTATACTCTAAACCCGCTCATTATTCTCCCCTCTTTGGCGCGTTCTACGAGTAGCGTGGATAATGCAGTGCTTTTGACAGCCATCTGTCTAGCCTGTGAGTGGAGCACATCGGAAGTCGCGTCTCCTGCACACAAAGAAACTGAAGTTTCTTCTCCGTCATTAACCGACAAAGTAGATCAGGCCACGCCCCCGTTCGCTTTGGGGCACTCTTTTTTCTCGCTCTGCGTACCCATCTCTCTATAGACGCGCTCATCCTCGTGCCGCCTATGTTCATGCTCATCTTCAGCTCACCTGCGAGTCGACTACGGCGTCCCGGCCTTTCAAGTATGCTCAAAAATACGATCGCCCTTACTCATTCCTACGGCAAGATTTCGTTGAAATATCACTGTTCATATTACTATGGACGGCACTTGCTGCGTATGCACGTACGTGTGCCGGAGATTGGAAGTGGGTTTGGCAGACTTGGGGTGCTAGGTGAGCTTCTACTTCCGGGCTTCTGTGATACCGCTGATGAGGTTGTCTCGCTATCTCTTCGACTTCCTGATTCACACGAATAGTCTGACTCTCCCTTCGCTCACCCCCAATCCCGGCGTATGGTGGTACTTTTTTACAGAGATGTTTGATCATTTCAGACCGTTCTTTTTGATGGTGTTCTCGGTAGGCATTTCCTTCCCCTTCGACGTTTGCACTAACGCTCGGAATTAATTTAGCTGCACCTCCTGTTATATGTCGCTCCAATCTGTATCAAGTTCCAGTGAGTAATTTCCCGGCCAAACGCTGACCACTATTAATGGTGCACACATTTACTCGCAGCACGACCCTCTCTATTCCATCTTCATCCTGATTGGCATACTTGCAACTCTGAAGCCTTACCCACCCTATCTGACCATGGTCTGTTTGTAGGCATGTGGTTGTGATGTCGGAGGTTCATCCTTGTAAGTCTCCAGTATCTTCGCCTTGGTAGATTTGTTCTCATTTGTTCGTTTTACTCAGACCTTCGCCATCCCCTCCTACTCTCCTTACTCTTTTACACTCCTCTCTCCTACAACCGCTCTTTGCGCACCTATGGCTTACGCATGGAACGGCAATGCAACTTTTATTATGCGAGTACATTGGTTGGGGCATGTGCCGGAGGCTTAGGGATTGTTGATTCAATATGGCTGGGTTACGAATCGCAGTTGAAAAGGGGGAGAGTAGAAACGAAGCCTTGGAGGAAAAGGAGGTTGTCACGCAACAATAATCTTGAAATGTGTATGTAAAAAATTCGATACAACGTTCCGGCGCATCACGAACACTCGAGCATAACGAGGGACACGAGGGAACACGGTGAAAGCGAGCAACTCACACATTCGTGCTCATTATCATACCTATACAGATATAGATTACTTTTGACGAAACCTAGGGAGGCACTACATTATACATCTGCCATAGGTACATCCTCCGAAGCTTGGACAGCTGCATTGCCGACGCACGCATTTCAGAATTTTTTTGTTTCATAACAGTGATCGCCTCGGGAAGGAGCTGCTCTGTTTGTACGCAGACTCTGATTCGACCGAGAATATGAACCAATCCCGAATCCTACTCAGCTCGACCATATCCTTGAACTCGGGTCACGCAAAGACTTCCCGAGAGACGGTGTCGTTGCGCATGCCTTTCTTGTCAATTTTCACAACACCTAAAGGTAACGTGAGCATCACGAACTTTTAAGGCAATATACTGTACTGACCTTCTTATCAACTTTGACAGCACCAGCTGAGAACACCTTTGCAAAACTCGTCTGCGCGTTCGATGGGATGGGGATTTGATGATGATATTAGGATGAAGACGTATGTTGCAGTCGCTACAGACTCCATTTGCATGTACACTTCCGATATTTTTGACTGCATGTAAAGTCATGTCCACTGCCTGCCCAGGCCGTAGTTTAGCGAGAACGATGTCCTTAGTCGTCGGTCCAACGTCTGTCATCCTGTCAGACTGTTCACCGACAGGGATCCATTGGAGATGACCAGAGAGCAATTGGTGATTGATATACAAGTCATCGTCTGAGGGATTAGGATTTGTGGTCAAAGAAGACTTGTTGAAAGCAGGATTTTGTGAGCACTCGAGGTGTAACTTGAATTCGAGCGTATTACGGTCTGTTGGTGTATCACCATCTTTCCGAGAATCCAGCAGCGCCGGATCAACGTTAAGCGGGATGAGACCAAGGCGATGAGCAAGAATCTCATCGTGGATGACGGTAGTGTTGTTGAAAACGTATACATGCTCAATGGCGAGTGTCGGAACTTCTGCAATCATGATTCGTTGAAAGCATTGGCGATACTGGCATCTACACCAACGAGATCGAATTCTATCGAGCGCTGTGAGAGTCGCTGCACTTGTACTGTCAACTTCTACCCTGGCACATCTCAGTACAAGGTCAATAAGAAAAGGGTCTGTGGTTTCGCACCCTCTTAAACTTTTCGAGGTCCCAACTATTGTCTTCGTTTGGATAGTGTCCAGGGAATTCTGAATCTGCGACATTGGATATACGCTCTGCGCCAATACCAACGAGCCTACGAGGGTTGACGTCCATGGTAAAAAATTATGCACACGTGACGGAAACGCGATCAGCACTCAGTGACAGTAGTCCAAATTCTCCCCTCTCAAACCCCATAAGAAACGAGCCTCAACAAACCCCCTTCCTCCACCGATCTTAACATAACAACTGTCTGAAGTTCATTGGTACACCAGCTCCAGCCTGAAGGTTTCTGCCCCTTGGGCCCGTGAAAATTCGCGTTAACTTATTTCTCAAAACCTGCGCTATCAACACCGATTGCATGAGTTTAACTGCCAGCCCGTCGTAATATATACTTATACTACACAAGCCGCAAACTGATATCATCTCATCGAGTCATAGCATGCACGAGAGTCCCACCCGCGGGTGACCACTTTCCGCGTCCAGGCATGCGACGCAAACCTAGACCCTTGGCTCGTTCGTGCTAACTTGAACGACTTGCTGACAGTGTTCAAATGATAACAGTATCGATACCAATTTTGAAATAATGATAACTTGTATTTGGGTCCTTCCACAGAGTTGTTGAACTAGGATAATACACAACTTAAGTTAAAGGAGAGTGTACAGGAAAGAAAGTTGTTGTTAAGAAAGTAGCATGGGATGGGCGCTGAACTGGGCAAGAAACCAAACTTAAAGCTTAGATTTGGATTTTGTGCTCTGCACACCGGTTATTACGGTAGATCGCATGGACCAGGGTATGAACGAACCTTTAGTATGCCGTCCAGCTTGGTTGCGAGCATGATGTTGCCCTTGGTCTTCAATTTTCCTGTCATGAAAGCCTTCTGCCCGGAGAGCTGAACGAAGCGAAAAGATTATGAGTACCATACTGACCTAGAGGAACAGCACATCGCACCTTGCCAGATGCGAGATCAGTAAATGTCTCGTCTTCCATAGTAATCGTCACATCAGCTTTGGATCCTGCTGGGGCTGGTCCCTTGGTCACCTTGCCTGCCTTCTTGAGGTCAATTGTCCAGATAGCTTCTTTGGCTGCAGGTGATGGACCCAATGGTTTCGTGATGACGATAACAAAGACGCCGTTGGTCTATTGAAATAGGTGAGGTTTATGGAAGAAAAAGCTTCGTAGCTAACCTTTTTAATTTGCGAGGTTTTCTCAGCAGACGAGAAGGCCTCAAAGGCGGCACCAAGTTCACTAACAAGCTCGGAGGACTTGTAGTAGTTGATAAATGAGCAAATTTTGACACAGAGGAGCTGGGTAATTGAATACCGACCTTGAATCCTGCAACTTTGAGATCCTCAGTCATTGTGTGAGAGCGTAAAGTTGATGGTTAGTGTTCAACGTTCAAGCCGTGGCTTCAAAGATTTAGAATGAGCAGTACTATGAGTAGCAATTAAGTAGCATGTGAATTCAATCGGCACCTGTGTCACCGAGTCACGTGCGGTTAAACCCTAACCTAGGGATACTCATCCTCGTCTTGTTCAACCTTGATGTCCAGCGAGACCAGCGTATTCAGGACCGTCATGTATCGCGTAAAGGCGGTTCCAAAAAATGTTTGAACGCACTTCAATATCTCCAGATACCACGGTAAACGCAAGCTCAAGCGAGGGACTTTTTTCGGGAGTGCTCAATTATGTGACTACAGAAGTTGGCAGCTTTATCACAAATGCTACTGGAGGAGTCATCACTGTGCAAGTATCTCTTATTTTGCTTCCTATCCTTTATGACGCGTTTTTATCCTTCAGAATACCGGATCAAGCTCAAGACGCGTAAAATACGAGAAGGGTAGCGATGGCCAAGTCAGACTGAGGAAGAAGAAACGGACAAAGCAATGGGCAGACAATGTTGAACGCGAGAGAATCTCGGAACAACTCGCCCCAAACTCAGAGGAACATTCAGGTTGGTAAATCCAATGTATCTTGTGTAAAAAGTTACTCAAGTGACGCATGGCCCTAGCAGTCCTTCTGAGTCCAACGCCGATGAAATGCAATCACCAGTAAAGGAACCGCCGAAGCCTACGATGCCTGGCTCCCTTTTCCCGCGTTCGCCGTCTCTGATGCCGGGTCATGACGATAGGGACGAACCGCGTGTGGGTTGGGATTTTGGATTTCGAGGGATTGAAGCTGGGCCTTCGTCTGCGCCTGTACTCAAGTCGCCATTTCGACCGCCTCTTGTATCATCCGTCAAGGAGGCTGTCACGAAATTCCGTACAGATACAGATGTAAATCCAAATCTGCTCCTGCCCTCACCTCCGCGTCGGAAAGGAAAAGAAAAAGAAATTATCGATGTCAACGAGGATGAAGACGACTGGCTGATGCCTCCTCCTCGTAGCACCCACCGGAATCCCGTAGACGGTGATACGTCTCGAGTTATACATGTCAAGGGTAAGGAAAGAGAGCTATCGGAAGCCATGGAGGAACACAGACGAAAAGAGAGGCGATGGGAACGCGATAGAGACAAGCACTTTCTTTCCGACAATGGGGAAATCAGCCAAGAGCAGGATCACGACAAGGAAAAGATCCGGAAACTGGAGGAGGAGGTCGAACGGCTGAAAGAAGAGCTACGTAGGCGACCTGTGCCGGGTTCTACCTTTCCACCTCCACCTCCACCGCCTCCTCCACCACCACCACCTTTGGCACTTTCCCTTACCGCACCCACCACTTCAGCGCCGTTTGCCTATGTTCGTGCTGCGCTTAAGCACGCCCCTACCCCAAAAGAAGCGCCGATAAATCCTCCACGAAGGCACGGACAGCCAACTGTAGGGATCACCGCCGATAAAATGGCCGCGTTCCTTAACGAAATGAAGCAGTACGGCTGAGAAAAGTAGGCAGTCAATCGAGTTTGGGGAAAAGTACCAGTGATATCAGTCGGAGAGATAGCTTTGGAGACGATGACAGCCGGAGCTTGGAAAGAAGCCGGCTCAGTATCAGCGATCTGAGGATGAGACGAGAGAGCAGGGATGATGACCCTGCAGCTGGTCCTTCATCCGCTCCAACTCGAGATCCCAGTTTCGCTAGTACGCGTAGCGTTCATAGTAGCGGTGAAGGTGATACTTCGACATTATCCCAGCGGAAGCGAAAGAGGATGGGGAGTGAAACTGAACCTCAAGAGGAGATTGACGTGGAGGATTTGAGCATTCAAATACGTGAGTACATTGTTAACTTGCGTCACCATCATCTTCTCAAATCTTTACAGAAAAATTTCGTCAAAGCAAGCTTAGAAACCTTAAGCAAAGACGAACTTTGCAGAATAACGATTCTGATGCAAGCTTCGCCTCTACACCGACTCAATATTCCTGTCCTCCTGGTACCTCTCAGCCAGAAGTATTGTCTTTTGTTCTGCCTCCAGGCACGTCTTTCCCAAGCCGTGCATGGGGATCTAATTCTACCAAATTTTATCCTGATAATGGTACATCCGCCTCATCTTCCTCAGCACCAGTGCCAATTGACACCCCGTCTCTTTGCTCAGACAACGGTGCAGAGATGGATCCGGAACACTCTGGACATGACATGGCCAGTAGTAGCACACCACCATCGACACCTCCTGGGGTCGACACAAACTACTCTGCACATATTTATGACGTAGAAGTCGACACGTCAGATGTCCATCGCGAGTCAGGCCCATCAATGGAAAAGCCGAGCCAGAGATCAACTCCTCATCCTTCCGTGTACACAGCAGCGAAACGTGTCCCGGCTTCACCCCTTCCAAATCCGTCGCCGAGGAAACCCATACCTCCACGACGGGGGACTAAGGCAAGTATCAGCCCTACGGAGGATATGAGGCCACCGACCCCACATCTTGACAGCGTGCAAGTATCCAGGCTAGAGGACGATGACGAGGATCCATTGTCATTACAGTTCGATCGCGACATGTACATCCCTGTCTCAACATCTAATCGACCTCGGCGTCGAAGGTCGACACTAGACGAGGAGCTCCGAGCTGCACATAAATCCTCGCTTATGAAGGAACCAGAGCCGGATTGGGGTGCTTCCGACGATATTGATGAGCTTGAGCTGGATAGTGGGATATATACTGGTACAGGTACTCATTCAACAAACCGCGGTTTCTTAGCTCATGGGGGCGCAGGCGGTGTCCCAGTATGGATGGGCGAGGGTTACGTTTCGGGCGTCAGTTCTGCTGGGGAGGAGGATCTGGGAAGTAGGATGCGAATATCAACGAAGCCACCGATGGTGATGAGAGGACGCTAGGATCGTTATATTTATATCACATTTGTTTTTATCTACTGTTGTCTTACATGTTGTTTTGTCGCTCTCAATCATCCATCTATACATAACTGTCGTATATTCACGGTTTAACTGTATCTTATAGCTCACTACTTGTTTGTCGCGCCATGTGTCTCTAAGCAGCCAGTTCTGATTATCTTGGATGGTGAGTGTTCGAGTTTCCTTGACGAGATCAGGGCGTCATCTAATTCATCATGATGTTATATGCTTTCTCTGGCCCCGGTATTGTCCTAGCTCTCTAGTTAGGACTCGGACAGGCCACTCGAACCCGGGGGGTCCTTGACTTCAGTCAAATTGATCTTTTCGATGCCAACAACGGTCGAGTTTGGTATCGCTAGACCATCTGAAAGTCAGCCACTTTTAGCCCCGACGCCAGTTCTACTCGTTCGATAAAATGAACAGTAATATTCTATTCGACAGAAGGATACACGGTTGAGTGGGGCTCAGAGTGGTGGAAGTCCACCCTAGTTCAGATTATGGACAGTTGATTGACTACTGTATACTACACTAGCTGGCAATTTCCGTACAGACAACAAAGTTCGATGATTTAGCAAGAATTCTTTCCCTTCAAACTCGCTCAAGAAGTTTCAATTTTGATCCTCGACAAAGTTCCTCACAGCCGTCAAATCAGCCTCGACCATTTCCTTTACCAAATCGTCAAAGTTAACTTTTCGTTTCCATCCTAGCATACGCTCTGCCTTGGCGGGGTTTCCGTGAAGCAGTCTATGGAAGCGTTTAGTGGATTGGTGCGTGGTGACTGAATGCAGCTGTTACTCACTCAACTTCCGCTGGTCTAAAATATTGCGGGTCAATTTTGACGACGACTTTGCCTGTGCTGATGTCCTTCGCCTCTTCGTCAACTCCACTTCCGGACCAAGAAAGCTTGATGCCAACAACACCGAACGCTTTTTCAACAAACTCCCGTACTGGATGCGTCTCTCCTGTCGCGAGAACAAAATCGGTTGGCTCGGATCCATCCTACACGTGCAGATAATGAGATTTGTGGACCATAAGAAACCGATAGGCGTACCAGACCCTGCAGCATCAGCCACATTCCCTCGATGTAGTCCCTAGCGTGACCCCAGTCTCTCTTGGCATCGAGGTTTCCAAGCCACAAACAGGCTTGCTTGTTTTTCGTAAATCTCAGCAACAGCTCGAGTGATCTATGTCAGAGTAAGTCGCAATCCGTCATCGACTTTAATGAGGGTACCTTTCTCGTTACAAAGGTTCGCCCTCTCCTGGGACTCTCGTGATTGAACAGAATACCGTTGACAGCATACATCCCATAAGCCTCCCGATAGTTGACAGTGATCCAGTAGGCGTACAATTTGGCTACACCATAAGGAGATCTATAAATGGCGTAGAGATGAGTAAGATGCGAGTAGCAAGGAAGCAGAAAGGACGGACCGAGGATAGAAAGGGGTAGTTTCACTTTGGGGAACTTCCTGGACAAGACCGTAGAGCTCGGAAGTACTGGCTTGGTAGAAACTAGAATATCGAGTCGGCAAGAGAGACACGACAACCAAAGGCGAGATGCTCACCGACAGTGCTTAGTCAAGCCGCAAGTGCGGATAGCATCTAAAAGCCTCAAAGTACCAATTGCGTCTACATCCGCAGTGTATTCAGCGAGCGAGAAGGAAACCTTGACGTGACTTTGCGCTCCGAGATTGTACACTTCGGTTGGGAGAATCCTGGCCATGAGGAACACAAGAGCAGTGCTATCGGTAAGATCGCCATAGTGAAGGTGGAATCTAGATAGCAAGTTGGCGTCCGAATTTAGCCCGAACGGGAGGAACACGTACTTGTTAGGTCTTTCGTGTTGGTCTTCGTACAAGTGGTGCAGTCTTCCAGTGTTAAAACTGGATGATCGCCTGATGATACCGTGTACTGTATATCCTTTTTCGAGAAGAAATTCTGTAAGATAGGAACCGTCCTGGCCGGTTATACCTGGAATGGATGATTAGATTGGAAGAACGGGCGAGTTGAAAGCAGACTGACCACTAATTAAAGCGACCTTTCGTTGAAAGTACTCGTCAGGGGGAGGCAGATCCAGTGGAGCAAATGGCGCAGGAAGGTCTGAAGCCGAGTTTCCGTCCCAGTGAGAGGGATTTATGGATGCGCGAGGCGAAGGGTGAGTTGATTTGGGATGAGAATCCGAGTTGTGGAAAGGAATGTCGCGGATTCCAGAGAGTGTACCCGGGCGAGCACCGGGAAGCATGCCACGGATAGGACCAAGGGTTGAAGTGACAGTCGGAAACATGATGGAAAGAAAGAGAAAATTATGAGTCCATGAAACAGTACACAGCGATGATATAAATGATCGATGTGGCGGACCTGACTTTACGCCGCAGTCCAAAATCCGAATGTGACATTCAGTTGAGACCGGCGAAATCATGATAACAGCGGAGTATATTGTTCTCCAGAAAGTCAAAGACAGGATAGCTTACCACCTAGGCCCTCTTTATTTCTCTGTCCATCTTTTTCCTCTGGTTTTTCAGGATAGATAGTTTTTGACGTTGAGCGAGACATGGAAGTTGAGAAAGAGAGGCTTGGCGGCATTAACGCGATGTTGATATTTTATCTAATCTTATCAATCTGAATAAAGTCCCGTCAATATAACAAATGATATTCATTGAATTTTGAAGATCATGACTCTCTAAAGATGATATTCAAAGCAAAAGCTGAAATAAAAGAGTGATAGCAAAAATAAAGGAGCCCCCTCGCGCGATATTGTGTTGACTACAGTCGGCTCGAAAAATCCACTCTGCCGCCTACTAACTTCGCACGCGCCACCTCTTACTACATAGACCAGTATGCCACTGCCAAAAGTTCATATTATCCGTCTTCTTATCGAAACAATTCATCCGGAGGCCCTTTTCGCCTCTCCGAGATCTTTGTTCACAAAGCGTTATTGTCGAATCTTGTTCTTTGCGCTTTTCTCCAGCATATTCCTATTTATCTTGGCTAAATTCAGCTCATCCGAACCCATCAGTGATGTCGGGCGAGATTTAGTCCTGCTACCTCCTTTATATCCTCTTCACCGCCAAGCGATGGCTTACCACCGATGTTTGAAGCTTGGAACGAATACGAACGAAATTTGTTCCGGGATGCAGAGCACGATACAGTTCGCAAGTTTATATACATGAAGAATCATGTCTCGGGTGCGTATCTCCTGGCCTTGGTTTTAAAACCGCTGCTTAGTTCCACAGGCTCAGGGTGGGGTAATGCACTCCAGGAAATGCTGCTCAATGCTCATCTCGCTTATATTTCGGGTCGCTCGTTTGTTTTTGACAACTATACATGGGATCGATCTCCTTCTGAATACTCTTCCTTCAATGGTAGAATAATCCTTCGCGTGTGCCCCTTTCTGCCTTGCTGGCAGGTACAAAAGTTTTTGGCTTTTGTTTGTCTCCAAGAATACTCACTCATTTATAGGTCCAATGATCGGGGGCTCATTTGGTCCATTATATTCAGACGATCCTCTCTTCAATGTCGACCCGTCACCAGAATCCCACCCTCGCTTTGTCTCTAGCGAGTTCTATGAACGTATCTGTGATGGCCAAAAGACGATGATAGACACGGCTCCCGTCCATGACTCGGTGGCAAGCTGGGATGGCGAGGCTAATCTCGCAGCTTGGGTGAAACATTTATCATCTCTTCCTGATCGTTGTGTCGAAATAGATGTTAATGCTGAACATATCTTCAATATCTGGCAAGTTTGGAGGCTACTTGTCCCTTGTGAATCTAACGCGTTATACAGGATGTTTGGTTCAACTCAACTGCTCTCGCTTTGGCCATCGCTCTCATGTTCTCCAATCCTAAGGCGCTTCACCTATTCACCGCTGGTTCTCGGTATGTTTGAAAGACACCACCATCTATTTGGTCTCGCAGACGCAAAGTCAAAACGTCAACCGTTCTATCAACTTGTACAAGTTTGGGAAGTTTTTTGCCAGATGTGTTCGGCCAATCGCTACTCAAGCCACAAAATCTCTCTGTAGCACCCCCGCTATCTACTGTTCTCTGGGGCATCTATCAGCTATTTATCCTCACTCCCTGCAAGCCACAAACTACAGACACAATTCCCGGTCTGCTTGTTCTTCACATACGGCGAGGTGACTTCGCGCAACATTGTATCAATCTGGTTGAATGGGGGGCAGAATTCAATGCGTTCAATTCTTTTGAAGATATCCGGCAAAGGATCGCTTTGACGTTGCTGCGACAGGTGGGCATCACCGCCCGGAGAAGAGCCCGCTCCACCTGAAGGAGAATTAGAATTCGCCGCAAGAGTTGATGAGATGTCCAAGGAGGAGAAGGAACGATCAAAAAAGGCGTACAAAGAGAGTCTGGAAAGTTATGCTTCCGCCAAACGTGATTACGACAAGCGCAAAGCAAAATACGAAGCCGCAAAGATCAACTACCTCAAACGATGTTATCCCGATATCGACCAGATAGTTAAACACGTACGAGAAATTCGGAACACGGTGTCTGCAGAAGAGTTCCCTCCAAATCACGTTCCACTGCTCCGCTAACTCACATCTATGTCATGACGAATGGCAAACGCCATTTTTAGCCAAACTTCGAGCAGCATTCAAATCGGACGCATCATTCCCAATGATCTGAATCTTCCTCCTTGGGAATCGATATACACTCGCGGGATCTGGAGCTTGGTTGGGAGGAAGGTTATGTAGCACAGCGTTGGATATGTACATTGCCCAGAGGGCGGATGTGTTTGTTGGGAATGGCTTTTCAAGCTTGACGTCGAATATCGTTATGCTGAGGATGGCGAATGGAGTAGAGTCTGTGAAAACGCGGTTATGGTGATTGTTTATTAGGCTGTACTCTCGCATTAGTAACCAACTCTCGCATATATTTTTCCTGTACGCACCGTTCACAAAT
>JADNRY010000212.1:0-105199 GCA_015501585.1 Rhodocollybia butyracea
AGCTACTTCAGGAGTCTTGCTCGAGCTGTCATGGGCTCCCCCGGTGATATAATACAGTGCGGTGATGCGTTTTTCGACATCCACCTTGCATCTTTAGGTGAATGACTCAGGGAAGGCCGAGAAAAAATCAAATTTTACCTCAGCATTATCGTTGACGTGGCCGGTGGATTCTGGGTTGCGCTCAACGATGCCATTGTTGATGCCTAGGGCTCAACCGTGGAGTTAGAAACGAAGTGATCCAAAATTTGGAGACGCGGGCAAGCTCACCGTTCAAAAGAGGCGCAGCTTGAACAGCAACAAGGACAAGAGTGACGGTAGCCATGAAGATGTTGGAACGCATGGTGAATGTAAGTAGTACTGATCTCGAGAATGTGGTGCACTGACAAGACTCGATGCTGAAAGCTCACTCCATTCTTTCTGACTTTTATACATCGCATGCTCGAAATTCCCCTCCAGTTTTTGGCCATTGCAGCACATGCGTATCATGCGTCGAATACCAGTTCTCCTGGCTTCGAGAAACAGATACAGTAAAACCTTAGCCAGCACTTAATCTAGCACATGGGGTCGGTTCACTAGAGTCTCCACTCGATTTTAGTGAATCGCTGTACTGGCTCCGGAGTGAAATCGACACTCGATGCTTCAGAGTTGGTACACCGATTTCCTCGATAAATCGCCATACTAGCTCCGGATAAAAAACCCGTGGAATCGACACTCGATGTTTCAGACTTGGTATACCTATTTCCTTGATGAGTCAAGTAAAAATCAGGTGTCACCGTGTCGAATGGATTTTACAGTGTGGGTGCCCAAATTGAACTTCCGGCTCTTTAATCCCGAATGGATCGACTTTCTGACCACCCTTCTGATAGAATACAGCTCGAAGCTGGCGTTTTCTACGGAGGTCTCGTTGGGCCAATTGATTCGAAACAGCAAAAAAAATATCCTGGTGAACGAAAGGAAAAAAAACCGGGACGCTGGTGATTTTCGACTATCAGTACGACTAGTACATGTTTACCTTCCGAGACAACGCTAACCATCATTTGGCAGGGGACTCACACAGTCACCCTCGCGATAGGAATGGAGATAGGTAAGTAGAGGCTCGTAGAGGTAGGTCAGGGTAGGTCCTGTCCTACGAAACTGTAAACATTTCACCATCAGGAAATCTAGGCTCTTGGCATCTTCGAATCAGTTCGATCTCGATGATGGCGAGGAAGTTGCTCCTGTCAAACGAGGTCGCGGCCAGCTCAAGTACTCAAGAAAACACAGGTCAGAATGTAAACCCATTGATCCTTTGGGTCATTTGGATAATACGTATGTAGATTTATATCATAAAAACTCCCTTGAGAACAGCCAGACGCAAAGAACAGGCAAAGCTAGGCAAAGACGCAGGACAACATGAGGAAAAGCATCAAAAGCATCAAATGGAGCACTCGGTACTGTCAAAATTCTATTGTTCGAATTTCACTCGAAAAAATTTGAGATAGACTATTCGCTACTTGGTTGGCCCAACTACTTATGGAGACTTTCATCAACTGTTCCATGTCAGCCCAAGCGACGCCGTTGAGATATATTCAAACATCGATCATAGCGAATTTTACACCTTTTTCATTTTTGGGTGCGCAGCCCGGGACAAAAATCTCCACTTCTATCAGGACCATGAACACCGTCGCGTTGGGAAGAAGGCGTTATGGTATTCTACTATGCCTGGTAACAGTTTGTTGCTCGATGTGCAATTCCCCGATTTATTTGTGTGCTATACAGGTCGGAGCAATAATCTATATGACTGGCATATTCTTGCAAGACAAAGACCTCTTTCAGCACAAAGACCTACCCGTTGATCACAAGATGCGAGCAGGAGAAGGGACTGCAAATGCAACACTTGTCTTCCTGGCTAGAAATTCAGATCTTTCAGGCGTGCTGAGCAGTATGCAGCACGTAGAAAACCATTTCAATAAACGATTTGGATATCCATGGGTTTTCTTGAACGAGGAAGAGTTTAGTCTGGAGTTTAAATCGTACGTCGCTAGAAAAGGAGTTTACACTTTGGTTTATTGACGCTTTCCCTTATCTTAGTGCCGTCAAAGAGCAGACCTCTGCGACAGTATCATTTGGTCTCATTCCAAAGGATCATTGGTACCAACCAGATTGGATCGACGAAGAAAGAGCAACCCAAGGTCGAAAGGAAATGGCAGCCGCAAACATCATCTATGCTGGTGTGTCGTGTCATTTGCATATGTCCAGTTATTTGACATTTCATTATAGACAACGTACCATATCGCAACATGTGTCGATTCAACTCGGGGGTGGGTCAACAGGTAGCAGGACAGGGCCTAGCTGACCATTAATTATAGTTCTTCTTCAAACATCCTCTCCTCCAACCTTATCGCTACTACTGGCGAGTCGAGTGCGTGCCATCCTCCAGTACATCCTCCTTTCCGGCTTATGTCTCTTTCTTTTCCAGGCCAGATATACAATATTTCTGTGATGTGACCTACGATCCATTCGACTATTTGCGCGATAACAACAAAACCTATGGTTGGTTCGTGCTTCTGTAGTAGGAACTCGATCTTAAAGCCCCCCTTCTCCTCCTCTCTCATCCAGGTTTCACGATATCGTTCTACGAGTGGGAGAAGACGATACCCACGTTATGGGCCACCCTCAAAGGTCTGCTCCCGTGCTATCACTTTTGTGTACCTGGTACTGATTTCATGGTATCTATAGAATTCATGGATCTTCATCCTCAATATATCGCTCCAGCAAATGCTATGAGCTATCTCAGCGATGACGGCGGAGAAACGTACAATCTGTGCCACTGTACACGAGGTCCTGTATTTTCTTTCCTATATACTGATCGCGGTTTTACTAGTCTGGAGCAATTTTGAGATAGCCGATATGGACTTCTGGAGAGGCGAAGCGTATCAAAAGTTTTTCGAGTTTTTAGATTCCAAGGGCGGATTTTATTATGAGGCGAGTAATCCGCTGTTCCCTTCGTTTATCGTAAAAACTAAACCAAGTCAACTCTTTTTCCTTCGTAGAGGTGAGAGTTTGGGTTTTGTCTTCGCATTGCGAGGGCTGAAGCAAACATAAAACTAGGTGGGGAGATGCCCCGGTCCACAGCATAGCGGCCGCACTCTTTATGCCAAAAGATCAACTTCATTTCTTCCGAGATATAGGCTACCGGCACGGACCCTTCCAACACTGCCCCAAAGGCCAGGATTGGAACGACGGGAAATGCACTTGCCAGTCTTGGGATACACTTGGTGCGCCTCCTTACTTTCCTCTTTGTTGTGCCTTCAGAATGCTGACGTTGGGCTGCACAGACTACGCGTCTCAGTCATGTATACCTCGCTATGAAAAGATGTTTCATTGAATTGGTTCGGCTGGCTGAATCAGAACTGGCTCCATGTGTGCTTTCCTCGTATTGTATATAGATGTTAACCTATATTCATGAAATCTCAGCTACAATAATCATACTCAATAAATAGTGATTAAATGGGAGATATGGATTTCGCAACTCTAACAATGGCCGAACGGGCACTAGGACGTTCGAATGAAGTGAAGTGGGGTCGTTTAGTCGGTTTACTCATTAAGGGATGTCAAAGCTAGTTTTACGGACTTGGAATGACACGTCATTTGTCCTTATTTGTCCTGCCTACGAAGGAGTGCTGCTTAATTATGTCCTAACTTGGGGCTTCTTACTGTATTTGTCGTACGAAGGTAGTGAGGCTCTGGTAGTCAGATATATTGGTTACTCGGTCCGAGTTAAATCGTTGTCCCACCTCTAGAGTAGCATCAATTCATGCTCCAAAATCGACATCAACTGACTTGATCAACTCAGAATTAACCTAGCAAATTACATCCCGACTCCTGACGGTAATGCGTCATACAGTTCCCTACTCAAATCCCGCTTGCTCAGCCTGACATGCAAGTCTAATCGCCAAAGCATGAAAAGAGAATTAGATTAATATACAGTACTCATTCGAACTATTCAATGGTGGTTTAGAAGCACTCTGAAAATTGATGGTGAGTCGAAGTCGGTCAAGAGGAACATATAAACTCACTGCGGTGAACTATTGCTGGACCCGATTCGTCATATTCTTGCTTGGAGATCCAGAGGTTTTGGAAGGTAGACAGAGAAGCCAAGATGGATCCACCGATCCAAACAGAGTATTTTCTCTCGGGCGGGGCAACAATCTTGACCTTGAGAGAGAGCAGAAAATCAATATCAGGTAAACAGAGTCCAAATAAGTAGGATATACCTTCATACTCGACGGAGCAAGAGAAGTGAGTTCCTTCTGCATACGATCTGCCAGTCCAGGGTACATGGTAGTACCTCCGGATAAGACGATGTTGGAGTACAAGTCCCGACGTACATCGAGGTCACATTTCAATATCGAGTCGTATCTGGCGAGATATCTCAGTAACATAGAAACGGAAGTGACCTGATAGGCTTACACAGTCTGATGAATCCCGGAAGCTTCCAAACCCATCATATGAGGCTGGAAGAGCGTTTCGGGCGCTCGGAATCTAATGTGCGCAGTTAGAAATGTGATAGTGACGGATAATGTAGAGAGATCTGACCGCTCGTTCCCTATAGTGATGACATTACCATCTGGTAATTCGTAGTTCTTCTCCAAGGCAGATGAGCTCGCTGCTGTTTGTAGCTCTTGATCAAAATCAAGGGCGACGTAGCAGAGCTTCTCTTTGATATCTCTCACAATCTCGTGTTCCGCAGTGGTTGTGAACTGATACCCTCGCTCCGTAAGGTTCTTGACAAGCTGGGAGGTTAAATCCCTGCCAGCGAGATCCAGACGCATGATAGAATGAGGAAGGGCGAATCCTTCGTAGATAGGTACGACGTGTGTGACACCTGGCGGAACGATAAGAATGGAATTTAGGACATCGAAGATAAGTGAAACGCACCATCGCCGGAATCCAAAACTACACCAGTCGTACGCCCCGAAGCGTATAACGAGAGAACTGCTTGAATTTGAACGTAGAAGGCTGGCGCATTGAAAGTCTCGAACATGATTTGAGTCATCTTCTCTCTGTTGCTTTTGGGATTGAGGGGGGCTTCCGTAAGAAGGATAGGATGTTCTTCGGGAGCTACGCGGAGCTCGTTGTAGAATGTGTGGTGCCAGATTTTTGACATGTCGTCCCAGTTGGTGACAATGCCATGTTCGATTGGATATTTGAGACTGAGAATTCCACGTTTGGCTTGGGCTTCATCGCTGGAAAGGATATGAATATCACGAAAGATACGATGTGAGCACAAAATTACCCGATGTACGAGTCTTTGCCAGTCACGCCAATCATTACGCCTTGCTGCCGTGGTCTACCAACGATAGAGCTAGATTTAGGGTGAGCTGACTGGAGATGGTATTGAACGGTCTGGGCCACGTACGGAAATACGGCTCGAGGAGCATCGTCACCAGCGACTGAAGCAACGTTAGCACATCGGGGAACTGTTATGTCTGCTGGGACCTACATCCGGCTTTGCACATTCCAGATCCATTGTCAATAACCTTTCAAGCAACAGAGTCAGAGACGAGCGTGGTGCAACGGAAGATAGGAGCTTTACCAGAGCTGCAATGTCGTCTTCCATTGTTACAGGAGGTTGGAGAGTGTTAAGTAAAGATGGCTTGGGAGAAAGGTTTTCGAGATTTTATACTTGGAAACAACGAGTCAGCGATTTGCTGAGCGTGCTGCGGCTGGGAGATTTATGCCAAGAGGCGCACCGTAGTTGGCGATCATGAAGCGTGGCTGTGGTTATATATCCCGTTCAACCAACCTGTAACCCCTTTCCGCGCAGCAACTCGGTAGTCGGAAAAATGCTCGGTAGTCGGAAATTTACCCCATACCCTCCCACACGTTAGTAGTATAGATTTGCCCTTGTAATCCGGCGTTCATCAATCACTGTTGGTACTATTCACTTGCAGCTGCTAGGCTATGTCTTGAACAGGTTTGTGAAATGCTGCCTGTTCCTCTGTTGCGTATGGAATTGGAAAGTCGTAGCGCTGCGACGATCCACGATCGGGAGCGAGTTGAGTCAAATGTTATTTTGCCACTTGACGACGTTTCAGATCTGCCTCCATGTTGTAGAATCAATGTTTAATCTCATACGGAGGCATGGGGTTTTGAGCACTTCACGGCAGCTGGCGGGCCCTTTTTCGTTTGCTATGAGTGGCAATTTCCGGTGTCAGATGGTCAAAAATTTGGAAGGAGACTCGGCCACTCGACCATGTGCATGAACAAAGGTAGGGAGATTTAGGTGTTTCCAGCGCAGTCCAGTGCAAAGATTGGTGTGCTGGCGGCACAGCCACTAAAAAGAAGCCGAAATCACCGACTACCTCCGAATGCCGTCACTCATAGTACTCATGTCGCGTGGCGAATGTCCGGCAAAGGCAACGATTACGATTATCCACGCTTGTTTAGATAACGTTTAATATTCAGTTGGTGGTTGGGCCGATATAGGATGCATCCACAGCTAGAGTCATGCGTCGGGTCGAATTATTCGGTCTAAACGATTCCGGTCTAAACGATTCAAGTGTTACATAGAATTGAAAAACTATCGGCTTGTACAAGGAAAATTAAATCAAGAGTGTTCAGCTGTATCGCGGTTAGGAAGGATCTGGAAATATCCAAGGCACTACGCGAAAATGTTCATCGATGAAAGCTTTACTCGTCGATGTCTCCTCCCTTGCATGTTTTAGTCAGGAAGACAGTGAGTTAGGAGAGGTTTTCGAAAGCTTACAGTGATATCGTAGCCCTTTCTATCGCGTTTTTCGACGTCGCCGCCCTTTTATTTCCAGGTCAGTAAGTTAGCGGAGAATGAGTATTTAAACCTACAGTGATGTCATATCCCTTCCTGTCGCGCTTTTCAACGTCGCCGCCCTTTGCATTTTCAGGTTATTAAGTTAGCGGATGGCTCTGTGTTCTGCAACCTACCGTGATATCGTAGCCTTTCCTGTCCCGTTTCTCAACCACGTCTCCCCCCTTGCACCTTTCGGTCAGTAAGTTGAAGGAGGATGAATAGTGAGGCCTACAGTGATATCGTAACCTTTCCTGTCACGCTTTTCGACGTCGCCACCCTTTGCGTTTTCAGGTCAGTAAGCTAACGAAGGATGCACATTGGAACCTACAGTGATATCATAGCCTTTCCTGTCGCGCTGTTCGATTTCGACATCGCCACCCTTCATATTTTCAACTTGGTAAGTTGGTGGAGGATGGGCATCGAAACTTACAGTGATATCATAGCCTTTCCTGTCGCGCTGTTCGATTTCGACATCGCCACCCTTCATATTTTCAACTTGGTAAGTTGGTGGAGGATGGGCATCGAAACTTACAGTGATATCATAGCCTTTCCTGTCGCGCTGTTCGATTTCGACATCGCCACCCTTCATATTTTCAACTTGGTAAGTTAGTGGAGGATGGGTATCAAAACTTACAGTGATATCGTAGCCTTTCCTGTCGCGCCTTTCAACGTCCCCACCCTTTAAATTCATCTTTTGATCAGTAAGCTGGCAGAGGAAGAGTATTAAAACCTACAGTGATGTCGTAGCCTTTCCTGTCACGTTTTTCTACGTCGCCACCCTTTGCATTTTCTGGTTAGAAAATTAATGAAGGATGAGCATTGAAACCTACAGTGATATCATAGCCTTTCCTGTCGCGCTGTTCGATCTCGACATCGCCACCCTTCGCATTTTCTGGTTAGTAAGTTGGCGGAGGATGGGTGTCAAAACCTACAGTGATATCGTAGCCTTTCCTGTCGCGCCTTTCAACATCTCCACCCTTTTCATCTTTTGGTCAGTAACCTGGCAGAGGGGGAATATTGAAACTTACAGTGATATCGTAACCTTTCCTGTCCCGTTTTTCAACCTCCTCTTCCCCTCCTCCCTTGCATATACTTGTCAATAGGTTGGCGAAGGACGAGCATCGAAACTTACGGTGATATCATAACCTTTCCTGTCGCGTCTTTCGACAGCAATGGCATTGATGTCTAGAGTCCGGCCATTGGATCAGAGAAATGGAGGACAACAATGAACAAATGTCGGGACGCAGCCAAGCTCACCGTTTACAAGAGGAGAAGCCTGGACAGCAACCAAGACAAGAGCAAGGGTAGTCAGGAAGATGCTTGAACGCATGATGTAGTCTTATGTAGTGATTTCGAGAAGAGCTCGATGCTGGTAGTTCAGTTCTTTCTTTCTAGCTTATATACATCCTCGATTTTACCCGGTGGGAACGATTGGTGTCACTCATCCAATATTTGTCTCGCGAGGTAAGCAGTAAGACAAAAATCATCATGTAAATTCAATGTGACTTCCGCCACATACCCCCGAAAGTTGCCTACATGGAATTAGAAGCTGAGCCGGGTGGGGCCTTCCACTTCTTTCCATTAATTTCCAAGATGGAGCAATGATGGAGCATCTTGCCTTAGAACCAGTTACTATTTAGCTTTTTGCCCGAGATTTTATTTTGCCGTTATAAGAGCTATCTCAGTGCTATATCTCATAAGGCAAAGGTGCCTAAAGTTACTGAAATTTGCTGTTTTATCTGGTCGATTTGGCTTCCTTCCACTGGCAGGAGAGGGGAGCAGCATGACCGCTCACATCTTCTTACGGCTTCTTACGACCAGCTCGGTACCCAACTGTCCCCAGATCCACTGGTAACTGATGTTCTAAACGGCATTTGCAGTTCGGTCCCCAAATTCAACTAACATTCTTTTGAACAGCATTTGCATTGCGATCATCTTAATCGCGCTGGGGGACTCAAGAGTTCGCTAAAGCGGATGTCACCCCCCAAATCGGGAATTCAGGTAGCTGTTACCGTGTCAATACAATGTTTCAGGACGTATTACTTATGGTCACCTATATAGTTTAGAGCAGAAAAATTCATGTATATTTGATGTATATACGACAATGCTGCAGTTTCAATGTTGGTTTGACGAGGTTGAACGGAGTTGAACAGCCCGATTTGGGTTGACATAGGTTGACATCAGTTTTAGCGGCCACTGACCCACTCCCAGATTACTACCACCTTTATTTAGATAGGATTCTCACATAATAATGTGGTATCAGATCGAGGAGCAAGCGAGGTACTGTATTGGACTGAAGACTCATCGTGCGTCCTGGAGCTAGAAACATCAGCAAATTCGGAAAGGTATAGGAGGGTATAGGGTAAGATGGCAATATAGCCGCCATGCGCTATTCGATGGGAGCTTCGCGGCTTCACCCCGAAAGCAATAATATATAAAAGATTACCGAACCTGTCAGAACCAAACTGACGAGCGCCCTAAGCGAGGCTGGACAAGATACTTTTATATGTGAAAGCCTCCCGAACAGGATACGCCACATTTGAGACCAGGATCAACTCATCGAGCTGAATCGAGTAGCGAAAAGCTAGAAGTGACTGGTGTACATACAGCTCAATTTCAAAAAGAGACAAAAAACAAATAGAACCAGGCGCCATGCGGTTTGGAGTCCGATAGATTTGACCGACAGGAATACTACCGCTACTTATATGGATCTGAGGCTGGTCGAAGTGATATAGTAATAATTCAGTTGTATACATCCAACTAACGATCAATCCCAAGCTGGGCTCAGCTGGTTTTGGTGAACAAACTCGAACACCGTCTCCCAGTTCCGGCATATATGCGTCTGCCCTATCCCGTCTGTCCCTTTCAGAGTCCCATTAACATCAACATCTAAAGCGTCAAGCGTGGTATCCGATGCGCACAATACCGCCTATCAGCAATTTTAGTGATCCCAGTAGTGTTAGAATTGAAACAGAAATCACCTGTCTAAGGAAGTTTAAACAGTGCTCTGTATGATCAGATATCTCGTTCATGAGGATTGTGTTGCGAAGGATCTGGAGACAATGCATCTGATGAAACATGCTGATACCAAACGGACGCCCTACGACGAATATCCATTCAAGCACAACCAAGTCTTCCGGAAAGATAAGGCGCACCTTTGGGACCGAGCTTAACAAATCCGTTGCCCTTGGGAAATACATCCATCGCGCGCCACTGCGCCCAGGACTCGAAACCTGCGAGAGAGAATGGCTCCGAGGTCTCGAATGTTAGCGCAACAGGAGGAACATGAAGAGGCAGCATGACGGGGTAGTCGTTTCCTTCGTAGCCTACTGCCATTAGAGATTTGAATTTCTTAGTAGAACAATAACTTGCGTACTGTGACTACCCATATTCTCAGAGGTTTCCCGAAGAAGTTTGAAAGCGACGAGAAGGTTCATGATGCAGCTTGCAAACAAAGAGAAAATCAAAGCGATGACAATGGTCCTGGGGAGGGCCCAGTATTTTCGAGTCATGATGGACAGAAAAGGCTCAGAGATGTAGAATGACAAGAGGGTGCAGGGTGGGGTGAGTGCAGGGTTTAATTATGGAAGCTTATGGAAGAAGCAAAGATCGGAGGTTTAGATACGTGGGTTCGCCTTAACTAAGCATTCACCCAAACTCCACCTCGGTAATATTATTGGCTTCTATCATTCGACTACTTGGAAATCGTTCGATTTATGCTCCCAAAGAACCTCGGAGGACGACTCAAGCTATCGTCGGTCTTAAACTGAAGCAACGGCAGTGCCCAAAGAGGATTATTCAAGGTCCGGTGTTGATTTCAGAGTAGCTAAAGAATATCTACGCCGATATGATTGAACTATATACGGAACGTAACAGGGGAGGATGAATATTAGAATTGCTGCTGTGTTTCGTCATAGTATTCAACGAAGTTCTTGCAAGTCAATCGCTGCACAAACGGATCGAAAGAGACACTCAATAAGGAGACACTTAATACAGAAAGATGGCACAACTTACACAAAGGGGGATCCGAAAACACCGTTTCAAACTCTAACCAGCATCCGCTATCCTCCACCGCATCTGCAGAACAAGCAATTTCGACGTTTGTCTCTTTCTTGCCCCACATCCAAACCTCGGCGTCGGATCCCTCAGCTGCCAACCCGTATCGTACGATCTCAGATAATCTTCTGTAAAGTTGAGTGTTCCCAAAAGATTGAGACGCTGCGGACGGGTGTCCCAAGTGATTCCGGACTTTGGGAGGGCGGTGACGTTCCATACTTCGAGCGCAGAGATGTTACCAGTAGATACGTAGGAAGTCTTACCGCCAGCGGCAAGGGCGGATGCATTGCTTACAACGGCTTCAATGTAACAGGATGCCGTAGGAGAAAGGTTGGTCACCCAGTGGAAGAAAGTAGAATCCTAGACTCAAAAAAACAGTCAAGATGAGCACGAACATGCATGAGGAATGGCGTACGGTACCACTAATGACAACATGACTTCCTGGAGTTTTTACCCTACTAGGTTCGTTCGAGTTAACGTTGACAATCCGACCTGAAAACCACATCTTTGGAGCTTAAAACCGATATAAATATGACCGGGTGTATCAGAAAATGAAAGCGCACGAACATTTCTTCGACGCCAACAATATATCTGCTTGATCTTTGTTGGGATACGGTGTAAGAATTGTGAGGCCGTTAAGCGTTCTGGGAAACATGTTCGTCATGAAAGATAATCCGAGAAGGCAAAATGAGACTGAGATCGCCAGGATCGAGAGGATGGCTGAAAGTATGGATACGGTCCTGGCATGTCTTGGCTGGGAGACAGTAGGCAATGGCTGCCAATCTTCCCTGGCGTCTTCGGATATGAGGGGGATATAGTCATCGATGGATGAGGTTTTCGAGCGGCGCATCCTCAGAGTTGCTCAGACCTTAGCAGATGGAAGGGCGACGGGACCTCGAAAGAAAGCTGGCAATTGTGGATAACGAACTGGTTAGAGTTTACGCGGCCGGCGTAGGCTATAGTAGGCTATAGTCTTCTTTCTGATCTGGATGTTTGGAGAAGGGGAAGTAAAAGGATGTAAAAGGATGTAATCCACCGATTGGTAATAAGCCCATCTGCGAAGTTGCTCACCTTCGAGAATCAAGGGTCGTAATTTTCGAGAATATCTCGCAACCAGGTACCGAGCAAGTACTACAGCTTCACCTTATTTCCACCTACTTACTTACACGAGCCAACACGGCAAGCTGGTGTAAACGGTTTGTATTCATTTTCGGTTAAGATGCTGTCAGATGCTGTTTATACAATTACTGTATGATATCGCCGGGTTATGGAGCGTTGTTTTTTTTGAGAAGATGGCTTATCAAAATGGTGATGCCAGCAAAGCGCGGACGCGAAGAATTCGTTTACATGGCGGTTCTGTTACGCGCTACCGGGTGAGGAGTACTGGAGTACCAACGCTTGATCTGGAGGAGAATTTGGTGTGGAGGAAGAGCTTGCGGCGGCACTTACAGATGTCGAATCGTAGAGGAACCAAGAATGGCTAGTTCGTCCGAGAAAAAGACATAGCCATGCATCTGTGCCAGCGGAGAAATCGACACGGCCATGCTCATCCATGCTCCGAGAGCATCACAAGTGTTTGGAGTCGATAAATCCGACGAAATTAATCGTTGATAGTTTTTGCTAAGGGGAGACCAATGATCTGATCAATCTCGAGAACCATCACGTCAAGCACTGGCCCCGGTAGCTGACTGGTGGGTTTGATCTGGGTATCGGACATTGCTAAGCTGTATCCAAATCTACCTAAGGCAGCAAGTTTTCGATTTTGGGGTGCAGCCAGGAAAGAGAACGGATGAAGGAGGAGAAGACGATGTCGGTGGCAGTGGAGGCTCCTGAGTGGACGGAGTATTTACGGGAAGGGCAAAGGAGTGGCGCGGATGCGCTCATAGCCCCAGTCAAACTTACCGTACTATCGATATTGCGTTCAAAATGGAAGAACCTCATGACTCCAACGATTCATGGCGGGGAGAGAACACCGTTCCGAGATATCTCTCAACCTTAGAACGCAGTCTCGGCAAACTCTCCTTCCTAATCCGTATCCAATCTTCACTTTGCCGTTCCATGCGTTTCCAGCTACCGAAGACAAGGACAACGGTTATCACGAATGATCGAGGTCCTTCAGATCTCTCCTTTTCATCCAAGTTCGCCAGGTATTCCAAGTTCGCCAGGTATATCATCTCCGGGAGGTACGACGTGCCAGAGGCGGTTGAAGCTTTGAGAAGCGGACATATTGAATAGACCAAGTAATTCGACTCTGGTATTGAGGTAAACACTCGAGAGGAGGTGTCAGACATGGCCAAATCAGGTTTACAATACAGTTCATGCAAAAACTGAAGTACTGATGCCGAGACCGATATCGTGAAATCGAAGAAACGAGACGCATGTAGATTCATGTAGGGTACAACTAGAGCTGGAATCGTCGACTAGGAAAAGATATATAGAATCATGGTGCGTGAAAGCGATAGGCAACCAAAGTTTTGAGGGCTTAGCGCTTAGGAGGTGTCTATAAGCATCGTAGGAGACTGCGTTTTTCCCCGTACAATCCCCATCCACAACTACAAGTCGCAATACTAAGTGTAAATGGTAACATTTTTTATACTCCTTCAGAGTTAATTCAGATAATAGGAGTGACTGTTAAAACTCGTTCTTGAGTCAAAATTCAGGATTCGTCGGTACTACAAATACACGGAGAGCATAGATAGTCATTCACCTATTCTGCAGATCACAGTTCCCTTTAATTATCGCTAGTACGTCTTCCAAAGGACATTTGGAATAGCTCAGAATCGATATTGGAGAGGTCATGTCGCGGTACTCATTTTCAATGAGTATGAGTAGGTTCAAGTTGCAACGCGTTCGTGGTCATGGTGCAGGCGGCAAGATTCCCACGTGGCGTGCTTCCTTGAACATGCCGGCGTGCCGATCTCACTCAGTCGCGACAAAGGAAGCAGAATACTGCATAATGCTCACGCTGCACTCCCGCCTAAAATGCTTAAGGTAGTTAATGGTTAAAAGCAAAGAGCCTTAGAGTGGGCTGCGCTGGTTCTGTAGAGCTTCAAGGCTCCTGACTCTCTCGAGTTCGCTGCTTGTATTCCCGATTCCCGAATCATGGACACATACTATTCAACTCATCAGTACAAGACCGTATAAACTGCCCGACGATGGAACCCTTGACTTCACACAAGAGAGGTGCTCATTGCTCAAGGCAACCCCCAACAGAAGCCTGTAGCTGTATCACGTTGAGGGTTAGTTGCAATAAAATGAAATTCTCGAGTAAATATGTACGTACCGGGGGATCCGCAGGCTCAAAATTTCCAGAGCAGCACCAGGGGCCGACGCCGTTGGCTACAGCCCCCTCGCAAACAAATGAGAGTACAACCTACACAGGGTCAGCACAGAATATCAACCAGAAAAGATATATTAGATACGAAGGTAGTGCTCTGGCAGGAGAAGAGCTGTCCAGCACCTATACCGGAACGAAATCACATGAGGAAGCATAAGTGGCCCCAATGGCGGCAGCAAAGAGGGAGGCAAGAGCAAAGGGAAAATGCATTGTACTTTTCTCGGAGTCAACTCGGAGTGAGTGGCTCCAATGCTACATTCAGTGGCTTATATACAGGAGGTTACTGAATCGGCATCCAGCGTCGTGCTCTGCAGACCCAAGTAGTTAAACTTGCAGAGAAGACCCAAAGACCTGGGTTGACAAAACTGGGACAGGCGACTTGAGAACCTGAACAAGGCCCGCTGACTGTGGAATCGTGGATGGGACGGTGTTCTTTATAGTCCATAAGGAGATGCTGATGTTAAATTTAACACGCTTGGCCCTTCGATATGTATCCTGATAGATAGATCGATTGAGTTGTGCTGCCGCAAGGTCAAGGTACGGTAGGTACCTTGTACCTTCGCGATTAAATCAACGACCTCCCAAGTTAATTGAGTCAAGATGCCAATCCTTGCCCTTGTCTCAGGATAGCGGCATGTGCTAGAGCATGTTAAAAGCCACTGCAAAACTCTAAATCAGTTATCTCGATCTGGGTTGAGATCATTTCCCCGTCCTCGGTGGTTGACAGCGATACAAAATACGATCATACAAATTATATTGGCGAACTCAGCGTTCAGCGCTTCAGCTGTGATCCAGATATCACCTAGAAGAAGGGTCAGTACGGGCCTTCCTCGCGGCGGGGGGAGAGAGACCTGAACATCTTGAACTCAAGGCCAGCGCCTGCCACGGTGGGGAAACTTTCTCAACATTAGGTATGCCCTCGCTCTTTCCCTCGCTGACATGGTGGGGATTTCGAAGGCCGATGAGCCAATTCTTTTGAGATAAGTCAGACTTCTTGACCTACACTCCGTGCCCGCATGGGTTTGTGATCGTAGTCGTCAAAGCAGTGGGTGTGGCGGAAGTCCACCTTCCGACCTATTCCGAGTTTGCTTATCAAAAACATCTTTATAACCTACTAAAAAAAGACCACAAATGACCATACAATACAATCTCTCATTTCCAACTTTCCTGTCGGATGATAAGTAGAGGCTAAGCTTCAAAGCAACCCCCAACGGCACTTGGTTCCTATATCATGTTGAACTTTAATTCCAATAAAATGAAATAAACAGGAATATGTATACGTACACCGTCTTCCGCTGGGAAGAATTCTCCTGAGCAACACCAGGGGCCGACGCTGTTTGCTATGGCTCCGTTGCAAACATCCGAGAATACAACCTATTTGAGATCAACGTAAAAATTCCATCCCGCAAAAAAAGGAAAGGCCTACGAAGTCAACGCTTGCGCAGGAGTAGAGTACTCCAAGACCTGTTCCGGTCATACCGTTGAATGCAAAGTCACAGCTGGTGGCATAAGTCGAGCCAATGGTAGCAGCGAAGAGGGATACAAAAGCAAAGGCAAAACGCATAGTGTGATTGAGCTGCAGTGGCTGGTTCTTAGAGTGGGTGGCTCTAATGCTACATTCAAGTATTTTGAACGGCTTATATACAAAATCGCAAGGCGAGTATGCTAAATCGGCATCCAGCCCACACTGTGGAGACCAGGCTCACAGACAGGACCCAAAGACATGGGTTGACAGGGAACTGTCCTTTGTTGACAAGACTTAGACAGGCAATAACTTAAACAAACTTGAAGCCTCGTAATTAGAGGGTCTGATGCGCTAATGCTAACGCTGATTTTGAAAGTTCTTGCCGCTTCGAAATGTATCCTGTGACTCCGGCCAAGGTGCCTTGCCAAGATCCGAGTCGCGTTCGGAATTGGTTCGGAACCAGGATCGCCTTCGAGTCATTGGGTTTCTTTTTCGTTAATGTAAGTTCTCATTATCTACTGAAGAAATGTCGATACTTCCTTAGAAACAGCCCTGGAAATACTTGACTCTGGCCAACACGATCAAAGCACGATTGCCTTCTGCAAAAGTGATCGCCGAACTGCCGATTGTGTACACCGTACACGGCATTCATCTAAATTTTCGAGATCAGCTCTCCGCCGCAATGCCGCCTTCGCATCTTTTCTATAGTACAAGAGCTTGCACCTGTCGACTTACATTCACCTTACTCATGGGCCTGGCGGCAACTGTGAACAGATCCCTCACGACTTTGATAGGGAACAAACCTAACAATGTCAGAGAGATCGCGGTAAGCCTGACTTGAGGTAACTGCTTTGGGTTGGAATGGAAGTTCGAATGAACGCATGCTATCCGGTGCTACATTATTAGGCACATCTTGGACACGTCGTTCCTGGAGAGTCAGCCGATGAGAGAGTACGCTGGAATTAGGGTTCTTCGGCGAATCTATGGGAAGCAAAGTGAGGCAGTCGAGTTCAGGGTCCCAGTCAACTTCGAGTTGAAGTTAACATGCAGCGGAGCCAGCGCTAAATGCACACAGAGACTTTTGCCAACCTGAGTAGTAGAAAGTCATGGTCAGAACTTTATCGCCGAAATTACCCACAAGGCAAGCTTTAATGTAATCAACAAGTAATATCAGTGGTGGCAAACTCTTGGCAAAACTGAGGAATTATCTCTAGTCACGACGACAATTTTTATTGCAGTCTTTGATACCACCGGGTTCGACCCAGGAGAACTGGCAGGATTAATCAACTGCAGGACAAATAGCGTGAGTGACAGCACCTCCTGAGTCCTTCGCCAGTCCGCAGCTTGAGCGCTCCCAGCTTACACTTAGCCTCTGTTTCTGCCTTACTGTTGAACAAAGTAGAGCTCCGGTTAACCAATCCAGCCATCCATATTCATTATCCACCAGATCCGATGGAGGACGAATATCAAATACAGCCTCGCCTCTCCTCGCTACCGTGACGGTTTAGGCTGATCCTGAAAAACTGGAATCTGGATGAGCATTGAGTACGAATCTAGGATCGCGTTAAAACAAGCTCGTAGGGTCCTGTGTATGTATCGGTACCGTATCGTATCGACTTCAGTTGCCCATGGACGGTCATCTCTTAGTCCGCTCAATGTGAAATGCTCTCTTTGGTGAATAAGGTTCTGTGCTCTCATACCCTATGCACTACGACTAGCCTCGATCTGCAGCCCATCTCCCCTACTCCGCTCCATAAATCACCCTGTCGTGGGGCCAGCTATGTATACTCAGGCTAAGGAGTATTAGCATGGGAGGAGTACGAATGCGGATGAGAGTAGAGAGGATTTCGACTGGAGAATGCTAAGCCGACGCGACGGCTCGACTGCCAGGACTCGCGATTTGAATTCCTGTCTGGTTCTTGCTCAGGTCGAGGATTAAGTATCTACTGTACATAAGTAGTGCAGCAAGTGTCAATATAACCGAGTTGTTCCAAGAGAATGCTCATAAGAAGCAAAAATCATAACAAAGCATGTGGTTGGGACGGCTTGGATGTGGTAAGTAGGTATGATGAGGCGTGATTTTTGCAGTAAGTACGAGGAAATAAAGGAATATAAGTTACTTGGATCAGAAAAGGTAGAAATTCCGTACAATTCTACTTGTTATTTTCATCATATTCTCCAGTCCGAGTAAATGTCTCAGTTACAGTCACCAAAGTCTTTCTGCCCTGTGCCAGAAAAACTTTGAAAGGTGTCAATAATAGTAAAAAAATCAAGACTGACCATGGAAGACAGTTCAAGATCAACGCCTTGACTGACGGTTGGTAACCTGATTGAGTTCGAACCAATAGCGCCCCTTGAAGTTTGAGCAACATAGTGTCTACTATTTAGCCTATTCCGTGCAACATATCCATCAGTGTCAGATCATACATGAAGTTACGGACGTACATTGCCAACATGCTGTTCATATACACTGCAGTTTCGACATTTTTAGAGAATTCCGAGGCTTAGAGTTTGCTAAAACGTACATTTGCTGCTTGGTAGAACGCCCAGATAAAAATAAAAAGTCCCAGGGAGCGCAAGGAACTTGAAAAAGTCATACGTGAGCAAATGATAGACACTAACAAGCCCCAAGGAATGACATACCAAAATTAAAGTCACCGCAGCTGTGATTGTTGTTAATAGGCCACGGTTCACAGCGTTCACCATGAGCTTTTGCAGGAGAGAGTTTGTTTGGGTGGAGTGATACATGCTATCCACGCCACTGGAACATTCAGTTGTAATCTCACTGACAGATATAAATATGTATGTTTTACCTCGCGTTTCTTGGTCGTTTCCCTCTCAAGATAATAAATAGTGATATCGTGATGAGAAGGTCGCAAGCAAAGGTGGCGGGAAGTTGCAGGTTAAACAGGGTCTAAAGTAGATGGCAAATAAGCGATGGAGCAAGGTATTGAAGGTAATGAGGTATAGAGGACCTTTGTCACCGGGAGAGCAGTCAACTCAATCCCCCCATGAGCTATTCCATAGGTAGCTCTACATTAAATATTACGTTGGGAGATGTAAAAGACAGAAATAATAAACTCACAGGAGTATACTTATACCTTAAAGGCTTTAAGTCAGATGTAAATACTCAAGGTTATGAAACGTACCGAGCCCAGCTGCAATACCCAAGACAGCCAATAGAAACTGGAAAAAAGAGTTATTTCGTGAACCGGGTTACAATTGCAGGTCACAAACAATTGGAATAATGATCTTCAGTTTCCTATCGTTCACTAAGTATATAAACTTTAGTTCGGTGGTCTGAAGAGTTGAACGTTGAAATGCCACCGACATGTGTATACAACATAGGCAAAATACCTTCAACAGGTCAAAGATCAAAGATCAATTTTTGACATTCGGACAAAGAGAGCTTACATCTGAACTGTGACTTCGGAAAGATACTGCGGGACTATAAGCCAACGGGAAGGAAGGACTGACCACCGCTTACACTAGATAACTGTTGCGTCTAAAAATAAAACCGGATCAGAACATGATTCGTCGGGAACAAGAATATCTATACAGGATAAGTCCTTGAGAGCGAAAAATTAGCTTGGCTCTGAAGATATGCAGGAAACTCATACCAAGTTATTGACGCCAGATATGGGATTTCTCCAAAGTGATTGACCGCTGTAATATACGTATCCACACAAAGTAGAATGGTCTGCACACTTTCGAGAAATCTACAGTAATCGGATTAATCAGCGATAAGTGCGAGTTGAGCAATAGGTGGGGATGTGGTACATGAGTGCAGTTACCTGTGCCATGGGAGTTAAGTACATCGTGGATTTTTGAGAAAGAGTCTATTTCTGCTTACTATTGTCTTCAAAACCCAATGATCTTTGCGGTACCAGTGGAAGTAGAGCCAGGTCTGTAAGAGGCCCATTCCGTACAGCCTGGATCCAAATTAGCGTTAGAAAGAGCTGGAACGGGCGGGAACTAACACTGTTAGAAAAGAATAGGAGATCAACCAAGGACCAAGAGTCGATACGACAATAGGGTTTGCCATCCTGTGTGCTAAAGCAACAGGCTTTCCCATCCAGTATATATATTGCCCACTTTTCCGTCTTTGGTCTGTCTTTCCCAGTCAAAAAAAAGGGAACATGTGTCCATCTTATTCGCGTCACCTGAACTGAATTCCAGCTGTCCATCTTGTGAACTGTTCCGGCCAGAGTACGCTGATTGACTGGAATGATAATGAATCAATGATCCTCGATCCTCGAAAAAAAGATTGAATTTTGCCGCACTAATCATAGATTTAGCAGAGGTGATACTTTACGCTGGCCTTGTAAAGTTGTATACTGCCATGTCGTAGCTCACGAAAGCCTGTTAAATATCACTGCATCGAAGAGCAGCTACGTACCATATTTGTGTTCTGCTGATCCCAATTACCTTCACTCAAGTTGCAACAATGATATGGAATGAGCTCGAGGTCTAACTTAGATCAGCTGTAATCAATCATAGAGTGCTCGAGGCTCCGCCAATTGACATATGATCTTAAATTCAGGTGAAAAGTCCCTGAGACCCTCTGGACATAACAGGTCATCATCCGAATAGAAAATTAGTCACACTGCAACTTGGCGAGGGGCGACCAAGCTATTTTTTATTTGGTTTCATACGAATGTGCGGTTTTTGGACGGAATGAGCACATACTTGAATAAACATGAGAGTGATCCACCCAGCAACGATGACTGTACGACCACAAGTTCGCATAACAAGGACTACCCGCCAGTGAATAGTGGTGGGTGAGAAGGGGCTGCGCGATATCTAACGAGGAGGATTCGGTTGGATAAGTGGAGCTTAATTGTATTAGCGAAAAGGAAAAAAGGATGAAGAAGTAATCAATGGGTACTCACGGGGATGGATGAATTTTTTTTGGAAACTAGCAGGCACCGAAACAGCCCTTGGCGAAAAGGAACCCGAAAGAAGGGTGATATCACAAATTTATCAATTGCCGAAACCCCTTATCACAGGCGAGTTCACGTTTGAGCAGTATCACTGTACCTGCCGGTAATTCAACCTACAAACACGAGAAGGAGAATGGGCGACGGAAATGACAAGGCTCGCAAGCTGAATTTTTGAAACTACTGACCGGGCAACCTTTGGTTTCCAAAGTGGCAAAGCCCGTATTATAATTATGTTAAGGATCGAAATATCGACATAGTATCATTTTCGGGTTCGAATGCTAATCGATTTGAAACGTATTATTTTCGTATAAGCATGACGTGGTTCAAAGAGAAGACTATAGAAATCAAAACATCGACCGACAGAAGGAGGAAGGAAGGAAGTAAATTACATAAGGAATTTGATGATTGCCGCGCAAAATAATAGACGCCCATCAGCTTTCCGTCTGACTCCATGTCAATGCTCGTCGAGCTCCCCGACGATGTTCTGTTCAACGTGATAAAGTTCTTGGCCGCCCCAGACATATTTACCACGCGAAAAGTAAGTTCATTCACAAGTTTTGTCAAACACATGAGCCAAATTCGATGGCACAGACCTGTAAACGATTTCAGGCAATCACGATGGTTCGTAATGTTTGGACTACGGCGTATAAAACCTCTTCTGGTGGGTTTTTTCCAATCGTCGACCTGGCCTCTCAGACCACGGTGGATCTCGAACAACTTGTGCTGCGGGCTCATCAAATGGATATGTTTTGGGCAAATCCGTCACATGCGAGACGTTTTTATGAACAAAGGTGGCAGCTCGATAGTGAGACTTGTGGAATTGACATATCGGATATAGTAGACGAAGGGCTTTATCTTGGCCGCTACCTTATTCTTCACCATCCCCAGGTAATCCTTGTTTATGATCTCCAGATCAAAAACGAAGTCTTCAGATACAATGCACCTGTAAACCATGAATTCTTGTTCCTACACAATTCATGTCACACCACCATACGGGACCGTGAAACAGACTATTTTCTTCCATTCGTTGTTTCACGCGAGACGCGGTAAGCCAAAAATCTTCTCCCATAAATTATTTGGTGCTCTGACTCTTGAGTCACAACTTCTAGCTCAGTATTGATGGTGCAGATCAGTCCTTTGGGAACTATGACAATCACCGATTGCCCGGAACTTCAGTTTCTGGTCGAACATGGTGTCTATGCATATCTGTGTATGAGTAATGACCTTGCCGTTATACAACCTGAGCATGAAGAACGAGCAGTGCAAGTTATACACTTGCCCTCAAGAAAGATTTATCCTTTTTCTTTGAAGCCTACGGTCAGTTGTACGTGTTCTAACTGTCTTCAGACGTTATTTGAACATACTCAAATGTAGGATGCTCCCCCGGACATATCTTTCAGTTCTGCGCTCTTCATACCTGGGGGATATGTTCTGTTGAGCTTCAGGACTTCCGGCTCATCAGTTAACCATTTCTTTGCCCTTTACCGCCTACATGACCATATTAATCAATCTGCCGGTACTCCTCTTTACCCAACGCATCAAGGTCACTTTGAAGTAGATTTCATGCGACTTCATCTGCTCTGCTCGGAAACATCAACGACCGGGTCTCTTTGGTTCATGGCATGCTTGCGCGCGCGGTATAATATGTTCTACCTGGTTCACATTACACTTCACGGTGATGGACGCCTGGCTTTTGACATGGGCGACAATGTCCCTAACGTCCTATGGGGTTTACACCTGACTGTAAACTCTAGCGGAAGGGCCCGTGGCTTTGCTCAAGGAAAAGTTAATACCCATGGTCCCTGGATGCTCTGTGATGTTCATGTCAATTCCAAGGGAGAGCCTCTTATTCACATCTCAACATTGAATATTCTGGGGAACGACAATTTTATTGGGGATTTGGATGTTTTCCGAGGCGTATTGGTCAGTTACGGCAGAAACAAGATCGATATCCGGCGTTTGGTTGTCTAGCTGATGTGGTACACATCGTCAGTATGCTCTATCAATATACACAACATGCGCTTATCTGATTCTATTAAGCTTGGTTTGCAGGTTGACGTGACCCAGAGTTTGGATCAGTCTTGTTGTTATTGGAGTAAGTCGTGAATAAACAATTATCTTGGGTGAGACGTACACAGTTCAATTTGAATTGAGTACCAGTCCCGTACATGGCTTGAAGGCTGTATTGAGTGCTGCTGGATGCAGGCGCTGGTCCAAGACTTGAAACTAGGGCTTACACTTCTCATTACATATCCATATCAATACGAATTATTTGTAGCTTCTTATACGTTTCACAACGCAGATATTTCAAAGTTCCTGCCAGCATTACCCTCTACTGTTTCTTAGCATACGGTCTTCTAGTTTCTAAGCTCTCCAGCTCGCTCTTCTTATATCTATTTTAGGTTGTCAGCCTACGCGCGGGCCACCGAAAGCCCAGCCAAGCTTCTGGGTATGACATTGGACTCACTTCCTATTATTACAAGTAAGCCTTTGGCCCTTTGTTCAACCGTTGTTTAGAAGTGGAGTCCCATACCCCTGATCTTATGAGTAACAGTTCATTTTGGGCTGGCGTGGCGCATGGCAGAACAGTCAGTCGAGATTATGCAGTACTTCAACAGCTTCTTGTCGATATTTTGCTATCATCTGTTCCAACTTGGGCTTCTTGATTATTTCAGTTCATTTGACATTTGGCACTGTTGGCAGACCGAGATATTGGTTCTGTGACCTGCTGTAATGTTTCTGTTTCATTCATTGCACTGTTAAGTTCAGGAGTCCACCCAGCCTTGGAAACCCCGAGCCACACATTGCTATCGCATACTATCTACCCTAGTATCTCAGAGTTCCAGAGCTCGTACTATAAATACCGTATTTATAGTACGAGCTCTGGAACTCTGATCTGCATAAGCCATGACACGGGACTTCCCGAACAGATTGACCAATGATTGACTACCTATTCTGAGCAACCGGCTATGTCCATGATTAGTATTATACCAAAAGGGAGCCAGTTATAGATCTGTTCACAGCTTCATACACATGCTTTGGCAATAGTAAGTATGCCAACTCTCAGGCAGAGATCTTCGTGATGGAAACTCATGATGAAGCGGGCACTTGTGACACTGCGCCCTCAGACTTCGATAATCATACCTTATAAGGCATCACTCTCAAGTCTGTCCTCTACTTAAACGTGGGTTTTGGGACTGCTTTTTCCCTGCCCTGATCCTTCCTCACGACTTGACATGTCAGATCCATCCTGTATCCCTTCAACAACGCGAGTCCCAAGCCTCGATAAAACCTATGGAGCAATGTTGGTAGGAAGTAGGTATCCATTCATGAAGTTCATCAACAATTGTTGAATGTTCTTGCAGTTTTTTTCTCTATGTTGTAATGCTCTTCGTGTTCGGGTTACACTAATAGTTGCTGACAGCCTGCATGGTCTAGTCTACAGGGTGTTCTGACACTACAAACGGTCACATATTATGATTCGTATCCCAAAGATCAGGCCTGGACAAAACTAGTTGTGAGTAATACATATGCCCCCTCCTTGAAGGCAACTTTTTGAAAGGAATATTGAGGTCGCTACAGTTTGGTGAACTACACCGCTAATTCCAAAGCCAAAGTACCTGTACTCAATGATATTGCAGGTGCTTTGATACGTTCCAGTTAATCCTTATTGCGCAGTCAGCATATCACTACTTAATCAGCAACTGGGGAATTCCCTCGGCATTATTGGTGTCAACCTGGGAGCTCGATCTGAATGTTACGTTCATTGGCCTGTCCACATTTGTCTGTCAGCTCTTCTTCTTGAGGAGGTAACGTGTCGTGCTTCTTTGAAGAGCCTTGATTACCAGCGAAGTTGTATAGAATCTGGGTATTCAGTGGGAAGAAAATGAAACACATAATCATAGTTGGGTTGTTGGGTGCGCTCTGTGCAGTGACGCTTATTGTCGATGTTGTCGCCATGGTCAGCGTACTCAAAAATAGCTCTGTCGCTGAATTTGGCTCGCAAAAGGTCACAATCCTTGTGGCATTTATCTCGGGGGCGGTGGGTAAGTCAATCGCACTTCAACTACAACTCATTGCTAACAGAACTTGAAGCCGATGTGTCTATTGCACTGCTACTATCATATTATATTCGGCGCAATAAAGGCGGCTTCAAAAAGTAAACCTTTTAAGACTCTTATGCTTGCATATTCTAATCGTGACGGTATAACTTTTAGGACTGACTCTATTATTACCCTCATAATCAGGTATACAATCACAACAGGCGTTGTTACCAGGTGGGTATGAACATAGGTATATCACTACGGCTTGTTCATGGGAATCTACTACAGCTTATTGGGTATTTTCACACTTGTCGCTGTTCGTTATTATACTCGTTTGACTTGGGGGCGTACTCATAAAAGACTCCACGTTTCAGTATTTTCTATCGCCCGATGGGCTCATTTTTATTGTGCGTACATACCCTTTCAACAAGGAATCAATTTGACAGTCTATCGATTAGGGCATGCATTTTTGCCTGGGACGCTTGTACACCAATGCACTTCTTGCTACGTTAGTGTCCCGTTAATCTTCTACGGAATAGCCTGATAGTGGATCTTTGCAGATTAAACTCTCGATCAAAACTGCGAGCTTCACTTGATGAGACAACTAATCTGCAATTTGACACTGATCCATGGAGAAATGAAAGTTTGTCGATGGGCCCCATGTCGAATTTAACCAGAACAGTGAGCGAAAATCGCATTCAAAATTCGTTGGCGGTGTTACAGATAGAACTAAATCGTCTCCCTAATTTTCACACAGGCAACAAAAAATCAGAGTATGTATGTGAATGTCCATAAAGCTACCGAGGTGGTGGAGGACTCTGGAGATATTTACAACTCGAAGGGGAAAACACTAGATAGCCGCGGAGTTACAGACGATGGGATCTGAGTATTCTTCACCCTTCCACTTGGCACTGGTTCTGTGTGACTACCTCGGATTGCCGAGAGCTAGAAAAGAAAAAAAACTGGGGTTCAGTTGGTTGATCCATTGGTAGGGAGGAAAAGAATGAAGCTATCTATGTGTGACGTACCCTTGTCGAACCAAGAAATGTCCGGCGTGAGGCCCGAAGTCTCGCCTCAAGTCCACCACCTACACATGGCTTGTCCCTCGTCTCCTCTTTGATCTCCCTCCTATCATGCTCTCAATCAAATCGTACATGTACGCCAAATTTTACTCCCTGTACTCCGTTCAATGGCTCCGAATATCGATTGAATCTTTTGTGTTCCATCAACTCTATTTCCGAGATGCTCCTTCACGTAGCATGACCTGGCATGGCCGGAGATAGATACAGAAGTAGCAGCGGTTTTCTCCTGTACTATGTAGTCAACTTATCACTGAGCACTTGGGACGTTACCTGGGAAACCAGGCCGGGGAACAGCAATAGGGCTCTGACCTTACATTGAAAGAATATAGAAGTAAGCGTAGCGACTAACGGGACACAATCTGAAAAGCACTTGATCACCACATAGCTGTCGTTCAAGCGAGTCCAGTCAATGTCCGAATTTACTGAAACCGGAGTTGACTAATAATGAGTCAATACTGTGTGGAAGGGTCTTTGCAGCTTCCATGGTAATGTGCAGCATTATCCCAAGTTGTGTTGAGAAGATAAGTAATGAATGTATGTGATAGTGTTAAGTGGTAAAATATTAATGATAGTAGTGGTTGTTAATAAATGAAAAAAGAGTGTGTATATGCCTATAGTGTAGAATCGGGTCATAACAGGTACTTAGTGCCTTAGTTCGGCAAAGTGCCACTTGACCAGTTGACTACTGATGTAGTACCTACAGCACGTTATACCCTTCCCTACAGTGTACACTCCCAGTCTCTGACCACAGTACGCAACTAAGTCACATAGCACTTTGATCGGGGGGAGTCCAGATGGAGCACCTCTGTAGATGAACGTGAATCTCAGTTGCTTGTATAATGGTACAACTAAATACTATACCTGTAGATGAACATGTTGGATTTGGGATTTGTCATTCCAAGCTTGTAATCTTACGTAGGTATAAAACTGTAGTCAGCGGATGCTTCTGCATCCATTTGTCTCTCTCTTCTGACCGTCACAGAGAGGACAACCGGAATACACTTGTTGCCGCCTTTTTACCCTCAGGAGCCTATCACAACAGAACATGAGTCTACCATTGAAGTACAATAGGTAGTAAGTATAAATAAAGTACCAGAAAGAACGGAGAGCTCACCTCAGTCATTTGTATAATGACAGAGGGAGGGAAAAACTACAAACTGGCTAATATAAATGTATCAAAGTCTCATATGTATGCGTAAGCATAGAGCAGTGATAGACACGATATAAACGAGAATAGTATGGCCAAAGCATGAGATACTGATCATACAGGATAATACAAGCATAATACTCCAACACAACCTCCAATCAAGTCTCCAATAAGAGCTACCTTGATCTCTAGACCCAGGCCTAGACCCAGGCTGAGGCTTCCTCTATGCAAGATTGTGATCTATAGAATCTAGATCATATTCAAAGAAGTCATTCTTGAATGAATCTAGCACTTTCTCACTCCTGCGATGAGACAACTGTGTTGCAATGCCAAAGGCATGACTGGCTCATCGAGCCCTAGGAAGCTGTAGGTACAAGGAGGACATTATCTTTTTAGTTAATTTGTACCATTCTCATCTCTGTTGACACCACGGTCCAGGGTGTTTTTCCATTTCTGGAAAATGACTGGGAAAAGTTCGTGGAAATTCTACCTTTCGCGGTAAGTTTCACGGTCGGAAAAATACATCTATCCCAGCCGTGAAAACTTTCCGGAAATTATAACTTTCATGCCAGATTTCCTGTTTCAGATTATCTCGGCAATTGAATACCTTTCACAGCCGGCATAAATTTCCTTTCACGGTAGAAATACAGCCTGGGAAATCATCCCGAAATTGTCCCCTTTCACAAAATGTTTCCTTTATGAGTAATATATACTATCCCGGCCGTAAAAAATATTGATATAATTGCCCTTTCACGCTTGAAATTAATCAATTTTCCCGGCTGTAAAAGAAATCGGGCGATGAGTTCAATGGAAGCAGAGGATGCTCGGGTTCACAGTGGGACGTTGGGTGGACACCCGAGCCACTCACTAAGCCATTATCCCGTAGATTTTTCGGTTGCTTTATTGTCTGTACAGGCTCAAACTATTCACTACCTTGACAACCACCTTAGGTCCTTCTACGGCGGCGCACAAACTCACCTACAACAGCCTACAACTTCCCAGTATTCTCCCATCAGCCTCCTTACAACCTCCTTACATTGACATTATGCTGTACCTATCCTACATTGTTTGGAATGGTTTCCTCACCCTCAGCTTGTGGATGGTAAAAAAGGATGGTCTGGTCAGAATTTCCAGGGTACAGTTATATGAAGTCCGGCCAAGAGTAGCTGTGGCTCAGCCTGACCAACTTGACCAAACAAGCCAACCAAGCTAAAGCCTCATTCGCACCGCCCCCTCCACTCTGGACATAATCGACCTGAAGTTTGATTCTACATGTTGGTGCAACACATCCGGCAGATGGTCCATCAAGGTTATACATCACATTTCTCTGTCCTTGGAGATGCACACAGCTTCAGGTTTTGTCTCTTGAGGTGACCAAGAGGATGATGCTGATGTTGTATTCTAGGAGTCACCCTGAGGCAGCGGTGACTCCCTAAAGGATTTTAGATCTAATGAACTAGGGTACCAAGTAGTGCAAGAGGGCGACAAAGGAAATTTACACACGGTAAGCCTCCTCACATCCTCCTCACATCTCACGCCTCCCCGCATTTTCCATACATTTTCCATTGAACCTGGCTTTACAATCATGTATCAGCGAAGGAAATTAACACACGGTAAGCTCACACCCCACGCCTCCCCGCATTTTCCATTGAATCTGGCTCGCAGAATGGGATGCTTTATGGTTCAAAGGCTTGGAGTCCTCATTTTCAGTTTCTAGTGTCCTGGGCCTTTCTCCCAAATAAACAAAGATGCCTTCCATGAAGAATGCCTAGCTGCCCTAGCGGCTACGGTAGGCGAGGCGTCCACGGTTCAATTTTGAATTGAGTATTGGTCCAGCCGATGTGCCACTAATCAACAGTCATTTTGTTCACCTAGGAAGGGATTTAGGCAGACACAGGGAGCCATCCTGAAGACTGCCAGCAACAACTCCCTAGGATAGATTACTAGTTAGTAGGGCGAAGGTGGGTGTAGTCTTGAGAACCAGACTCTGAAATACCTACGCACTGTGTAATTATTAGAAAAGAGAGGAAATTTCTGAGTGGTAATTATTCGTCTGAGATAAGCTGCAGGCATGTTGGGCAAGAGGGAAGACTTGATCCCACTAGAGAGGCTCTCAAACCAGCCGGTTCAGTTGTAACATATAAATACCCCCAGTAGTTACTCTGGGGAATAATTTACTAAGGCCAGTAAGCTACTGTACTGCCAGTACTGGGGGAATAAAATATCAACTTGGTAGTCAGCTGGTACGCATTTGATAAGGTCATGTGACTCGTCGATTGCAGATTTGGGTGGCTGCACAAAAATGGGTGGTTTTGTTATGACTCGATCAATAGTCTCGTCCAAACCTTCACAGTACGTAACTCGGTGGTAACAATGATAAGAGAAATTAATGGAGATTATAGAGCAAGCCTTTCCGTTTGATGAAACCGCTAGGCAAAAAATATATACTCAAACAACTAGGCTCAAGTAAAGTTAGTAACTAGTTTGTAATACAAAACTCACAGAAGTTATTATTTGGAGATAGCTCGACAAATAATAATAAGATTACCCTCGGAGATGGCTCGACAAGCAGTAATATGAATCAGAACTAATACTCGGAGATGGCTCAACAAGTAGTAGTGAGTGTGGTGTCTAATACTCGGAGATAGCTCAACAAGTAATAGTGAGTGTGGTGTCTAGTACTTGGAGATAGCTCAACAAGTAATAGTGAGTGTGATGTCTAATACTTGGAGATAGCTCAACAAGTAATAGGAAGTTGCAACTTGGAGATAGCTCAACAAGTGGCAATTAAAGAAGTATTCACTAGGAGATAGCTCAACAGGTGAATATTAGTGGATACAACTTGGAGTTAGCTCAACAAGATGTATAAATGTGTATTGTAACTTGGAGATAGCTCAACAATATACAATGAGTTGGTCTGGTGATTCACACAAGTGATAACAGCAAACAAGTGGGGGTTTGGATTTAAGAAAAATAATACGTCTAACGTACATTGGTAAATCTAGACTACTTATATACTGTGCAATGTGTACTAGTTAGGAAATGCTGCGGAATGACTAGATTTGAGTCATAACTGCGGAAATACTGCGGATGAGTCAGTCTGACTATGTAATGCTGTGCAATGACTAATATTGAGTCATGTATGCGGAACCGTAGTTGACTCAGATATCTGGCTGTGCAATGACTGATATTGAGTCATTGATGTAAAGAGGCTATGCAATGATGTCATAGCTGTGGAGCAGTGATGTGATATCATAACTGCGGAGCAATGGAATGACATCATGATTGTGGAGTAGCAAGATGACATCATAGTTGTGGAGCTAGAATGATGTCATGACTGTGCAGACTGTGCAGTGACTGTTAAAGATCATTCTGGTGTTCTGGAAGAATGTGTGCAGCATTAACCCAAATGGTGTTGAATAACTAATGAATGTAAAATGTTAAGTAGAAGTATTAATGATAGTGTTCATAGTTGGTTACAGAAGAAAAAAGATTGGGTGTATAGGATTTAGATCCGGGTCATAACAGGTTTACAGGCCAAATATGGATATTTCTGGGATGGTAGCTAGCCCAAAAAAGACTATATATAATATATTAATATTTGAGCACTACTCCGAGGTGGATTAAGGTAGACGACACTAGGAACTACTACGCTTAAGTAATCAATCACGTGTTAGTTATGTTACTGCAAAATTCGTGATTTTGAAAAGTAAAGAAATGGCCAGTGCCAGCGCATCACAAGTATCGTTGAGAGTAGATAGAATTATGATGAATTATGATGTTCTAAAGTATATGAAGCATTAAGGAAGAGCCTCCCAAGCTGCTCTAATCATATCTGGGGGCAGAGCATGGTGCCCATGATAACGACGGTTGATGTATGCTGCCTGTGCACCATCGAGACCCTCGGAATAGGCATGGATGAAGCGAGCAGAGCGGTTGGCATATCTATAAACTATAATGAAAAGCTGGAAAAGATATAATAGATAGTAACACACCTAAGAATCTGAATATCTGGGACAGCATCCAGACATTCCTTCACGTTGGCTCGCATCTCCTCCATTTTCTCGGTTTTGGGTGACATGCGGTACCTGTACTTCCCAGCGCCGCAGTACATCTCTATGAAGTTGAGCTCACAATGATATTTGGGATAAAAATCACATAGATGGCCCTGGGATTCAACAAGTTCCTGCAGTTGCGACTTCTGAGCAACAAAGTCAGGTTGAAGAAAAAGGACTCGGCGGCAACAGCAATTAATGGCATTGTCTTTGCATTTGCTTGTGCAAGCAGCACGAAGGCCTCCAACAAGGTATAGATTGCGTTCTGTAAGGATTTGTTGAGTTCCTTTGAACCAGCCAGGCATTGTGGGATGGTCATTGGGAAAGTAAAGCGGTTGAGGTGTGCCATCAGCAAATCGCGCGTCTCGCATCTTTGGTCCATTTGGATGATGTGTCCAGCCTTTGTTGGGGTTTTTTGGCATCTTTTGAGCAGAGAGAGCATCGGGAGCTCGCTTTTGGTGACCAGGAGCATTGTCAAACATGAACAATGCAGTCATCATGCCATGGGTTTTGTTATTAAAGATGTCAATGGCTTTCTGGGTTTCTTTCAGTAGATTATCGCCATCAAAGTACCCATCGCGGTTCTTTCTAGCTTCAAAGAATAATTGTGCTTCACTAAAAATTTAATTAGTATCTTGGGCAATCTGTGATGATTTGAGTACGCACTCGCCTTCATCTCTCAACAAACCCCAGTCTGGTGTCAAGTAAGCAGAGACCATTATCGATGGACCATCTCCTTTTCTCTCTGGCGTGGGTCCTTGGGTTGAATTGGTCCAAACAGATTTGCGGCGGTCATGAGCATAAAATGTAGATTCATTGTGAGTGACAAGAATGAGACGAAAACGTGGACCTTGTGGCACCGGGAAGCCTTTGGGAAAAGATGGGTTCCCATTGTTGTCATATGTCACCATTCTTTTTTCATACTCCTTCCATCTTTTCAGAAATTCCTTCCGATATGCAACCATATCCTGGCGTTCATGTCCATCAATGTACATCCCCTTCTGCTTCATCCCATACCGCCAATCAAGCTTCTTAAGCCAACGCTGGGCCGTGCGAAGTGAAATCTCCACTGGCTTTCCATTCTTTGCAACTTTGGCCTGTGTCTCAGGTGTGGCAACAAATTCAACAACATCTCTTGCAAAGATATAGCCTTTCTTTGCTTTTTCAAGCAGAAAGACTTTCAATTCAGATGAGAAATCTTCATCATCCAGCATCAAGGAATGGAAATGGGAATATCCAGGAGTTGGTAACTCTCCAAGACTGAGGAAGCGATGGAGCCAGGTGCGTATTCTTTGGGCATGTGAGACACTCTTTCCCTGACTGCGAGCCGCCAGGAACGATGCTTGTTTCCAGGTAAATCTTGTGTACTGGTCCAGATAGAGATTGAGAGCACCGAGCTCGCATTGCAGAAATTCGGGTATGCAGCACAACTCCAATCTTTTTGTCTCTAGATCTCAAAGTGAGCACTTCAGCTGCTTTATGAAGTGCAGGCCAGTCCTTGTAATGCAGTGCATTCAAGGCGGCATCTGATTTTGTTGGGATTTCAGCGTGATTCTCCAAGTCTTTCAGCTCATTGAATAGTGCATTTAAACGAGCACAAGCTTCTGCTGGGTCTGCAAGCTTCTCCCAGTCAACAGTCTAACAGTCTTTGGTGAGTGATTTTTGCATGACAGAATGTTCACAGACAAACCTCATTTTGTTCAGGTATTTTTGGCTAGGAATCTCTTTGATGTCTGGCCCGGATTCATATTCGGATGGCATTACTTTTCCGAACCAGTTGGTAATTAGTTTACCACCTTCAGCAACAAATTTCCTGCGCTTTGCAGCATGATGGAATTTTGTTTGAGGTGCATTGCCTTTGTATGACCCGCGTTGTCTTTTTTTTGATGCATGCATCAGGAAAATACCACCCCTACTCTAGCTATCTTAGGGAGGCTAGGGCTCCTCCAGCAACTTAAACTCCTCTAAGTTTGCCAAGACACTTGAGCTGCCAGAGACGAGGTTCACAAGGTTACTTTCACTTAGGCTTCCCTCAAGCTTACTCAAGTCACTCAAGTCACACTCAAGCCACAGTCAAGCTCATCAGGTCCACTTGAGTGGCCTGATAGAGCTGCTCAGGTAGACCTTAAACCCACTTCAGTGAGCTGGAAGTGTTGCCAAGTTTCACTTAAGCCTAACTAAGTACACCTTAAGTTTGTTGAAGCAGAGTTGAGGTGTCCTCAAGTGTGTTCAAGTCTTCCTCCAGCTCATCCCAGGCTTGTTTTTGTCTGACTTCAAGATAGTCCAAGCACAATAGAAGTAGACTTCAACATACTTCAGGTTGAATTGAAGCATACCATAAGTCAACTTGACTGTACTTAAGCACACTTAACGAGATGTTTTTGCACACACAGTAGCACATGAAACAACCTCTTAATGATCAATAAGAATTAATAAACCAGAATCAATAATTGTATTGCTGCAGTATTCTACTTAACTACTGTAACTACCTAAAGAAATTAAACTGCAAAACAGTAACTAAACTCATGACTAATTTACCCCCAATAAATACAGACAAAAAGAGAGTGATAGAGTGGGTGAGAGTAGACTTATCAAATTAATTAAATGAATGAAAATGGTATATGACCAATGCCAATGTCCTCAAGATACTCAAGAACAAACAGGTGATGAGCAAGGGGAGATGATGAAGGAAGAGGTGAAGCACCTCCAGAGGCAAGAGGTGAAGTAGCAGCAGCTTCAGCCTCTAATCCTTCAATGTCAACCTCAGTGAGGTCATCAGCCTCGACATCAAGCAAAAACTCTTTGTTGGATTGTGTGCTGCAACAATATAAGCATACTAATAAAATCTAAAGAAGTTGAAAATCACATACAGAATCAACTTATACAACCCTCTTCCAAAATTGTCAGCCCAGATCAGAGCTTTCTTGGCAATCCTGTTGAATGATGAGAGATGATAGCAGTAACTGAAAAAAAATCAGTATTTATAAAGTCAAAGTTTATATAACATACTGAGGCCTAGCTGTATCGGAAAACTCCACATGTCTGTGAACTCCTTCAGAGTATTCCTGAATTGCATGTTCAATCTATATGTAATGTCAAACTTAGTCCAGTGACAGTAAAAATGTAGATGCACTTATGAAAGTAAGCATTAAAGCAACAGTAGTTGGTGCAATCTTCCTAACATTGACTATCTCTCTGAAGATTTCAATGTTTGCACCACCCTTAGTTGAGAACACTTCAAGGCGGAGAATATGAGCAACACCCTCACACCCAAAAGGAAGCTTTGTATCATAGGTTTTGAGCTAGCCAAAAAGATTAAAAAGCGAAAATATAGTAGTAAGACTTGTTACCTCAGTATCCACATCACCGTACTTGTAGTGACCATCTTGTAAGAGCCATGCAACAAGGTCCCTCACCTCTGTAGGCCTCATTTTGCCGGGAATACCAAAGCGCGTGGAAACCCACTCTCTGGCCTTAGCCATGCAGTTGGTGAAAAACCCACTACGGGCGTAGCCAAGCTTTAGTTGAACAGGTTAGATAAATACAAAGGGAAAAACACATTATAACATACAAATTGGACCAACTCCTGTTGCGTGTCGACACTGGCAAGGACTCTCGCAAATACTTCAATCATGTTATCTTCACCTTTGTATTCATTGGCAAGGTCCTGAAGAATCTCCATGTTGTACGAGTGTTTGTCCACCGGAAAGGGTTGCTTGATTGCAGTTGACCTCCTATTCATCTTCTTGCCTAGAATAGCCAAGCGGCGAGTCTTTGGCGTGAAATGTTTTTCCGTGATCTTACCACCTCGATGGCGGGCAGGCGGAGTGAGGATATTGGCGGACAAACTAGAGTGGGAGCGCAAACTGGAGGGAGAGCTTGAGAGACCTCGATGAGCTCGTGCTGATGCTTTTTTTGAAGGCGTTGAAGGTGCTGAGGAGACCTGCATCTGTAATGAAAAAAAAGAGGTGAAGTGGGACAAGGCTAAGTGAGAGGATTATTACAAAAGATAAACACTGTCTTACATTGTTTGTGGGGAAATCCACGTCCATGCTGTCGTCGTCATCGCCTCCGGGGACAGAGACGGCGGCCGTAGCACCTTCTTCATCGTTGTCATTGTCGTCATCACCATGACCGTCCCCTTGACCTAAGATAGAGCGTGAAGGAACAGTGAGACCAGCACACACAATGGTCAAAGAAGAATACATACCTTCAAAAGTCGAATTGAACAAGAGAGCATTGGTGTCCTCATTGGGGTCCTCATCAAGAGGCGCATCCAGATCCTGGTTGTCTTCTCCATTCTGTTCCTCCTCATCAAGAGGAGGAACAGAATTACCAGGTCCATCAAGGACCTGGTGAGTGATGTCGTTGTTGTTGTCGTTCTGAGCTTCTCGCATGGCCCTTGCATGCCTGCGAATCTCTAGTGAGACTAGTTATAAAATCAATAGTAAATGAAAAAAAAAAAATACCTTCATCCCAAGTCTGTTGAGTTTTTTGTTGGGTTTCCTTCTTCTTCTGGAGCGCCAACGCCTTGAGATCCATCTCCTTCTTCTTAGAGGCAGCCTTGTGCACAGGAACCTTTGTCGCAGGGGCTTTCGCCGCAGGCGCCTTTGCCACCGCTCCCCTGGTTTTTGGGCCAGGCTTAGCGGCGGCGGTGGCAGCTCTTGTCTCTAGCAAAAACAGAATTAATCAACCGAGTAAAAAAAAGAAGTACGTGTCTCTTACTTTGGGAAATGACAGTAGCTGAAGCTGAGAACAAAAGTATCAGTAGGCAAAGTAAAACAAATAATGAAAAAAACCTACATGGCATTTTGCATAGAGTAGAGAGATTAAGACAACAAAAAGAAAGTGAGGGGGAAAGGGAAAGGACACAAACTTTCAGGGTCATAGATGCACCTTTTATACGCCGCCCTTCGGCACTGTTGTGATGAACTTGGCGCGCAATACAATAGAGCCGGTTCATATCATGCTAACGGAACTATCGAAACGTCCATTTTATTTCAAACATATGAGAACAAGAAACAAGAATATAAAAACAAAAACAAAACATCCACTCGCCGCCAGATTCCAAAGTCGGACCCTTGGGAAAGAGAATGAGAGAAAAAGTGTAAAGAAAAAAAAATCAAAGAAAGTGGGGCAGTATGGGAGCCCGACGGAATAAATCCGCAAATGTATATATGTAGTGTTCAGCGAGATAGTATTCAGCATCCTTCAACTCCCCGATTCCACAAAGTCACATTGAATGAACCCTCGCCCCTGGCGGACTGTATCAGAATGCATGGGAGAGGATGACCGACTCCATCCCCTCATTATCCGGAAGAACATGTTTAAAGCGTCTTGTCGCAAGTGCAAATCTGAGTGTCCAAAGGCAGGGGGGCCGTTCGCAAAAAGAGCTTCTTTGATGATCAGGTTCCGGTCCTCTCGAGTGCATGCCTCAAACTCATCCTCAATCTCCCCCTCTTCCCGGCGGGGCACAAGCTTGTACAAGTACCTATCAAGAAGGAGAAATTCCTGTTTGAAAGAGATTTCGAAAATCTCCTGCAACACCTGCGTCTGGATGGAGTCGGGAAGCCTCGTGTACATCCTGCCGTTCCAGACCGAAGAAGCTTGGCTCAGGTCGGTGAGATCAACGGACTAAGTAGAAACAGGAAAGAATCAGTACAGGGAATAATAAGAAAAATATAGCACTCACAAAAGAACTTCCCATTTGAGCAGCAACCTCGTTCATCTCTTTACAAAGTTTGAGCTTAGCCTCAGCTTTGTTTGTTTCTGAGTTTAGAGAGCCATGCAATTCCAAGGAAAGTAACCTACGCCAGTCCTTCGCCGGTCGCTGGCAGACAATGGGGCCAAGGAGGTCGATAGCAGCAATGAAAACCTCATGCATTTTGAGATAAGTAAGGAAGTACTGCTGATGAGAGACCTCGTTCTCGTGGTTCGCAAATAAGGCAGGTTCAGGCAGCACGTATCCCGCGATTCACTCCTTGGCAAGGCATTTCATCGGGTTTGAATTTCTTGGATACAGAAAGAGAGGCCTTGTGTAAGAGCCCTGACTCTTAATGCCTCAGACCATGAGCAAGATCTCGTTCTATTAGAGAAATAGACCGAAACAAGTATGTGGTACGAGGATAAGAGTAGACTAATTATGTAATATTGGCGCTAACGGCAATGAACGTGCCGTAGGCGTTACACATGCCCCCTAGATTGACCCCACAGGTCCATCTTACCCAAAAAAAACAAAAGAGAAAGATGGAAAAGGGAAAACATAACAAAGAGAAACATACAGTCATCTAATAGGTAACGTACGATGTAGTATGCTGGCAATTTCCATAAGTGCAGAAGAAGAGAAAGTGTCCTGTGAAAATTGCTGGATTCTCTGGATGCTGACACTAAGTCCAGATTGAGATGGTGGTGGCACATTGGAGACAGTAGATCTCCAGCGCCATGAATGAGAGCATTGATTGGGAGCACAAATATGGTGATGGGGAGTTTCAGTGGGTGAGGGTGATGGCATGAGTGTACCAGATTGGGATGGGCAACAACTTGAACGAAGCAAGAGCGAACCAAACGCACCATACACATTGTGTTTGACACGTTTACGAAGGCCTGTTGGTGGAACAGCAGTCACAGGGGCAATATAAGGCACAGGTGTACACTCGGTTGGAGTGTTTGAGAGATGAACACGAGCTGGCGGTGTGCCAGCTGTGTGTTCGAGCCCCATGACATGTTCATCCATGAATACTTCGAGTTTCCGGCCTGCTTTCCGCAGTTCAGCCACCTCCCGTGCAAACTCTGAGGTTGGTTGGAGTCGAAATGAAGGGGAAGTGGGTTTGGAGGGTGAAACCAATGTCAGAGCATGTGGAGATGATTTCAATGCGTTCAATGCGTTTGAAGCGAGCGTGGGAGTCGGTGATGAGGCAGTAGGAGCGGTCAAAGGTGATGGAGAACTTGGAGCAGGAGGTGGTGTTTGAGATTTGGACAGTTCCATCCCAAACTCTTCTCCCAGTCTCTTAATAGACTCTATCATCTGAAAACAGACCTCTGCCTGGAAACCTTCTTCCTTCACTGCCCAGCAACATCTTAATGTTGAATCCTGCACCACTGCCTCTGCCAAATCCCTACCAGCCACTGAAAGACCATGTTGTTCCCAGAGCTGCTTAAAGTTGACTAGCAGCTGTTGAATTCCCTGGGAGGAGAAGTCCAGGATCCCAGAGATGTGTGAGAGAGGATCATGAGGGAACATGGAAAGGATTTGAGAAAGAAAAGAGTAAGCCAGAGCCATGACAGAGTCATGGCTTGAGTTGTGCTGTTGTGTGGTCATATTGCTGTAATAGTCCTATTCAGGACAAGGTTGCTCAAAAAAGTGTAAGAGCCCTGACTCTTAATGCCTCAGACCATGAGCAAGATCTTGTTCTATTAGAGAAATAGACCGAAACGAGTATGTGGTACGAGGATAAGAGTAGACTAATTATGTAATATCGGCGCTAACGGCAATGAACGTGCCGTAGGCGTTACACCTTGACCCACTGTGGGAGTGCATGAGGCATTATCGGGGATTCTGATTCGAAGAATTTGTTCCTTTGGGGCTGCGGGTTTCCTGTTTTCCATTTTTCTGGAAAAAAAAATTAACATTCAAGCTGGCTTACAAGTACAGAGGGCCACTTACTCTGAGGCGGCTGCAAGGAAGACGAGGAACAAGAAGACGAAGGAGAAGATTGAATCTCAGCGCCAGGAGCTGAAGGCTGAACGTTAGACGGAGTGTTACTTTTAACGGAGTAGTTGACACCCTTCTGAACAAGGTTGGCGCCAAAAATTGCAGCAGGAAATGCGATGGTCCATGTTTCAACTGCCATTTTTTCGAAATCGATCCTGAGATGCTTCAACAGATCCGTTGTAAACACTCGCTTGGACAGGCGTACAATCTCCAAAATCAATCCAGCTGTATGGCATGCGCAGGGGCGGGTTTTTTGGGTCCACCCATTCCGCCACTTTTATAGTGCTCTCGTGTTCCAGAGATCTATAATACCACATGGGAATCCCGGCCTAGAAATACTTGGTTAGTGTCACGGTTACAACATTGACTATGGAAAATTACTTACTCAATACAGCCTTTCAACTACCAAGGAGTCCTCCGTGACCGCACCTACAACATTGCAAAGAGACTGAACTTTCCATTCATCTGGTTCAGCAAATGTCGGCTTCACATCAACAAGCCAAGTAATCTGCGCTTCAATGAAAAGAATCATCCGCTGAGCAATACGCCATCTCATCACTGCTTGCTCAAAGAGTGATGGGATGGTTAGCTGGGATAGTAGGTGACGGACTCGAGGCGCAAGGTTCAAATATCCGGATCATTGACAAACCGAGGGCTGGCCAATGAGCTGAAGAGTTTGAGAAATTTAGCATGCAACTCCTGTATCATTGTGGGAGAGAGATGTCTGAGAGGTGCCCCCGACAATCTCTGCCCATCAATGGGCTCAAAATCATCCTCAGAAGGAAGAGCCCAGAAGATGTAAGTGTCGTTGATAATGAATGAGAGAATGAAAAGGAAGATTGTCGTTGAATGGCTGGGCGTTAAGAAGCATGTCGTGTTTGCTGTAGTGAAGCTCAGCGCAGATGAACAGACTGAGGCTGGTTGAGAGACTTAAGTATGAGTGGGGAATGGTTTTCATGTTTGGCAAGGTAAGAAAATCCCCTCCTGTACATTGGGATAGCGAATACCAACCAGTCTGTCATACGCTTTGAGTAGCGCATTCTCCCATGGCTAGTTGGAGACGCTTCGTTCAGGGAGTGGGTAGAATGGCTTCAAATCAATGACTTACCATGATGTACGAGAAGGTGTCTGGCTCTCAAAGTTAGCAAAAGAACTAAATATAAATCACATAACTACATACCTGCGAAAGAGAATGATAGACAAGTCCAAAAAGTCTTCTTTGTTGTAGTACTGGGCAATCAGCGTTAGCAACGACGCCACTTTACGATAACAGATTTTATCCTTACCTGGGCTTAGTGTCCGAGTTCAACGTCGAGGCAGATCTCCAGCGTAAAGTTGGGTCTGCGTCAAATACTCTCATTGATGTAAAGTCTCTCGAGAGTAGTAGATATTAACAGCGTCAAGCTGATAAATACCTATGTTTTGAGTCAGTGTCAACGTCAAGTTGAACACTGAAGAGTTGGGCGAGGCTTGAGGTGAGGCTGATAAGGAGAGAGAGAGGAATGAAAGGAGGCGGGGATGAGACAATAAGAGTGGCCGTGAGCATAAGAAAGAGAAAGTTTTATGCTTTGCCTTGAGGCTGCATGTTCACGTGTTAACAAGTCAGACCGAAGACTGAAGCGCCAAAAGTTTCTCAAGTCCGAAGCGCCTGGGCCACGCACAGGATACTCAGGTGACCTAAGTCACCTGAGCATCAACGTCGCCTCTTTCATCTACCACCACTACCTCTTCGCCTCCGCCACCACCTCTTCGTCCGAGTCGTCGTGATCCAATTTACTTGGATTGCGAACGCCTCGCCCAGTATGAGTTTGATATTCATACTAGCGCATTACCTCCTGGTGCTGAGTTTGACATTCAGCCCAGGCTTTTGTTGGCAGCCAAACTTGATGTTCAGCTGTCTCGTTGACAACATTTTCGAATCAAGGAGCTCCTAGCCATAAGTTTTCTTATTCGTGGTACCTGTTTGGCTGGCAGTGCTGACTTTCTCGGGCAGCTGTACTGTTGACATTTTTGAACAATTGAGGGGATGGCGGTAAGTTTTTTGCCTTTTGTACCTATGTAGCAGCACTGATCTTGTTGTCCAGCTGTATCATGGAATGGAGGAGGTGATTATGGTAAGTTTGTCTGTACGCTGTACACCATTAGTAGCACTGACTCCGGTTTCATTGTACTTACGGGGTTTAGACTCAAGGAGATAGCCTATCAGATATCTTTTGTTCGCCCTGGTAAGTATGCCAACTCTCATTTTACCACTTTATCCTGACTTGATAAGTTACCAAGACTCATTCACCCCACGACAATAGAACTTGATGTTCTCACTGCCTGGTTAGAACTTGACGTTCTAATAGGCTCATACCTGGCATTTGAGTCAGATACTCAAGGCCACCTGAACTCGATGTTCAGGCAGTTCAAATCCTGGCACTCCGTGAATCTATCTATTATCGGTTAGCATATTTTTCATTCATTCCGCAGTGATGACACTTACACAAAAACACAGGTCTTGAATTTTGCGCATTTGCGGGCGGATTCGGATCCAGAAAACCAGAAAAATGTGAGTCATTTTTCTTTTTTTCTTGTTTTGTCTTCTCTTTCTCCCTGCAAATCCTGTTGATGAGACTGACTTCTTTCTTCCTTGTATTAGCTATGCCTCTTTGCCCTGCCGATTGCAGACACTGGTTCGCCACTGACCGCAGTCTCAACAGTCACATTACCCAGGCTCAGTCTTGCATCTGGTATCGTGCACACCAGAAATCGGCAGCCATCGATAACTTTACAGCGCAACTAAATCAGGAGGACTTGGGCGAAGAATTCATGGCTAGGGCGATTGACAGACATGCCAGTGAACCTCCGGAGATCAACAATGATGAGGCTGGAGAATTACTCCAACAATTTGAGGAAGAGCATGATGTGTTTCATTTTGTTCCAGTGGTTGAGGAACTTGCGCTTGGTCAAGCTGGTCCTGGGCCTTCCACACAATCTCACAGGGACCGTCTAGCAGATTGTCAACTAGGGGCCAAAGTTTGGTCCTTTGATAATGAAGATCTTGTTATGTTTGATGTCGAGCACCTGACCGCCGGAGCACGCATTCAAATGGACGAGTTGCTTTATGAGTGGTGGCGTGCCTCTCATGATTTTTCCAATGACTCCCCGATGGATGGTAGCACTGAACCTTCCAATATCTATGCCCCTTTTGCGTCAGAGATGGATTGGCGTATTGCAGACTGGGTGGTGAAGGATAATATCGGGCATAGTTCACTCAACAGGCTGCTTGGAATACCTGGTGTGAGTGTTTTCGACACCTCTACTTCAATATCTGACCATCTTTATCTAGGTCATTGAGAAACTCGGCCTATCTTACACGAACATCGCTGGACTACACAAGTGTGTAGATTCAATATGCCCATGTGCTGGCGAGTGGAAGGTTTGCTGCTTGGCCTTCACTGATCAGCCAGATGAAGAATTCATTCTTCATCATCGCGACATTGTTGAGGTGGTAAAAAGTCTCTGGGGAGATCCCTCGCTCGCAAAGCACTTGGTCTACCGCCCGAAGTCTGTTTTCCAGGACAAGGAGCATTCACGGCGGACTTATTCAGAAATGTGGACAGGCAAATGGTGGCAGTTCACCCAGGTACGCTTTCTCACATGTCATTTTTTTTGCCTTTGCTCACTTGATTTAGGATAAGCTACGAAAGGCTCAACCATGGCTCCACTCATTATTGCCACTGATAAAACTCAGCTTACAGTATTCTCTGGCAGCAAGCAGGCCTATCCTGTATACCTCACTCTTGGAAACATACCCCGAGCTCTTCGACGCAAACCCTCGCAGCAAGCATGTGTTCTTCTTGCCTATCTGCCGGCTGAAAAAGTTGAATAAGGCAGATCTCATTAGACATGAGGCCACCGGGCGATATCACCGTCTATTCCATGAAGCCATGCGACAAGTAATGGCCCCTCTCATAGCTGCTGGCAAGGATGGTGTTGAGATGGCTAGTGCAGATGGAGAGGTTCGACGGGTTCATCCTATTCTTGCAAGCTATGTCGCAGATTTTCCAGAACAGTGTTTAGTAACCTGCTGCAAGCATGGGACTTGTCCCAAGTGCCATCGGGCTTCTTCGAACGCACTTGGCGAAAAAGGCCCGTTTGAGCCACAAACACAGTCCTGGACGCTAGGTGTGATGAGTGAAGCACGCTCCTCTACCACCTCTGCTGCTCAATACTTTGAATCATGCATGAATCAAGATGTCTCGGGATACGTTTATCGTCCGTTTTGGGATGAACTTCCTCATACAGATATTCATCTCAGCATTACCCCAGACGTTCTCCACCAACTTGATCAAGGTGTCCTTAAGCATATCATTGGCTGGGCTCAAAAGGTCCTCACTGAAGAAGAACTCGACCGCCGCATTCGTTCTCTTCCCCCATCATATGGTGTCTGCCATTTCAAAAATGGCATTTCTGCCCTATCCCAAATCAGTGGCTCTGAACGCAAAAACATGGCAAAAATCCTTCTTGGGTGTCTCATTGGTTCTGACATGCCCAAGCCTGCTATCACTGCTGTTCGTGCTATTCTGGACCTCATATATCTCGCTCAATACTCACTCCATGATGATGAGACTTTATCATACATGGAGGATGCACTTCGCACTTGGCATAAGCATAAGAACTGTTTCATTGTGTTGGACATTCATGAACATTTCAATATTCCCAAATTCCATTCCCTTTTACATTATATCCAGTCCATTTGATTCTTTGGCGCCACAGACAACTATAACACCAAGATGTTCGAACATTTACACATTGATTTTGCAAAAAAAGGATGGAGAGCATCCAATAAATGTGATGAATTTCCTCAGATGACACGATGGCTTTCACGCCAGGAAAATGTTCAATCCTTTAATCGTGAGCTGTCCTGGATTTTGGAGCAACAATCTTTGGCAGTTGCATCTTCTTCCGTCACTTTGAATCCCATCAGTCTCCATCCTCTTCTATTCTTCTTCCCAAGGTTCCGACCGCTCCCAACAAGTCCCTTCAAATCATCGAAAAAACTCACCGCGTTCCGCTATTTTCCCAACACCTGAAAGCATATCTTGAAATGCTCAAGGTACAGGCCACACCTTCCAAAGTTCCACTGTTCGAGATGCACTTGAGAAGCAGTTACCGTTTCAACACTTGGATGTACTTTATTCGTTCAAATTTTCACCAGAGAAATTAGAAGAGGGAATTGATATGAAAGATGTTGTTAAGGCCTCGCCACTGAATGGTGGAAGGTTTGACACTGTTGTTGTGTTGACTAGTGAGGAGGCTGAGAGCACTGGTCTTTCTGGTTCACAACATTTCTATCTCTTCTGTGGATTTTACACTAATGTTTATTTGTAGGTACATGTATAGGTCGGGTGAAGGTTATCTTCCGTTTACCCACAGAAGTGTCCCTTATTGATTCTAATAAAATGAAAGCTCCCCCGATCTGGCCACAAACAACTCTTGCCTTTATAGAGTGGTTTACAGCTCCATCATTATCAGACAGTGCCCGGGGTAGTCACAACATGGCATCTGTTCAGAAATCTCCTAGAAGGACAACTGATAATTCACTCCCTTGGTCTATTATACCGCTAGCTAATATTCGCCAGTCTTGTATGCTTGTTCCAGATTTTCGTAAGGTTCCCAATGTTTCATCGTTACTTTTGTCTCAAGTTTTGGATTCGGTTGATCATTTTTTAATTAATAATTGGTTATCAGTTTACACTTATAAAACTATATACAAGTAGTTCATTATATCTCCTCGGTGTTTTGTTAATACTAGTGTTGGACTTTTGCAGTTAAAGTTGATGTAGTTCACGATCATTGAAGTCAGTTGTGTGTGTCACTGAGTGAAGGGTTTTCACAAATAACTTGAGTTCACTCAGTAGTTTACGGGGATGCTTGAGTTTACATCTAGGACTAACAATTACTTAGGTGAGCCAAAGGGTATCTGGAGTAGACCCAGCTCATCAATACCAGGTATGACTGACTTGAGTGCACTGAAGTCATCAAATGATGAACCCAAGCACACCCAAGGCTAGGCATGGCTGAGCCCTGCTCTTGGATCAACCTGAGCTGACTTGAGATGGCTTGGGAGGCTTGGGAGGCTCAAGTATAGGCTTTGAAGCCTCCTAAACCTGAGTGCACTTTAAACCCACTTGAGCCTGAAGTGCTTTTCCTGATGTATCCAGACTAATACTTATATTTGAGCCCCCAGAACCATCACCCTCAGTTGTTCTTACACTACAACTGAGGGTGAGCTTTACTTACATCTTCTTTCATCACTCTTACTAATATAGTACTGTAGCTATCGTTCTACAGGTATATATCAAATACAGTTGTTCTTACACTACAACTGAGGCTATCGTTCTACAGGGGACACATGGAGTATAGGGCAGGAGGGCGGGGGATGTCAACGGGACTTGTTCGGACTTGGTTTGACCCCCACTCCTGTCCTGTATCATCGTGCTATGCAATTATTTGAAAATGAGGCATTCATCCCAACAACTGATGTAACCATGTTCTGGGACCAGAGAAGTACCCTGGATACCGGTATTTTGATGCCATTGAATGCCTATGCACTGCTTTCGTTCGTTCTAGTGCTTCAGTGTCTCTGGTACATTTTATTTCCTGCCCCAGATTGCCCCTTTGCTTATTCTAATTTTTATACCCTTAGTAAGGTATTATCATTCTAAACAAGCATTTCCTATGGAAGGGAAAACTTGGAATCGAGTGCTAACTAGTGGAACGATGTAAGAATTGTCCAAACGGTCCGCAACATCGAAGATTTCATAGAAAACGGCCTCCTGGTGAGGTAGTTTCAAGTAAACCAATTATATCAAATTCAGAGTATGGGCCAAAATGGCCAATGGTTTGAGATCAATGTTTGGCCGTCGTGTGCGTGAAGCGGTGGCAATACAGGCGTTGTACAAGCGTGTCCTGTTCCGGTTATATGGCTGAGTTGGATATTGCACCAAAACTCTAACATGTCCGATTTGGGTTTCAGTGAACACAGCACTGGGAGAAGGTCTCCAAGTGTTGTGAATACTATGTATCATGCAAGGACTATCCAGTAGTGGGCTTTAAGTCTAGTTTTAGACTCAAAAAGTCTCGGGGCGTATCAGCGGGGTGCGTGCATAGTGCGTGCGACGGTGCGTGCAAGTGGTGCCAGGTGCGTGCCGGTGCGTGCAAGTGATGCGTGACGCATATAATGATTGTGTATCCAAGACTCGATATTACTACTAATTAGGTAGAATTTGTGTAGAATTACCTCTTTGGGCCAATTGGCCAAAAGTTCATTAATATGACATTGATAATGTTAGTATATATTACAAAAAATACATATTTCGGGCTGAAAAAATTATGAAGGTGCACGCACCACGCACCAGCTGCACGGCAAAATCACCTAGCCCCACTACAGCGCACTTACTTGATGTGTGTGTGTTTTTTGCGGTATTCCAACGAGTACACAAGGTGATCATCAGAGTGAGGATGTTGGGATGGGATAGAGCAGCGAGATTATGTCGTTGGGTGGTAGAATAGAGTGACGGACTGAGTCAAGAAAAGGTTCATTGTGGCGGAGAGAAACATGATTATTGGATGCGAAAAGAAGGTGCATAGTGATTAAGTGCTATTCCGTTACATTGAGCTGAGGACTCAGCAAACAACGGCTAGTGGCTGAAGCGGCGCTATTCCTTGGACCATACAAGTGAAAATACAAGTAGATGATCTCAACAGGAGTGCCGCGGCTGGACGTGTAGTGCGCCGGGAGATACATGTGAAAACAACAGTGAGGAAGGAGTGAGAGTGAAAGCACAAAATGGTGACGTTGGGACGCACCAATGCTGGAAAAGCAGTAGCGAAAATGACGTCGTCTGTGTGCGTATGAGCACTAACAGATTTAGGCAAGATTGACAACCGTCTACGCAGCTGGCGGTTGACCAGCTTAGAGTTATGCGTTACGCTGGGAAAAGCACGAGGCAATAAGAAGATTGGGACAAAGGGCAGAGGAACTTGGTTGTGCTTGTGAGTTTGAGTCGAGGAGACACTGTTAAGCATTCTTCAGTTCTTCCCGGACGATGATTCTTTGATGATTCTGCAACGTCACCAGTCAATGGAAAATAGGCTACTCAACATCTGATTCTGAAACGCACTGCTTTGTCCATACCACTGCCCAGTTCTATCGAGGAGAAGGAAAGGACCTGAAGGCCTGATATCTAGCCCCGTACTAGTAAATCTGCTGGTGCTCAAAAGTGTGTTGTATATTATCTTATCGGCGTCCCGTTCCCGTCCCGGTCTTATCTTCGGTTCCCCGATTTGGTTTAGTTCTTGGAAGCTTCGCGTCTTTTCCTTATTTATTTCGTTGACTTCATCCGAGTCCAAAAGATTCTTTATCCTTCGATTCTTGCTGAGAAATAATTCGATATTGCATCATCTATTTACCTGGTGAATTTTCTACGATATTCTATGTACAAACTTCGCTAGTATAAGTAGAATAGAATTCCGACGAATCAGATCAGAATTCTCTCCGCTATCTGACAGCTAGACCGATATCAGCCCGACTTGGATAAGCGGATACTTCAAGTGAGCGGGGCCACGGGCGTAAAACCTCGCACGTGGAATAAGCGCTTCAATCTTCACTTTTGCAAAGAGCTGTATACAGTCAATATTTACTTAATTTCTAATTTAGCGATGCAGCCATGGTAAAGTCAAGAACATATCTCCTACTCTATTACCATTGCCATGCAGCACATCACAAATCGCGCTTGTACGGTATGACCGCGCACTGCCCTCAACAAATTATAACTACACTCACCCATGCTGAGTCAATCTGGAGAAGCCAAAGATCTGCCCCCCTCAGTCGACATGGCCTAATCCAAGCTTATCTTTTGAGCCCTATCTGGCGTCTGCATTTTTCGGATTGGCTTTCAACTCGCCGACCTCCAAGTCAGTAGACCCGGGTGGTTCAAAAACTTTATCCCCTTCTATATTAATGGTCATCCGAGGAGCCAGGAAGCCAGGCACATTATATCGCGCGCTCTGCAATGTGCGATGAGAGGTCAGAATCAAAGGTCTACGACCATCTAAACACATACCAGCTGAGACCACCCTAGTAACAATATTCTGTTAGTCGTGTATTCACCCCAAAACACCACAACACAACGACATAATGTACAAGCATTCCCGCTTACGGCGTATGGAAGCGCAGCTATCCATCGCTTCATTTTGCTGCTCAACGTAGGATCATTGAGAGCCTGTTTGGTTATTTCCCTGAACTGCTTTGAGCTCCGAAGAATAATATCGGATGCTTCTCCTCTTCCGTTGATATCAGGCCATACCTCCGTATCATGCTTACGCCATTTTGGCCTTCATAATTTGTCCCCAGGGAGGGAGACAATATCTATAATAGTAAAGATTTCCTATGAGCCAACTTGGAGGTTGCCAAACTCTTAGCAAAGGTTACGTACCGTTGACTACGAAGTTGATAACTATATCTGGTATGGGGAGTCTTGGGGGAGTCAGTAATGCTTTTTTAATTCCAAATCGTAAACTCTATTCCCGAGTCGAAAGTTGTTCCTCACCTGCTGCAGTATTTTGGGTCTCCCTAAGGGCCAGACGTGCAAGCTCCTCACCGATAATGCGGAACCCCAGCACATAACGCGTTATGGACAAGGCCCAGTTCAGATGGGAAGGCACAGACACAGTGAAGAGTTCTTGGTTTACTGGAGTCAGGCGAATGATAACTGAAATGACTGACCGCTGCAGAGTTGTGGCCTCGACCTCGGCCCTATTAGTAAATTCAACTCTGGTATCTTCGCTTTTCCCTATACTCTAATAAAGCACATATGGACAAAACGAAAGTACTTATTCGTCAATTATTGAAACGCAAATACAAACGCAAATTAACAAACAGACACTTATACTATTTATATCCATCAGCGACCTCCAAACTAATGATGTAAGGTATATACGAGCATGTATGAAGCTAATGTTTTCGACGATAGTAGCAAAGGTGGAACACTAGGCGTCACCCGCACCAAGAGTCGCAGCAACACATTTTACGCCGCCGGCAGCAGCTACCAAAATGTCAATAAATCATGCGTTCCTAGAAACCAAAATAAACATTTTATCTCACCATCATATGGACAACAGAAAGCTTTTCTTGCATCAGTGCTATACAAACAGTGATGAATCTCACGCATGACAAGTACAACCACATGCAAAGGCTTACCAGATTCGCGAAATCTTTGGAAGATCCGTCGCGGGAACAAGTTGACAAGCACCGTTAATCGGATCACTAAACGGGTTCTCAGCTTTTTTGTCGCAGCAGAAGCCAATGACAGAAGTGGGAGAACAGATAGCGCCAGCGGAAGGAGTAGCAACCTGGCGAGGAACCGGAGGAAGGCTAAGGCCTCCCGGAACAGAGGGGGTGTGAATGGGCAAGCTCGGAGCCGACACAGTGGGAATAGGACTTGAAGGTGCAGTTCGGCGAACAGCCGGAAGCGACACGATCTCACCGAGAGCACCCGAGTCGAGAAGATCTGCGAGAGCATCACCAGCAACGATCGGGGATAGGGGAGCTGAGGCCGTCGGGGGATCTGCTCGGCGAAGGACATCCCGAGAGTACCAAGATCACTTAGAAGACCCTCGAGTGGATCACCAAGAGGGTCACCGGAGGGACCCAAAGGTGGAGCGGCTTGGCGAGGGAGAATCGAGGGAACAGGGGGAAGAGGAATAGGAAGGGGAATCAGGGGAGCCGGAGGAGCTGGGGCGCCGCCAACTGGACCGCGGGAAGGAGCCGGGATAGCAGCTGTGAAAGTAACGAGAGTGGCAGCAACAAAAGCAAGTTGAAAATGCATAACGAGTGTGGGGTAAAGAGTACTTGAATGACCGAGGTTGGTTTTCGAGTGCAGAAATAGAGGAGATTTCGGACCAGCTTTTATACCTTTTCGCGGCCCCTCATGTCAGTGGGCTGTTCGGTTGCGTTTGAACCCCAGTGTATGTGGCAGGGCGACTGTGTCTACGAGAGCAGTACGAAAAATACAAGAAATACGGGATTTACTGGCTGGCAAGTATATTCATCTCGTTATTTTACTCCAATTGAGATTACGCCACTCAGCGTGTGTTGAGAAGCCACCAATTGAGCCTTCATTAATTCAAGCTACTGTATGGGCTGGGTGAGATTAAACAGTAGCTTAACTCCACTGTTGAGCGGCTTTAGAGCGAAAAATCAACGAGATGCCAACATCGAAGACAGGCGGTCTCTCAAGCTTGTTACACAACTCGGATCGGGTGAATTATGCATGCCAAAATACTTGACATCAAATGAATATTAAAATTACCTTTACTTGAACGAGTGGCAATACATGACAGGAAAGCTTATTTTCGCCGCAAAGCATGCGAGGAAAGGAGTTTTGCAACCTTTTTGGGTTCGAAAAAATCGATCTCTGTACATATATGCAACCTCCTCAGCATGAGGTAGACCTTAGTAGGATTGCCCACGAAGAGGTATTCCTCAAGAGAGGCTCGACTAGACCTGACATATTGGGAACGTTCTAAAGCAACTATACACAGCCCACCAAACACGAGTCACCACATGTGAATGTAGTCATATTTTTGGTGGGGTCAGGAGTCACCTTTTGTATCATACAGGTAACGTCCAAAAAGCCTCAAAAAGTGCATATCTGAGCCTTGAATCTAGGCTATATTTTGCGCGATAAACTTCATCTCCTCACCTTCTCTGGAAGCAACATCTGCCATTCTTTCCGACGTGTGCACGATTGCAATGGTAAGTACAAAGTAGTCGTGTAAACATGAATAAAGCTCGTTTTACTGATATGTCCGATCACCATAGGGCTTTTACCCAACACTGGTGACAATAGTCGTCTATTTCATGTTGTATCGCGCTGTAAATTGATGTGTCGAGTTGAGTACTTGGGCGAGGGAGCAAAAATACTATCGGGAGGAGCGGTCATATCGATATCAGGATATCCTTCTCATGTGGGATTTTACACAAGGAAGGGTAATTCGCGCTTACGCTCGATAGGCAAATGATCCTCCTAGGCGAAAGCGACGTCGTAAGCCAGTCCTTACCGCATAGCCTATTTAGGCAATATTGTCGTACATCCTTCTTACCGACCCCCAGATCGCCTGAGAACAGTATTGGCAGTGTTACATAGGCAATTAGCTTGACTGATTGATGGGCCGCTGAAGAAAGCTCTGAAGCAACTCTGAAGCAAGTATTCGGCACATAAATGCATAAACACCAGCGAGAAGAAGAGGGGAAAAGTCTAGAAGAGTCCGATACTCACCGGTACCGTTGGGGCGATCAAGTACATCCTGGTCAAGTTTCGTCGATTTTTACCAGATTCTTCTACCTGAATGTGGGGAAGCTGTGGGGAAGGCTGAGGAAGCGCTGAAGATCTAGAGCGCTTTGTAATCCAGGTCAAGTCACGGGTCTGTTTTTCGGTTTTCCTCTTAGATTTCCGGTTCTCTTTGTATCTTCCTCTGGCAAGTTTCCAGGTCAAAACGACTCGTCAAGAAAACTGTTCTTCGTTCTCCAGCTCTTGTCTAGCCATACATAGTGGCATCACCGGTCTTGTGGATTTCAGAACGATGACGCTCGTTCAACCTATTGGGTCTTGTCGCTTCCGAGAACACCAGCGGATATCGGTCAGTCATCGATGAACCCATTATTGAAGCTGCTTGGATGGTGGAGCCCAGAGAATTTGAGAGAAAACTCGAATTCAGACCCGTTTTCGGGATCACCAGATCGTCATAACAGAGAACAGATCAATGGGCTGCTCGCATCCGCTGCATGTAATACGCTGGTTTGAATATTTCTTTCGGGAATATACAAATTCGAGTATTAGGTGCTGTAGATGGAAGAGCTTTCCACTTGGAGGAAATACTTGCCATAGGCTATTTCTGTAGGATGAAATTAGAGGTGCGTGAGCAATGGTTGACATTATAGAGTCTCCGGTGACCAGAACGTCTTAAAGCTCGAATAATCCTACGGCTATGTATGGTGCAAGTGGGAATGGAAGCGCTAGCAAAGGTGGTGACGACGACGGCAAATACGATCTAATGGGGGCAAACGACGAGCTATGGAAGAACAACAACCAAATCATTCAGAAACTCCGTCGAGTATTCCTGATAATCAATCAGAGGGCCGACAAAACCACACTTGGACCGTGGCGAAAGCAGGCTCGGCTTCGACATTAATGCTGATACAAACTCTAATCCGAGTCTCAGTAACGGGCCTTCGTCATGATCCGTATCATACCATCCACTTGTTCAAACTACCTTCGTACATGTTGCTGGGTCCATCGTGTTTCGGCAACGGCGCTGTAATCATCAGTGGGCTGCTCAGTGTGCTCGGTGCCAACTGCGCCTTCAGACTGGAACGATACCACGTACACGTCTAATTCATTGATCTCCAGTTCACGGCATGTTATTATGCAAGTCAGTGTTGACTACGCAAGTCGCCACACGTACGTACGTTCAATGATTGTACGCTTCTAGTTGACCGAGTCAGGTTCTGACTTTTGTTCCCGTATAGACGTCACTGGCAACAATGAGGACTCGACAAGTCAGGGCCGCAGTTAGTCTGTTGAGTCGGAAAAAGTGTGAGAGTGCGTAGTGCAGACCATCGTTCTCATGTTTTCGTAGGCCTCGAAATTTAGGCAGTGAGGGACTAGAACTTCAAAACGAGTATGGTTCAAGTATGCTTTCAGTTTCATTCATATTCCGTTGATTTCTCAGCTGTTTCTGTTCATAACAGGCTAGGCTGACAGACTGGCTGCGCGATGTCATATGCGGAATGCCGTATTTGCACTCCTCCGAGTCAAACATTCAAATCTGTGGTACAAAAGCAAATCGTCTATTCTCTTTCTCCGACTTTTGGGTTCTGGACTTTAGGCTTAGTTTCGTAGGTAGGAATAGCAGCATGCGTTCTCTTGCAGTAACCCTTTTACAAAGCAAAAACCCTTGCTGTTCGGTCTCTCAACCATGGCATTTTGACCAGTCTAAGTATAACAGTCAATCAAGAATCCGCAGTGACGCATGATATTTTTTGATATGAACTTCGATAACGTATAAAGTACTCTCGTGAAAGATGCTCGATCATCCAGGTCTCTAAACTTCGAGAGAACTATGCTTTTCGATGAAGCTGGGATTCTCACTGAGATTGGCAACATATCAAAGTACAGTGTGATTGGAATCGCTGTGATGTGTGTTGAGTTTGGTATGTTCTCTAAGTTTCCATATACTATTTCCGAAGTATGCTCACTAATATCATAGGTGTCTACATTCCACTTGCTACAGCCGCGTTGTATATTCTTTGGTAAGTTGCTGCAAGCTCAGTCTAGCCAACTACTAGCCCGGACCTCCTGTTCCGCTTCTTAACCATGCTTGCAGGGGAAAGGGTTTGCAAAAACCGCCCATCTTAATAATGTTCATCATACAAATCATTCTGGTCCTCAATGCTATCTGGGAAGTTGTACTTGTGGGAGGGATGAGTTTGCTGGATGCACTGTTCTATATTTTCATTGATCCACGGCTTGATTTTGAGCAAGGACTGGCAGCTAGATTGGCGGCTGTGGAAGGAGTCCATCGCAAAGGATGGTCCAAAATGTTGGGATGGCCCGGGAATATTAATGTTAGTAAATACTAAATTCCTATCCTAGCTTTGCTATTCAGGCTGAAGCAGACTTTATGCACACTTCAAAAATTCAGCTTCTGGTTGGCGATAGTGTTGTAGTTTGGCGAGCTTGGGTGCTGTGGGAGCAGCGCCCCGTAGTCCGGTGGATGTTGATAATCCTAGGAATATGCAATGGAGGTACGATCGACAAGTTGTCACTCTGCAGGATTTGGTTCAAAAGGCTGTACTTCTAGCGCTAAACATTCTAGATAGCCTCTACTCCTCTGGCATTGGAGGAGTTCCGATTCCATCTGATAATACACTGCGGCTGTTTATTACGAACCTTTTTCTCTTATTTTCTCTGGCATTAAACATCGCAGCTACCATGCTCATTGTATGCAAAGTATGGTAAGCAAGGGACTTCGAAGGCTTTATATCAGCATAATATTGACTTGAAAATAGGCTCTTGGATAGGATACATTCAAAAGCAACTGTACAGCCTGAGCATGCCACTGAGCGCTCACCACATGTGAATGTGGTCATATTTTTTAGTGGAGTCAGGAGCTACCTTTTGCATCATACAGGTAATGTCTGTGGTGGAACCACATTATCCCTATATCTAAGTCTTGACCTAGGCTGGATATTGCGCGTTAAGCTTCATCTCCTCACCTTGCCTGCAAGCAACATCCGCCATTCTTTCCGATGTATGCTCGATTGCAATGGTAAGCCGCTATATGTACTAATGTAAACATAATCAAAGCCCATTTTACTGATTTAACCAGGGATTTTATCCAACGCTGGTGACAATAGTTTCCTATTTGATGCTGCATTATGCTGTAGATTGATATCCCAACCCATTGAGTGTAATCGTGTTTCGGGTCAGTGTTCAGTTGAAGGTGTTCACCGTTCACGCCTCCGGGCATTGGCGATGCTCTGGAAGGGAGGGAGTTTGAACGGAGGCAAGATACCCTAGCGAGCGGGTTGAGCACAGACAAGGGTATAAATATGGCCTTAGCAGGTTCATCATAGCAGAGAGATATTGTGGGTTCTACCTCCAGTCTCAGTAACGAGTCATCATCTGTATTGTACCGCTCATTTGTTTAAACTACCATCGTACATGCTACTAGGTCCTACCCTGTTTCGACAACGACACTGTAGCCATCCGAGGTGGGCTGCTCAGTGCGCTCGGTGTCAACTGCGCCTTCGGACTAGGATGGTGACACCACGTACGTGTCCAATTCCTTGATTCTCCCATTGACGGCATGTCGGTAGTATGCAAGTCAGTAACCGAGTCAGGTTCTGAGTTTTGTTCCAGTATAGACCTGGTCTATGGAGCTAGAAAGAGTGTAAGAGTTCGTGGTGTGGACCATTGCTTTCGTGTTCTCGTGGGCTGGTTTACTGGCTCGCAATTTAGGCAGTGAGTGATGCCTGTAAAAGGCCAAAGAGGTACGGAGTAATAACGAGGGCTCCATGGGTTTGGATTCGAAATATACTAATCTCGTCGACTTTCACTTCGGAATGACACCGAAGAGAAGTCTCGAAGAATTCTCTTGGTTGGTAGCCCAACACCAACTTCATTCATGCATGTATACACGTACTTAACGCTCATGTGGAAACACTACTAGGTGAGATTCATCTATTGATTAACTCCACTGTTGAGCGGCTTTATAGCGTCATTTGAAGGCAGCAGGCCTAACTTCTTGAGACTCTCGCACAACTCGGACTCGGCGAATTATCCGGCGAATTATGTGTCATATCCTTCGCGTCAGTCAGGCTGAAATTACACTTCTACCTGAACAAGTAATCGCAAGAAACCTTATTTTTACGCAAGCCTGACCAGTATGTTACAGAGGTACATTTGGGCGATCGACGCGTTTGGAGTAGAGTCGTTTACGCTCCCGAGTAATGTTTTCACTTTGAATATCGTACATATATATGCCTGTAAACGTTTAAAAAAGATCTTTGGCTTTACCAAGAATCGCTCTTCCTGTTTGCACACAATCTCATATCGTTGACCCACCAAGAGGTGTTCCTTATGTAGGAGACCCTGTAGGAGACCTGAGCAGCTCTTGAAGTTTGAACGGGTCATAGCCTATTTTAATACTCGCTTGCATTTGCCCCGTAGGCCAACAACAAGATAGATGGCGATTTCTGAGACTTCAAGTTGAATCCTGGAGCGTTCGCTTCATCTCCGAGTATACATACTAAATTTGATCACATTTTCAAATAGTAACACCCAAATAGTCTCTCCACATCAAACTTAAACAACCGAGGGAGTATAAAAGCTGGCCCAAAGTTTGCAGCACATCCTCAAAGCCTCGTTCAGTTATGCACTTTACACTTGCTTTGGTTGTTGCCTCTCTCTTTACTCTCGCGGCTGCTATCCCGCATCCCCCAGGTCCTTCGAGTCCTGGTTTTCCAAGTCCTCCTGATTCCCGCCGTCTCCTCGGTGGTCTCCTCAAGAGCCGGGGTCTACGCGACCTGCTTGATCTACCTCCCTTCCCCCTCACTCATCACTCAGCGCGCTCCCCCTCCACTGGGTACAGCTGTCCTAACAGCCCCAGCAATTCTCCCCCATTATGCTGTAGTCAGAGCACCGAGACGCCGAATGGCGAAGAGGGTAACGGTTGCTTTATTCTCGAGCCTAACGAGCCCTGGTATTTTGATGTATTCGTTAAAGCCTTGATTTTCATTAATTGTTGGCATCCTAGCTCTACTAACGCCTTGTGCTGCGAGTTCGCGGGTGGTAAGTTGAAGAATCGTATCGTGATATCATGAGTCCGGCTGACTGGAGCTCTACAGATGATGGCTTGGGCATCGACTGTGACGCCGCTAGTCCGGCTTGAGTACCTGTATAGTGCTCCAGCTTTGCTATAACGATCGATATCACGTCTATTGCAGTACTCTGCCGCCATGACTTCACGAATCGTTGGGAATTACATAGTTATCAGAATTTTGTCTCATGATCTTGAGCTTCGATAGGATAGAAATGCATCAAACATGTGAATGGTACCCGAATGCAACTAGTAATAACCACCCATGAAGTTTGTTTTAATTGCTCTCATGGAAGATTCATGAGCGTGTGGCTTGAAAGAGAGCTCTCCGGAGGACCGAGGTGTTTACATGTGGCACTGAAGCGATTCGTGATTGAGGAGCAGACATCAGACAGTAAGGAGGGCTTGAAGGCCAAAAGCCTCGGTGATTATTTGGGAGTGTGGGTAGTGTTGGAAAATAACAAACTTCGGTTTGCATCCATTGACCCCCAGCACAGCCAGTAGCGCAGGTTGTACACCACCGTTATCTTGATTCATCGGTTGGTATTACACTTCTGCGGCTATCATACTTATTGGATTTACACACAACACGGGTCCAGCTTGCAGTTGTAACGCATAAGACGCGTCGCGAGGTCAAGGCCAAGTGGGCACTTTCGGTGGAAAGGTCGGGGCTGTTTTTTTCCCTTCGTACCGGTTAGGCTTGGACTGGCCAAGAAGACTGCTTTACTCCTCTCTGTTCGTACACGCATCTTTGTCCGACAGTAATCTCGCGGCATCGGTCTCTACGGTGTTGCAGATTTCAGAACACAGATGAACTCGTATTGAAGCTATACCTTCCTGGAATATACGAATGTGAGTATCATATGCCGTGGATGGGAAGAACTTTGCGCTTACCACTTACCGTTGGTTAAGGCTGGATATTCGAGAATCGGAGGTTTGGATGAGGAAATACTCGCCATAGGCTATTCCTGTAAGTTGAAGTTGGAAGGGTGTGGGTCAATGAGCAGCGGTTGTCAGTGGGGAGATAGGACTCATGAAGAAGAGGGTACCCGAGGAGGCGGACTGGTCAGAGCGAAAACAGAATATGGCTTGGGCAGGTTCATTGTGACGAAGAGAGACACGATTAACGGATCTGGCAGGACAGTGATTCGTTCAGATGCGTTTCCGTTGTGTCGAGTTGAATACAAGTGGAAAATATGCTGGACAACGACCGCAGTAGCATAAGGCGTGAAAGGAAGCAAAACAAAACAAGCTAGAGGCGGGAAGACAACAACATGGGCTATAACCGTTATATTGATATCAGTGCATCGTTCACAGGTTGGATTTGGAGGAGGGTCATTCCGGAGAAGCAGTAGCCAAACAATCCTACGTGAGGCGAAATGCCCCAGTTCCTATACGCGTAACCGATTGAGGCAAGATAGTCATTCTTCTACACCTCGTCTTCTTAGCACAGATCACAACCGAACAATGGCATCCAGCTTGAAGTTGTAGTGCGTGAAACCACGGCGGACACATCGCGAGCCTGAGCAAAACAAAGTCGAAAAGCTGTGTGTAAGGTTCTAGAACACTGCTTTGTAATCTGGATCAGGCCTAATCGGGCCAAGTCACGAGCCTGTTTTTCAGAATTTCTGTGCTCTCCTCGTTTTCTCCACTTCCTACTTAGTTTACAGGCTATAAAACTGGCCGAGAAGACTGTTCTTATTCTCCAGTTCCTCACTGGTCATACACGTATCTTTGTCGGACTGTAATCTCCCAGAAGCACGATCTTGCAGATCCCAGAAAGATGGTGGTTGTGTTGGTCTCTGAGAACCTATTAGGTCTTGTCGCTTTCGAAAAACACCATCGGATAATTGTCGTCACAGGTGAAGCTCTTTCGAATGATGGAGCTCAGAGAAAACTCTAATTCAATATTCAGACGTGGACTAGACTGGAGCTGCAGGGATCGCGATGAGACCGAGTACCTAGGTACCTATCAATGGCTGCTGGTGGGTAAATCGCGTCCGCTGCATGTAATACGCTGGTTTGAATATTTCTTTTGGAATATACAAATTCGAGTGTTAGGTGCTGCGGATGGGAGGAGCTTTGCCTATATCACTTATCGTTTGTTGGACAGGTAAATCTTGAATCGAATTCGAGATGAAGGAAGAAATATTCGACAGGTGACGAGAAGCTCAAAGACTCCTACGGCGATGGTATGTGTCAAATGCGACTTCGGAAGCACCACGTACATATCCAATCTACAGCATGTTTGTATGCGACTCAGCGTACTACACAACTCCTCACACGTACGTACGAATTATAGCACAATGACCGTCAACTTAACCATGTTCTAAGATATGTTCATGTATAAGCGTCACAGGCGATGATTATGACTCGACAAGCCAGGACCATCAGTTTTTCTTTCAAGTGGGAAAAACTACAAGAGTTAATGTTCATGTGTCATGGTTCGGATCATTGCTTTCGTGTATTCGTACGCCGGGTTATTGGATTCAAGCAATTTAGAAAGCGTAACGAGGTTCTGAGTCGGAGTGAAAACGTATGGGATTAATTCCCGAACAAGTACCATTCGAGTACGTTACCCAGACCTATCCATATCCTGTTGCAAAAGCACTGATACTTGAACCAGCTGTTAGCGTGTCGTCGTTTATTCGACCCTTGGGAATATTTGGTTCGCGTATTCTCGAGTATTTGCAATATACCGTTTGTGTGTTAAAAGTTCATCTCTCGACCGCGACTCTCTCAGACTCAACGCGCAACATGATCACTATTAACAAGAGGCTCGCTCATGATACACGAGAGCAAAAATTCAATTCGACACGGAAGGACATCCTTCTTGTAATACCACAATTGATGTAAAGAACGATACACTTCCAGTTGGTAAAATTAAAGTAAGCACAATATTTTCGACGACAGCAGAGAAACTTAGGTGTCTACTAGGACCAGGACATCAGAGCGTTGAATGACCCGAAACAAGCGCATCGAGGCCCTGCGTATTACTTGTGTGAGATTTCAATGGGTATCGGTCGTTATTCTCTATTCAAATAACAGAGAGATGAATAAATTTATTTCCTATCTTATCAACAAGCGCAACTGGACAAAGACAAGCTCTTAAACAACTCTCAACTGTCAACGAAAGAACTTGAAGTTACGACAGGAGGGAGACCAGTACCGCATAGGCTGGTGCTTTCGATAGTAGTGGAAAAGCCCAGAGGAACTAAGCGATGTGCGCAGGAACAAGAGTAGCATCAACGCACTCCGTACCAACAGAGACGCCTACGGAAACTTCAGTCAGTAAAGAAATCCGAAAATCATGAAAGCATCGTTCAAGTTCACCAATAAATTGACAACACAAAGCTTTGTTTGGAGCATGGCTATGAAGACAACGATGAGGCGGAAGCTCAACAAGTAACAGCAGAATGGGATAGCTTACCAGGCAGGGGTAAGAACGTCGCAGGCCAGGTCTTGAACGCTGCCGGGAATTACGAGGCTGTGCGTGCAGCACAGGGGAGCGGTACCAGGGAACAGATGTAGGTATTGGTGGTATCTTCGTGACGAAGAGACAACGTGGGCAGAATGCCCTTGGGGAGAGCGGGAAGAGCAGGGAAAGCCGGGAAAGCCGGAAGGCTGGCGGGCAGGGGGAGCGGGGGGAGCGGGGCGGCAAGGGGAGCTTTTCGAGGAAGGAGCCCACCGGGGAGAGGGAGACCAGCTAGAGCAGGGAGAGCAGGAAGAGCAGGAAAGCAGGGAAAGCCGGGAAGGCTGGCGGGGCAGGGGAGCGGGGGGAGCGGGGCGGCAGGGGATCTTTTCGAGGAAGGAGCCACCGGGGAGAGGGAGACCTGCTAGACCAGGAAGAGCAGGGAGAGCAGGGAAAGCAGGGAAAGCCGGGAAGGCTGGTGGGGCAGGGGAGCGGGAGGAGCGGGGCGGCAGGGGGGCTTTTCGAGGAAGGAGCCCACCGGGGAGAGGGAGACCAGCTAGACCGGGAATACCAGGGAGACCTGGAAGACCTGGAAGACCTGGAGCACCTGGGAGACCTGGAGTACCTGGAAGACCTGGCGCTGGGACGGGTGCTGGGCGGGCTTTGGGCGGGTTTTGGGGCAGGGGCGGGAGCTTTTCGGCGACGGAAATCAGCGAGACCAAGAATTCCAGGGAGACCTGGGAGAGCCGGCTCTGGGGCGGGTGCTGGAGCTGGAGCGGGAGCTTTTCGGGGAAGGAGCCCACCGACACCGGGGAGAGGGAAGCCAGGGACGACAGGGATAGCAACCGTAAGAGTAACGAAAGCGGCGGTAATGAAAGCGAGTTTCAACTGCATAATGTGCGTTGTTGAAAGTACTTGAACGACTACGGTTGGTTGTTCGAGTGAGGAAATGAAGCAGATTTTGGACCAGCCTTTATACCCTTTCCGAGCGCTGATAAGTCGCTCGCTTGTTTTGCGAGAAGCTGTCGATGCTTTTGACTGTCCTTAACATTCAATGCTCTGGTGCATTAAATCCACTGCTGGGTGGCTTTAGTAAGAATCTCCGGTGATGGGAAGGTCAAAGACTCCTACAGAGATGGTACGTGCTAAATGCAACTTCGGTGACACCACGTACACAATCCAATCTACATCATCTTGGTATGCGACTCAGCGTACTACACAAGTCGTCACACGTACGTACCAAGCATTCCATAATGACCGTTGGCAATCGAACCATGTTCTGAGATATGTTGTTGTATAGGCGTCAGAGGCGATGATTATAGCTCGATAAGCCAGGACCGCCAGTTTCTCTTTCAAGTGGTGAAAACTACAAGAGTTCATGCGTCACGATTCTTCGGACCATTGTTTTTATGTATTCGTAGGCTGGATTATTGAATTCAAGCAATTTAGAAAGTGTAACGGGATTAGATTCCAGAACAAGTATGATTCAAGTACACTATCCAGATTTATCTGATACTTGAACCAGCTGTTAGCTTGTCGTCATTTATACGATCCTCGGAAATATTTGGTTCGCGGGTTCTCGAGCATTTGCAGTTTTTTACCGTTTGTGTGCTAAAGTTCATCTCTCGATCGCGACTCTCTGGGACTCAACACCTAATATGATCACCGAACCAGAGGCTCGCTCATGTTACACGAGAGCAAATTTTCAACTCAACACAGAAGGTCATTCCATCTTATAATACCGCAGTTGATGCAAAGAACGATCCACTCTCAGTTAGTAAAGAAAAGTAAGCACAATCTTTTCGGCGACAGCGCAGAGGAACTTAGGTGTATACTTTGTATATCCAGGACATCAGAGAGTTCAGAAACTCGAAACAAGCACACCGATTCCTTGTGAGATTTCACTGGGTATCCATTTGAGTAACAATTTTTATTTTCAATTTTATCTACAAGCGCAACGAGACAGAAACAAATACTTTTGAACCCAACTCTCAAAGAAAGAAGTTGTGACAGTGGGGAGACCAGTACTGCATGAACTAGTGCTTCCGATAGCAGTGGAAAAAACTAAAACACTCAGTGTCGGCCGGCGCCGAACGAGTAGCGGCAACGCACGGGGAGAGACCTATAAAACTTCAGTCAGTAAAGAATTCCAAAAATCATAAACGTCCTTCAAGTTCGCCAAAATCACCGTCAATTTGACAACACAAAGGCAGGTCTGGAGCATCGCTATGAAGACAACAACGAGGTGGGGGCTCGACAAGTAACAGCAAAATGGGATAGCTTACCGGTATCATCATGGGTACTAACGGCACAGTCCTGGCCTGCATCTTCGATGGGAGTTACGACACTGTTGTTGCAGCACACAAGAACGGTAGCAGTGGAACGGGTGGGGGTATCGATGGCCTGACAAAGAGAGATCTTAGGCAGCGCGGGGATAGGAAGCCTAGGGACAGAGCGAGCAGGGAGAGCAAGACTGGCTGGCAGGGCAGGGCCAGCGGGGGAGCGGGAGTGGGAGCTTTTCGGCGAAGGAGCCAACCGACGAGAATGAGACCGGGGAGAGGGAGCACAGGGGTGGGGCGGGTGCTGGGGATTTTCGGGGAAGGATTCCACTAACACGGATGAACACGTTATTGAAGCTTCGTCAAGTGGTGGAGCCCAGAGAGAACTCGAATTCAGAGGATCATCAGACTGGGGCGACAGGTCGAAGGGCTGCTGCTGGGTGACTGCATGTAACATGTAATACGCTGATTTGAATATATCGTCCTGGAATATACAAATGTGAGTATTAGGTGCCGTGGATGGGAACAACCTTGCGCTTACCACTTACCGTTGGTTAAGGCTGGATAATTGGGTTGAAAGCTTCGGGATCACCAGACTCAGACGACAGGTCGAAGGGCTGCTGCTGGGTGACTGCATGTAATACGCTGGTTTGAATATATCAATACATCAGGTGCCGTGGATGGGAACAACTTCGCGCTTACCACTTACCGTTGGTTAAGGCCGGATATAATCGAGAATTATATTTGGGTTGAAGGAAGAAATGCTTCCCGTAGGCGATTCCTGTAGGTTGAAGTTGGAAATGTGTGCGTCAACGAGCAGCTGTTGTCATTGTAGAGATACTGAGGAGTCATGAAGAATAGAGTACCCAAGGAGGCGGACTGGGTAGAGAGAAAGCAGAATATGGCTTGGGCAGGTTCATTGTGACGGAAAGAAACACGATTACCAGATCCAGCAGGAGGGTACTTTGTTCACAGATGCTATTCCGTTATGTCGAGTGGACAAGCGTAAAGCACGTATGACACCGAAAGATACATGTGAAAAGGAAAAACAAGCTAGAGGCTGGGAGACAACAGCGTGGCTATAACGATATCAGTGTATCGTTCCCAGATTGGATTTAGAGGAGATTGGATTTAAAGGAGAGTCATTCCGGAGAAGCAGTATAGTAGCCAAACAATCCTACTACGTCGAGGCGAAATGTCCTAGCTCCCATACGCGTAACTGATTAAGGAAGAGATAGTAATAATCGGCCAACCTCGTCTTCTTACCACAAATCGCATCCGAACAATGGCATCCAGCTCGAAGTTGTAGTGCGTAACATGTCGCGAGCCTGTTTGGTGGAAAGTTCTAGAGCGCTGCTTTGTAATCCGGATCAGCCGGGCCAAGTCACGAGCTTGTTTTTCAGATTGTCGCTAGCAGTGTGCTCGTTTTCTCCACTTCCTACCCTCCCTTTGGCAAGTTTGCCGGCTATAAAACTGGTCGAGAAGACTATTCTTATTCTCCAGCTCCTCTCTAGTCGTATAAGCATCTTTCTCGGACTGTAATAATCTCCCAGAAGCACGATCTTGCAGATCTCAGAAAAATGGTGGTTGTGTTGGTCTCTGAAAACCTATTAGATCTTGCCGCTTTCGAAAAAAACACCAGCGGATAATTGTCGTCGCAGATGAAGCTCTTACAAATGACGGAGCTCAGGAAAAACTCGAATTCAAGATGGGACAACTAGGCTGGAGCTGCAGGGATTGCAATGACACTGAGTGCTTGCCACGGCGCCGCTGGTGGGTGAATCGCGTTTGCTGCATGTAATACGCCGATTTGAGTATTTCTTTCTGGAATATACAAATTCGAGTATTAGATGCTGCAAGTGGGATGTCATTTACCGTTAGTAAATCTGGAATCGAATTCGGGTTGAAGGAAGGAATACTCGTCGCGCGCTCTTCCTGTAGGACGAAGCTGGAGGCGCTTGAATCAACGAGCAATAGTCGGAATTCGATTACCAGGATCTCCGGTGATAACGATGGTAGACTTCTAGGTTGGTGATATCATGTATACTTTCAGTCTACAGCATGTCAGTATGCATACGGCTTAAAATCGTCACGCGTACGTACCAGGCATTACAGTCAACCGAGCCATATTCTGAGATATGTTTCTAAATAGGCGTCACTGGCGATGATTATGGTCGACTCGACAACTAGGATCGCTAGTTTCTCTTTCAAGTGGGGAAAATTCCAAGAGTTCACGCGCCACGATTCGAATCATGGTTTTCGTGTATTCGTACGCTGGGTTATTGGATTCAAGCAATTTAGAAGCGTATCGAGGTACGGGATTAAAAGTACGCTATTCAGATATATCTCGATTCTGTTGCAAAGGTGCTGACACTTAAATCAGCTGTTAGCGTGTCGTCATTTATACGATCCTTGGGTAATATTTGGTCTACGCATTACCGAGAATTTGGAATACACTGGCTCAGGAGTTTGTTTGTGTGCTAACGTTCATCTCGCGACCTCGACGCTCAATACGATCATTGCTCTTCGACACGGAAGGATGTAATACTGCAGTTCGTGGTCAAAGAACGATCCACTTCCAGTTAGTTAGTAAAGTAAAGTAAGCACAATTTTTTCGATGACAGCTCGGAGGAACTTAGTTGTCTACTTGACATATCCAGGACCAGGACACCAGAGCGTTGGATAACTCGAAACAAGCACGTCGAGGTCCTGCGCATTCCTTGTGAGATTTGAATGAGTATCGGTCGTTATCCTCCGTTCGAACAAACACACGAAAAAATTTACTTATTTCCACTTTAATCTACAAGCGCAAATAGCTAAAAACAAAAGTTGTGAGAGAACTGCATGAACATGGTGCGTTCGATAGTAGTAGAAAAGCCAGGAGGACTAAGCGTTGGCCAGGACCAAAGGAGTGGCTGGAACACACGCCAAGCTGGTAGAGGCACCTACGGAAACTTCAGTCAGTAAAGAATTCCAAAAATCATAAGCATCCTTCAAGTTCACCGGTAAATTCACAACACAAGGCTTGGTCTGGCCCGGCGAGCGAGAGCGAGCTCGGATGGCCCAGGGATAGCAGGGAGAGGGATCGCAGGTAAGAGCTCACTGAGACCTGGAACGGGGGCGGGTGCTGGAGCAGGGCAGGGGCAGGGGCTGGAGCTTTTGCAGGGGCAGGAGCTTTTCGGGGAAAGATATCATTGAGGTCGAGACTATCTAGGAGCCCATCGAACTCACCGCTGGAGGCGGGTGCCGGGGCGGCTGCTGGGGCAGGGGCGGAGCGGGAGCTTTTCGGGGAAAGAGATCACCGACGTCCGAGGGGAGATTACCTACGACCCCATTGAGCTGACGGGGAGCAGGAGCTTTGCGGCGAAAGAGATCACTGAGGTCGGAGATAAGATCTCCGAGCCCATGGACCTCACTGGGACCTGGGCAGGGGGAGAGGCAGGAGTTGGAGCTTTGGCGGGCGCGGGAGCCTTTGCGGGAGCGGGAGCTTTGCGGCCAAAGATATCGAGGTCGGAGAGAAGATCTCCAAGCCCATGGACCTCACTGGGACCTGGGGCAGGGGCAACAGGGGCTGGAGCGGGAGCTTGGCGGGGAAAGAGATCGGAGAGAAGATCTCCGAGCCCATGGACCTCACCGGTCCCTGAGGCAGGGGCTGGAGCCTTTGCGGGAGCGGGAGCTTTGCGGGGAAAGATATCACTGAGGTCGGAGAGAGCATCTCCGAGCCCATGGACCTCACCGGTACCTTGGGCAGGGCAGAGGCAGGAGCTGGAGCTTTGCGGGGAAAGACATCACCGACGGCCTCTCCAACGTCGGAGAGATCATCTCCGAGCCCATGGACCTCACCAGGACCTGGGGCAGGGGCTGGAGCATTTGCAGGCGCGGGAGCCTTGCGGGGAAGGAGATCACCGACGTTGGAGAGATCATCTCCGAGCCCATGGACCTCACCGGGACCTGGGACTGGGCATGTGGACGGCGAACTGGGATAGCAACCGTAAGGGTAACGAGCGCCGCGGTGACTAAAGCAAGTTTCAACTGCATGATCAGTACTTGAACGACTACGGTTGGTTGTTCGAGTGAGGAAATGGAGCAGATCTTGGGCCAGCCTTTATACTCTTTCCAAACGTTGATAAGCTGTTTGTGTACGTTTGGTTTTCCGCTGTTTCATTAGACTTTGTAGAGACACTATTCACGATACATGCATCAGTTCTACAACGCTGCAGACCTCCGAATCATGTCCCGTTCATTCGAAAGAACTTAGCCATCTATTTCGCCATCACAAAAGAGAGCAAGCGCACATCGAATAATGGTGCAGTCGTTTGGGAAATGAGCATAGACTCCTGTGTAACAAGTAACATCTAAATTAAACCCAGAAGAGCTTTCGGAAAATCGATGATTTTACCCGCCCGAAAACTGTACTGCAAACGCTTCTTCTGCGAGAAGCGATTGCTGCTTCTGACTGTCCTTGACATTCGACATGTTTTGTGCATTAATCCCACCGCTGAGCGCTGAGCGGCTATAGTGCGAAATCTCAATGAAAAGGCTGGCAGTCAAATTTTGGTCAAATTGGACGTTCAAACGAAGGCCTTAGCAGGTGGATTGATCAATTACTCGCTTCGCTGAATAAGAGAAGACCCGGATTGCTAATTTCAAGTTCAAGGTTGTGGAATTGCTGTATATTTTACAGGATTTCATCTGTAGAAATTACAATAGCGACAGCTCGATACCAGATGTTCTTCATTTCGGCAAAAATTGCTCCTCTCTTGCTTTTCTGTTTTCTTGCCACTTTATCCGCGATCACCCGGAGAAGCGAGAACCTTCAACTCCAACTTTGACTTCCTGTGCGCGATAAGTTGAGTACTGGATATACTGTCCTAAAGTTTCAAACAATGCACATACCCTCAATATGCTTGTGCGCTCCCAAATAGAGCGGCCAAAGCGTAGCTCACAAATAAATGTTTTATACTGGTTGTGTTCATTATCCCTCATACAAAGAAAGATCTACATTGACCTTCTAAATCCAGTCTATTCCCGATTTAAGAAGATAAACAGTCTTTGAACGCAGCTTCAAAGAATGAAGTCATGACACACACTATACGGTACCGAAATGGCCCAGATATATCAACACGTAGAAATGGAAGTACTTCACGGTTCCTCATACGGAGGTAGCGGGATCACAGGGACCACCGACAGAGTCAGCTGCAGAGTCAGGTGCAGAGTTACATAGTTGCAGCCAGTATCACTGGGGTCATAGATCACAAATCTTGTTTATATTACCAAGGTTCAAGCAGCAGAGCGCTTCAGTTGCAGGGCTATCAGAAACATAATGAGTGTAGGGGTCTAACGGGTGCATCAAAATAAAATAGCTTATTAGTTCCTGGGACGCAGTGGCAAGTGCAACCCGTGCCGGCAACAACATAACCTAGACCCACGAAAATACTGGTGTAGCACAACCACTGGCAGAAATTTATCTAGGAGCCCGCGAGGGATATGAGGCATACCGAGAACTGGAAGTACAGGAGGGCTCGGAAGATGGAGAGAATGGGGATTAGTAGGGAATGGCACAGATCGCGCCTTACAAACGCTTTCATCACCCCAATCACTGCAAGCCAGACTGCAGTGCTTCGAGTCTGTTCAGCTATGGTTAGTTGATATTCTCTACATCCTGTTGCAAAGGTGCTGATACTTGAACCAGCTCTTAGCGTGTCGTCTTGGTGTCGTCGTTTATACAATTCTTGGAAATATTTGGTTCACGCATTCTCGAGCATTTGCAATATACCGTTTGTGTGTTAAAGTCCATCTCTCGACATCGACTCTCTCGGACGCGACGCTCAATATGATCACCGTTAACAAGAGGCCGCTCATGTTACACGAGAGCAAGTTTCCAATCCCACACGGAAGGACATCCCATCTTGTAAAACCGCAGTTCGTAGTCAAAGAACGATCCACTTTCAGCTAGTAAAAAAAAGTAAGCACAATCTTTTCGGCGAAAGCTCAGAGGAACTTAGGTGTCTACTCCGTATCTCCAGGACCAGGACATCAGACCCGAAACAGGCACTGCGCCTTCCTTGTGAGATTTCAACAAGTGCCAATCGTTATTGTCCATTCGAGTAACAAACACATGAAAAAATGTATTTTCTATTTTATCTACAAGCGCAAGTAGACAGAAACAAAACCAAACTCTCAACGAAAGAAGTTGGGAGAGCGGGGAGACCAGTACCGCATGAACTGGTACTTTCGATAGTAGTGGAAAAGCCAGGAGGACTAAGCGTCGTCCAGGGTCGAAGGAGTGGCAACAACGCACGCAACACCGGTAGAGGCACCTACGGAATTTCAGTCAGTAAAGAATTCCAAAAATCATAAACATCCTTCAAGCTCACTGGCAAATTTACAACACAAGGGTTCGTTTTGAGTATCGCTATGAAGACAACAATGAGGCGAAAGCTCAACAAGTAACAGCAGAATGCGATAACTTACCAAGTAAAATTACCAGAAAGAATGTTGCAGCTCTGGCCTCGAGCGCTGAGGTCAGTTACGATGGTCTGGGCGCAGCACAGGGGAATGGTATCAGTGGAACAGGTAAAGGTATCGGTGGCCTGACGAAGGGAGATAGTGGAGAGCTTAGGCAGCGTGGGGATAGGGAGAGCGGGGAGAGCGGGGAGAGCGGGGAGAGCAGGGAAGGCTGGCAGAGCAGGGCCAGCGGGGGGAGCGGGGACGGCAGCGGGAGCTTTTCGAGGCAGGAGCCCATCACCGAGAGGGAGCCCAGACAGGAGCCCACTGATGATAGGGAGACCCGAGGCGGGCCCGGGGACTGGGGCAGGGGCAGGGGCTGGGGCTGGGGCAGGAGCTTTTGCGGGAGCTTTTCGGGGAAGGAGCCCACCGACGAGAGGGAGACCGGGGAGAGGGGCGAGGGACCCACCGATGTCAGGGAGACCCGGGCAGGTGCTGGGGCAGGGGCAGGGGCTGAGGCCGGGGCTGGAGCTTTTGCGGGAGCAGGAGCTTTTCGGGGAAGGAGCCCAGTGAAGCCGGAGAAACCAGGGAGAGGGAGGCCTGGAAGAGGGAGACCTGGTGCCGGGGCTGGAGCTGGAGCTGGAGCTGGGGCGGGGGCATGTCGACGGTGAGTTGGGATCGCGACCGTAAGGGTAAAGAGAGCGGCGGTGACTAAAGTAAGTTTCAACTGCATAACGAGTGTGGGTGAAGGTACGTGAACGACTACGGTTAATATTCGGGTTAGGAAATGAAGCAGATTTTGGATGAGCCTTTAAGCTTTATACCCATTCCAAGCGCTGATAAGCTGTTTGTGTGCGTTCGGCTTTCCGCTGTTTCATTAGACTTTGTGGGGACACTAGTATTAATATTCACCATTCATGCATCAGTTCCACAACACTGCGGGCCTCCGAATCGTGGTCCGTTCATTCGAAAGAACTCAGCCATCTATTTTGCCATCACAAAGAGAGCAAGCACATATCGAATTACGGTGCAGTTTGTTTGGGAAATGCGCATAGACTCCTGTGGAGAATGTGGCGTCTAAATTAAACCCGGAAGGATTTTCGAAAAGTCGATGAGCTTGCCAGCCCAAAATCTGCCCCGAAAACGCTTCTTCTGCGCGAAACTACTATTGATGCTTCTGACAGTCCTTGACATTACGAATGTCCTGGTGCATTGATTCCATTGCTGAGTGGCTTTAGTGCGAAATCTCAATGGGAAAGCTTGGCAGTCAAATTCAACACAAAGAACGAACTCATGACACATCTTAGACAACAACGTGGGCTATAAAAGTTGTATTGATATCAGTGTATCGTTCCCAGGTTGGTTTATAGGCGGGCTGAGGGGGGTTATTCCGATGAAGCAGTAGCTAGCAGTAGTAGCCAAACAATCCTAAGTTGTCCCCAACTCCCACACGCGTAACCGATTGAGGCAAGATTATTATCATTATTCGACGCCTCGCCTTCCTACCACAGATCGCATCCGAACGATGCTATCCAACTCGAAGTTGTACTGCGTACGGCGGCGGACATGTCGCGAGCCTGTTTGGTGGAAAGTTCTTTGTAATCCGGACCAGCCCGGCCAAGTCACGAGCTTGTTTTTGAGAATTTCTGTGGTCGCTAGCAGTGTGCTTGTTTTCTCCACTTTCTACTTGTTTGCAGGCTATAAAACTGGTCGAGAAGACTATTCTTATTATCCAGCTCCTCTCTAGTCGTACAAGTATCTTTGTCGGACTGTAATAATCTCCCAGAAGCACGATCTTGCGGATTCCAGAAAGATGGTGGTTGTATCGGTCTCTTGGAACCTATTAGGTCTTGTTGCTTTCCAAAGCGTCAGCGGATAATTGTCGCCACAGATGAACCTCCCCCGAACGACGGAGCTCAGAGAAAACCTGAGTTCAATATTCAGATCCCGACGCGGCTTGGGGACTAGGCTGGAGCTACAGGGATGACACTGAGTGCCTGCCGCAGCGCTGCTGGTGGGCGAATCGCGTTTGCTGCATGTAATACGCCGATTTGAGTATTTCTTTTCTTTCTGGAATATACAAATTCGAGTATTATGTGTTGCGAATGGGATGTCACTTACCGTTATTCAGGGACAAGTAAATCTGGAATTGAATTCGGGTTGAAGGAAGGAATACTCGTCATATGTTCTTGCTGTAGGACGAAGCTGGAGGCGCCTTGAATCAACGAGCTCAACAGTTGGAATTCGATGCAGGGTAGAAGGATCTCCGGTGACGAGAAGCTTGGAAGACTCCTACGGCAATGGTTTGTCTCAGATGCGACCACGTACACATCCAATCTACAATATGTTGTTGTATAGGCGTCACTGGCGATGATTATGACTCGACAAGCCAGGATCGCCAGTTTCTCTTTCAAGTGGGAAAAACTACAAGAGTTCAGAACGTTCGACGTTCATGCGCCACGATTCGGACTATTGTTTTCGTGTATTTCTAGGCTGGGTTGTTGGATTCAAGCAATTTAGAAAGCGTAAAGAGGTACGGAGAAGAGGTACGGGATTAAATTCGAGAACAAGTATGATTCAAGTACGCTCTTCTAATTTCTGTATCTTGTAGCAAAGACACTGATACTTGAACCAGCTGTTAGTGTGTCGCTGTGTGTCGTCGTTTATATGATCCTTGGCTTGATCATGTATTTTGCAATATACCGGCTCAGGAGTTTGTGTGCTAAAGTTCATCTCTTGACTCGATGCTCAAATCACCGTCAACAAAAGGCTCGCCCATGTTACACGAGCGCAAACGATACGGAAGGACATCTTGTAATAGCGCAGTTCGTGATCAAAAAACGATCCACTTCCAGTTAGTAAAGTAAGCACGATCTTTTCGGCGACAGCTCGAGGAACTTAGGTGTCTACTTGGTATATCCAGGACATCACATCAGAGCGTTGAGTGTCTCGAAACAAGCACATCGAAGCCCAGCGCATTCCTTGTGAAATTTCAATGAGTATCGGTCGTTATTGTCCATTCGAGTAACAAACATATGAAAACATTTATTTTCTATTGTATCTACAAGGGCAACTAGACGAAAACAAATACTTTTAAACCCAACTCTCAGCGAAAGAAGTTGTGACAGAGGGGAGACAGGGGAGACCCGTACGACATGGACTGGTGCTTTCGATAGTAGTGGAAAAGCCAGGAGGACTAAGCGTCGTCCTGGACCGAAGGGGTGGCAGTATCGCACCCGACGCCGAAAGAGGCATCTGCTCCTGAAACTTCAGTCAGTAAAGAATCCCAAAGATCATAAATATCCTGCAAGTTCACCTGTAAGTTTACAACACAAGGCCTGGTTTGGAGTATCGCTATGAAGACAACAATGAGGCGAAAGCTCGACAAGTAACAGCAGAATGGGATAGCTTACCAACTATCTTCAGGAAAAAGAATGTTACAGTCCTTGCCGTGAGTGCCAAGGTCAGTTACGGTGCTGTTGGCACAGCACAGGGGAATGGTATCAGTGGAACAGGTAAGGGTATCGGTGACCTGACGAAGAGTGATCTTAGGCAACGTGGGGACAGTGCCCTTAGGGATAGTAGGGATAGCAGGGATAGCAGGAAGAGCAGGGGCAGCAGGGATAGGGCTGGCCGGAGCGGCAGGAGCAGGAGCAGCCCCGGATAGCCCAGGGATAGCAGGGAGAGGGAGAGGGACCCCAGGTATGAGCCCACCGGAACCAGGGGCGGGAGGGGCTGGGGCTGAAGCTTGTCGGGGAAAGAGCCCACTGAGGCCCGGGAAAACGGGGAAAGGGAGGCCTGGAAGAGGGAGGCCTGGTGCCGGGGCCGGAGCTGGAGCTGGAGCTGGAGCTGGAGCGGGGCTGGGGCTGGAGCAGGAGCCGAGATCGGGACTGGGGCTGGGATATGTGGACGGCGAGTTGGGATAGCGACCGTAAGGGCAACGAGAGCGGCGATGACTAAAGAAAGTTTCAATTGCATAATGAGTGTGGGTGAAGGTACTTGAACGACTACGGTTAATATTCGAGTTAGAAAATGAAGCAGATTTTGGATGAGCCTTTATACCCATTCCAAGCGCTGATAAGCTGTTTGCATGTGCGTTCGGCTTTCCGCTGTTTCATTAGACTTTGTGGGGACACTATTCACCATTCATGCATCAGTTCCACAACACCGAATCGTGGTCCGTTCATTCGAAAACTCGGCCATCTATTTTGCCATCACAAAGAGAGCAAGCACATATCGAATCGAATTACGGTGCAGTTTGGGAAATGAGCATAGACTCATGTGTAGAATGTAGCGTCTAAACCAAACCCGGAAAGGTTTTCGAAAAGTCGATGAGCTTGCCAGCCCAAAATCTGTCCCGAAAACGCGTCTTCTGCGCGAAGCTACTATTGATGCCTCTGACATTACGAATGTCCTGGTGCATTAATTCCATTGCTTCGAAGTGGCTTTAGTGCGACAATGGGCAAGCTTGGCAGTCAAATTGGACAGTTCAAACGAAGGACTTACAATGAATTGATTAATGGCTTGTTTCGTTGATCGGAGAAGACTCGGACTGCTAATTTCAATCCCAACAAGGAATCCAAGCTGTAGAATTGCTGTATATTTCACGGGATTAAGAGTATCCAACCTTCGAGAGAGTTGTGGTGTGTACGGCGGCGGACATGTCGCAAGCCTGAGGATCATGTGCGCGCGTGGTGAAAAGTTCTAGAACGCGGCTTTGGAATCCGGATCAGACCAAGTTGGGCCAAGTCACGGGCCGGTGGCTGCCTGTGCTTGTTTTCTCTAGAACGAGTATTCTCTCTCAAAAGACTAGCTAGGCTATGTTTTCTGCACTTCCTATTTGTTTGCAGGCTATAAAACTGGTCGAGAAGACCGTTCTTACTCTCCAGTTCCTCGTTGGTCGTACACGTATCTTTGTCGGACGGTAATCTCCCGGAAGCACGATCTTGCAGATTCCACAAACATGGTGGTTGTTGGTCTCTGGGAACCTATTAGGTCTTGTAGCTTTCGAAAAACATCGGCAGATAATTGTCGTCACAGAAGCTCTCTCGAATGACAGAGCTCAGAGAAAAACTCGAGTTCAGTATTTAAATATTCAAATGCGGCTTGGGGACGACTGGGTTGGAGGTGCACGTGCAGGCCCAGAGATCGCGATGAGACTGAGTGCCTACCAAATGGCTGCTGGTGGGTGAGTCGCGTCCGCTGCATGTAATACGCTGGTTTGAATATTTCTTTTGGAATATACAAATTCGAGTGTTAGGTGCTGCGGATGGGAGGAGCTTTGCCCATGTCGCTTATCGTTTGTTGGGGACAGATAAACCTGGAATCGAATTCGGGTTGAAGAAAGGAACACTCGTCATAGTAATACACTCTTCCTGTAGGACAAAGCTGGAATCGCTTGAATCGACGAGTAAACTTGGAATTCGATGACCAGGATAGAGGGATCTCTCCTAGGCGATGGTTTGTTTCGAATGCGCCTTCGGCTTGGGTTGGAGACATCACACACACATTCAATCTACAGCATCTTGGTTAAGTTGGTATGCGACTCAGCGTACTACACAAGTCGTCACACATACGTACCAAGCATTCCATAATGACAGTCAACCGAACCATGTCCTGAGATATGTTCCTGTATAGGCGTCACTGGTGATGAGTATGACTCGACAAGCGAGGACCACCGGTTTGTCTTTCGAGTGGCTACGAGATTTCGCGATACAAACCATTGTTTTCGTGTATTCGGAGGCTGGCCAGGACCGTCAGTTTCTCTTCCAAGTGGGGAAAACTACAAGGGTTCACGCCCACGCGTTACGACTCGGACCATTGTTTTCGTGTATTCGTAGGCTGAGTTATTGGATTCAAGCAATTTAGAAAGTGTAACGAGGTTGGGAGTGAAGACGTACGGATTGAATTCCAGAACAAGTATGATTCAAGTACGCTATTCAGATTTATCCTGTTGCGAAGGCACTGATACTGGAACCAGCTGTTAGCGTGTCTTTGTTTATACGATCCTTGGAAATATCTGGTTCGCGAATTCTCGAGCATTTGAAATATATCGTTTGTCTGTTAAAGTTCATGTCTCGACCTCGACTCTCTCGGGCTCGATGCTCGATATAAGAGGCTCGCTCATGTTACACGAGAGCATTCGACGTTGAAGGACATCCCGTCTTGTAATACCGCAATTCCTGGTCAAAGAACGATCCACTTTCGGCTAGTAAAAAAAAAGTAAGCACAACCTTTCCGGCGAAAGCTCAGAGGAACTTACGTGTCTCCGTATATCCAGGACCAGGACATCAGACAAACAAGCACGTCGAGGCACTGCGCCTTCCTTGTGAGATTTCAACAAGTACAATCATTATTGTCCATTCGCGTAACAAAGACATGTAAAAACTTATTTTCTATTTTATCTACAAGCGCAAGTAGAGAGAAACAAATACTTTTGAACCCAACTCTCAACGAAAGAAGTTGTGAGAGCGGGGAGACCAGTACCGCATGAACTGGTGCTTTCGAAAGTAGTGGGAAAGCCAGGAGCACTAATCGTCGGACGGGACCGAAGGAGTGGCAGCAACGCACGCGGCGCCGCTAGAGGCGCCTACGGAACTTCAGTCAGTAAAGAATTCCAAACATCATAAACATCCTTCAAGCTCACCAACAAATTCACAACACAAGGCCTCGCTTGGAGCATCGCTATGAAGAAAACAATGAGGCCGAAGCTTGACAAGTAACAGCAGAATGGGATAGCTTACCAAGCATCTGCAGGGCTACTAAGAGTGCCACAGCCTTCGCCTGCATCGCCGATGGGAGTTACGATGCTGTTCGCGCAGCACAGGAGAGTGGTGCCTGGGGAACAGGTAAAGGTATCGGTAGCCTGACGAAGAGAGATCTTGGGCAGCGTGGGGAGAACGCCCTTAGGGATAGTAGGAAGAGCAGGGAGAACAGGGAGAGCAGGGAGAGCAGGGATAGGGCCGGAAGGAGCGGCAGGAGTGGCAGGAGCAGGAGCAGCCCGGCGAGCGAGCCCGGATATCCCAGGGATAGCAGGGATCTCAGGTAGGACCTCAGTGATTCCAGGAAGACCAGGAATACTGGAGAGACCGGGGATACCTGGCGCTGGGGCGGGGGCAGGGGCGGGAGATGGAACTTTGGCGGGAGCAGGAGCTTTTCGGCGAAGGAGACCAGCGAGGTCGAGAGTATCTAGGAGCTCATTGAGCTCATCGAGACCTGGGGCTGGGGCTGGGGCAGGAGCGGGAGCTTTCTGACGAACAGAGATTGTAGGCAGCCTGGGGGCGGCAGGCAGCGCGGGGATAGGGAGCTTAGGGAGAGCTGGCAGAGCTGGCAGAGCTGGGACGGCTGGCAGGGTAGAGCCAGCGGGGGAGTAGGGGCGGGGGATTTTGCGGGAGCGGCAGCTTTTCGGGGAAGGAGATCATCGAGGTCGATGAAACCAGGTAGGAGCCCACTGAAATCAGGGAGAGCCGGGGCGGGGGCGGGGGCGGGTGCCGAGGCAGGGGCAGGGGCAGGGGCAGGAGCTTGAGCTTTTCGGGGAAGGAGCCCAGTGAAATCGGGGAGATTAGGGAGATTAGGGAGGCCTGGGAGGCCTGGTCCCGGAGCTGGCACAGGGGCTGGGGCTGGATCTGGGACTGGGGCATGTGGACGGCGAGCTGGGATAGCGACCGTAAGGGTAAAGAGAGCGGCGGTGACTAAACTAAGTTTCAACTGCATAATGAGTGTGGGTGAAAGTGCTTGAACTACTACGGTTGGCTGTTCGAGTGAGGAAATGAAACCGATTTTGGACCAGCCTTTATATCTTTCCGAGCGCTGATAAGCTGCAGCTGTTTGTGTGCGTTTGGCTTTCCGCTGCTTCATTATACTTTGTAGAGACACTATTCGCGATCCATGCATCAGCTCCACAACGCTGCGGGCCTCCGAAACGTGGCCCGTTCATTCGAAAATCCTCAGTCGTCTATTTTGTCATCACAAAAGAGGGCAACGGAGAGCATCGAATTACGGTGCGTTGACCTTGAGTTTCTTTGGGAAATGAACATAGAATACTGTGTAGAAAGTAGCGTATACCAGCTCAAAATCTCTACGGCAGACGCTTGTTCTGCGAGAAGCTATTGATGATTTTGACATTCAGAATGTCCTTGTGTATTAATTCCACTGCTGAGCGGCTTTAGTGCGAAATCTCAATGGGAAAGCTGGCAGTCAAATTGGATGTTCAAACGAAGGGCTTAGTAATAGTTATAGGTGGGATGATTCATTACTTGCTTCGCTGAATCGGAAAAGACTCGGATTGTTGTCGGATTGCTGATTCCAAGTTCAAGGCTGTGCAATTGCTGTATATTTTACAGAATTACATGATAATTCTGGAATCGAATTCGGGTTGAACAAAAGAATACTCGTCATACGCTCTTTCTATAGGACGAGGCTGGAGCTAGCTGGAGGTGCTTGAATCAACGAGCAGCAGTTGGAATTCGATGACCAGGGTAGAAGGATCTCCGGTGACTAGAAGCTCGAAGACATCTACGGCGATGGTATGCGTCAAATGCGACTTCGGATTAGGTTGGTGGAGGTACACATCCAATCTACAGCATTATGCGACTCAGTGTACTGCACAAGTCGTCACACCAAGCATTGCGTAATTGCAGCCAACCGAGCTATGTTCTGATATACGTTTCTGTATAGGTGTCACTGGCGATGAGTATGACTTGACAAGCGAGGAACACCGGTTTGTCTTTCGAGCGGCTACGAGATTTCGCGATACAGACAACTGTTTTCGTGTATTCGTAGGCTGAGTTATTGGATTCGAGCAATTTAGAAAGTGTAACGAGGTACGTAGTGAAGATATGGCCCATATAGTGTGTAATAAATCAAATTTTGAAGTAGTGTCATTTTGCTTGCATACGTGAACATTTGTTGCATCTATCGGGATAGAGTCTATACCGCTCATTCCGTGAAGTTGTGAATTCATTGTCAATCAAACATGAAAACATCCAAACAGTATTAAGTACATAGTACACATAAGCCAAACTGCTAGCCATTGCATGTTGATTGCATGTAATTACAAAGCTCGACCGTTTGATTCACATCCTACTACAGGTCACTGGGTGCTTCAATGAGTCCATTATATTAGTGACAGGGAGGACTGGAATTAGTGACTCAGGGGTCACTTACCTGGGCCGCCCCAACTTGGCCCCGACCCTTGCACCTGGCCCAGAGGGTCGGAAATCGGGATCAGGATTTTGTGTAAAAATTTAAACTAGAAGACGCAACATTAGATACTGTAATTATTGTTAGTTTGATAACCTGCAGCTCACTGTCACAAGCTTGGCACAATGTTGAATGAGGTGGCTTGGCCATTCCCCTAACAGCTACTTAACCTATTTGATATGTTGAATTGTGTTTGAGACATTCTAGTAATGGCTAGCCTCTCTCTACACTTAACTTTGGCCCGAGGTCAGGGCCAAGGGCCAGCAAAATCCTAATCCCGATTCCTGACTCCCTGGACGTCAGAAAGGAAAGGAAACCCGACGCGGTCCCATTGAGGAACAGTCTACACATTGCATCAGGTGTGTGCCATGGATGCATGCCTCCAGCGGCGCTACGACCAGTGTGGGTTGAAAGTTAAATTTCAAAATCAGTGACCAGTAACAGCCGGTGACCCGCCAGCGCTCCCTGTCACTAAATGGACTCAACTTACTACCCACTAACTTGTACTAGTCCTAAGTTAATTGTGTGTAATGGCTCACAGAGTTTGGTCTATGCCATATACTTAATACTGTCTGAGTGTTTTCATGGTTAATTCACAGTGAATTCACAACTTCATGGAATGAGCCATATGGATATATTCCGATGGATGCGACAGATGTTCGTGTATGCAAGCAAAACAGCACTACTTCAAAGTCTGATTTATTACACACTATATGGGCCATATGAAGACGTACGGGATTAAATTCCAGAACCAGTATGATTCAAGTACGCTATTCAGATTTATTTATATCCTGTTGCGAAGGCACTGATAATTGAACCAGCTGTTAGCGTGTCGTTGTTTATACGATCCTCGGAAAGATTTGGTTCAGCGCATTCTCGAGCATTTGCAATATACCGTTGGTGTGTTAAAGTTCGGACTCGACACTCAATATGATCACCGTTAACCAGAGGCTCGCTCATGTTACACGAGCGAAAATTTCAATTAACACGGAAGGACATCCCATCTTGTGATACCGCAGTTCGTGGTCAAAGAACGATCCACTTACAGTTAGTAAGCACAGTCTTTTCGGCGACAGCTCAGAGCAACTTGGGTGTCTACTTGGCATATCCAGGACATCACATCGAAACGTTGAGTGACCAGAAACAAGCGCATTCCTTGTGAGATTTCAACAAGTGCCTATTGTTATTGTCCATTCGAGTAATAAATACATGTAAAAACTTATTTTCTATCATATCTACAAGCGCAAGTAGAGAGAAACAAATACTTTTGAACCCAACTCTCAACGAAAGAAGTTGTGAGAGCGGGGAGACCAGTACTGCATGGACTGGTGCTTTCGATAGTACTGGACGAGCCAGGAGGACTAAGCGTCGTCCGGGGTCGAAGGAAGGCCAGTATCGCACCCGACGCCGAAAGTGGCATCGACTCCTGAAACTTGAGTCAGTAAAGAATTCCAAAGATCATAAATATCCTGCAAGTTCACCAATAAGTTTACAACACAAGGCCTGGTTTGGAGTATCGCTGTGAAGCCAACAATGAGGCGGCAGCTCGGCAAGTGACAGCAGAATGGGATAGCTTACCAAGTACCTTCATGAGAACGAATGTTACAGGTCTGGCCTTGAGCGCCGAAGTCAGTTTCGATGCTGTGAGCGCAGCACAAGGGAATGGTATCAGCGGAACAGATAAAGGTATCGATGACCTGACGAAGAGAGATCTTAGGCAACGTGGGGATATCGCCCTTAGGGATAGCAGGGATAGCAGGAAGAGCAGGGAGAGCAGGGATAGGGCTGGCAGGAGCGGGAGAAGCGGCAGGAGCGGGGGCTTTTCGGCGAGCGAGCCCGGATACCCCAGGGATAGAAGGGAGAGGGAGTGCGGATAGCCCAGGGACAGGGAGCCCGGATAGCCCAGGTAGAGGGAGCCCAGGTATGATCCCACCGGTAGCAGGGGCGGGTGCTGGGGCAGGGGCAGGGGCTGGGGCTGGAGCTTTTGCGGGAGCTTTCCGGCGAAGGAGATCACCGAAGCCGGCACTATCTAGGAGCCCGAGCTCATCGAGACCTGGGGCAGGGGCGGGGGCTGGGGCTGGAGCAGGCGCAGGAGCTTTCTGACGAGCAGAGATCTTAGGCAGCGTGGGGACCGCAGGCACTGCGGGGATAGGGAGCTTAGGGAGGCCAGGGAGAGCAGGGAGAGCAGGGAAAGGAGGGAGACCGGGGATGGTTGGCAGGGTAGGGCCAGCGGGGGGAGCGGGGGCGGGAGATTTTGCAGGAGCGGCAGGCTGCCGGGGAAGGATCCCATCGAGGTCGGGGAAACCAGGTAGGAGCCCATCTAAAGCAGGGAGACCCGGGGCGGGTGCAGGGGCAGGGGCAGGGGCAGGGGCTGGAGCTGGAGCTTTTCGGGGAATGAGCCCACCGACGAGAGGGAGGTCACCTACGAGCCCACCGAGCCCACCGGGACCTGGGGCAGGGGCAGGAGCAGGGGCAGGTGCAGGTGCTGGAGCTTTTGCGGGCGCGGGAGCTTTTCGGGGAAGGAGCCCAGTGAAGTCGGGGAAACTGGGGAGAGGGAGACCTGGAAGAGGGAGGCCTGGTGCCGGGGCTGGAGCTGGAGCTGGAGCGGGGGCTGGGGCTGGGGCATGTGGACGGCGAGCTGGGATAGCGACCGTAAGTGTAACGAGAGCGGCGGTGACTAAAGTAAGTTTCAACTGCATAATGAGTGTGGGTGAAAGTGCTTGGACTACTACGGTTTGTTCAAGTGAGGAAATGAAGCCGATTTTGGACCAGCCTTTATACCCTTTCCGAGCGCTGATAAGCTGCAGCTGTTTGTGTGCGTTTGGCTTTCCGCTGTTTCATTATACTTTGTAGAGACACTATTCACGATACATACATCAGCTCCACAACGCTGCGGGCCTCCGAATCCTGGCCCGTTCATTGGAAAGTACTCGGTCGTCTATTTTGTCATCACAAAAGAGGGCAACGGAGAGCATCGAATTACGGTGCGCTGACCTTCAGTTTCTTTGGGAAATGAACATAGAATCCTGTGTCGAAAGTAGCGTATACCAGCCCAAAATCTCTCCGGCAGACGCTTGTTCTGCGAGAAGCTATCGATGCTTCTGACATTCAGAATGTTCTTGTGCATTAATTCCACTGCTGAGCGGCTTTAGTGCGAAATCTCAATGGAAAGACTGGGTGTCAAATTGAACGTTCAAACGAAGAACTTAGTAGGTCGATTGATTAATTACTTGCCTCGTTGAATGAGAGAAGACTCGGATTGTAGATTCCAAGCTCAAAGCTGTGGAATTGCTGTCTATTTTACGGGATTAAGAGCTTAGATTCTGTCTAGAAATTATAATAGCGATAACTCGATATCAGACGTTCTTCCTTTCGCAATTTGTTGCTTCTCTGTTTTCTTGCCACTTGATCCGCGATCACCCGAAAAATCCGAGAGAAGCGAGAACCTTCAACTCCAATTTTGACTTCCAGTTCGCGATAAGTTGAATACTGAAGATACTATCCGAGAGTTCCAAATAGTGCACACACTCCTACTATACTTGTGCGCTCCCAAATAAAACAGACAAAGCGTAGCTCACGAATACTTGTTTTAAAACTATACTTGTTTTAAAACTATACTGGTTTTGGTACATTCGCCTCTATACAAAGAAAAATTTACATCGACCTTTTAATCCAAGATATTTCCATACAAGCACAATTTAAGAAGATAAAACCCTACTCCAAAGAGCGAAGTCATGACACACTATAGACGAATACCGAAATGGCCCAGATATATCAGAAATGGGAGTACTTCACGGTCCCTCATACGGGGATAGCGGAAACACAGGGAGCGCCGACAGAGCTGGCTGCAGAATCAGCTATAGAGTTACAGTCAGTACCACTGGGGTCATAGATCATAAATCTTGTTTATATTACCAACGTTCAAACAGCAGAGAACTTCAGTTGCAAGACTATCAGAAACATAATGTGAATCGAAGTTTAACGAGTGCACAGAATAGAATAGATTACCAGTTCTGGGACACGCGCGCGGCGCAACCCGTACCCGCAACGATAGGGCCTTGCCCCACGAAACTGCCGGTGCAACACACTGGATCGGCACCACTGGCACAAATGTATTTAGAGGTCCCGTGAGGCTGGATATGAGGCAAACCGGAAATTGGAAGTGCAGGGGTCTCAGAATATGGGGAATAGCGTGGGGAATATCGTGGGGAATATGGGTAACATCATGGGGAATATCATGGGGAGGGAGAGGGATTCGCAGGGGCGCTGGCATAGCGAAGGTGAGAGTAAAGAGAGCGGCAGTGACAAAAGCGAGTTTGGAGTGCATAGTGAGTGCAGTTGAAGAGTACTTGAACGACTGCGGTTGACTGTTCAAGTGAGGAAGTATGTAGACTTCGAACCGGCTTTTATACCCCTACGCAGGCGCTAAGCGTTGTTTCGTTTAGTAGAGTTCTCGGTATGTGTTGCAGACAGACTATTCGTTTGCTTTTGCTTGCCATAGTGAAAATAAAGGACATATGAAATGTCAAATATCGAGCGGATTGAGGTTACTGGTAGACGAACCGAACATGTATTCATCTCGAAGCTCAGAAAATGACAAGGCATGTACATGAACCATGGAATGCTCATTCTTGCAAGTATACAAATGTTGCAGCGATCTCATCAAATGCTTCTCGAAGCGATAGCGTTAGCGAACATTGCTTGAGATTGACCATGTTCTAAAGCCACTGAGCGGTTTTAGAGCGAAATGCAGGCAGCAGTCACATCCAACTGTGTACTCACTTTGCTAGCTCGGAACCGTAAGATAGATTAGTACCTGAACGAGTGATAACAGCCTGATTTTGTCGATTTCGGTCTTCAAAGATAGTGAAAAAAGATCTAAGCAATGAATCTACATATAGAATATGTAGTATCGAATATAATGAGGTTTGAACGTTTGAACATAGATTGATTGGACTCACAATATCCAATTTCACTTCGTACTACCTGCGCAAGCAACTTTGTCTCAGATCTTAGTACATATGCGAACGTGAAAACAAGCTTTGTATAGACTTATGAATTGGCGTGGGATCAGCCAGGAGCTCCTGCAGTCCTGGCGATCTGGAATCTTGGGCCGCTAGGCTCCGAGGAGCAAACACGGCTGGGAGCCCCTGCTTTCTTAGATCGTAATTTTGTAGCCGGATGAGTAAACAGAACATACTTATTCTGGAGCATGTCATAGAGGATAGTTGATATAGCACAAAAGATGATAGTACAAATCGAATAAGGATAAAGACAGTCACGGTAAGCCTAACAGAACGGAAGTAGTCAATAGGAGGCTACAACAACGACAGGAAGAGAAAAACTGACCTAAGGCACCTATTTATGCACCGAAACCATACAGAGTACGACCAGATCGCTTCAGAGCGTACACAACATCAAGGGCAGTAACAGTTTTGCTAACAAACTTCGATTAGTTCTAGGTGAATGGCGATAACGAGTGACCATACCGTTTGGCGTGTTCAGTGTATGTGACAGAGTCACGAATGACGTTCTCCAGGAAAATTTTCAAAACGCCACGGGTTTCTTCGTAGATGAGACCAGAGATACGCTTGACACCTCCGCGACGGGCGAGACGACGAATAGCAGGTTTGGTGATACCTGAGAAATATGTAAATGCCAATGAGCAAAGGTCTTGGAGGATTGCCTACCCTGGATGTTGTCACGAAGAATTTTACGATGACGCTGGGAGCAAGGTTAATAGATTGACGAGTTGTATGGGATAGTACTGACCTTGGCACCGCCCTTTCCGAGTCCCTTTCCACCTTTTCCACGTCCAGACATTGAATAGAATAGTATAAAGTGGAAGAGAGTTGGTGAGTGGCTGTTGACGTTGGGTCTTGATGGATGTCGATTGAAGGCAAGGTGCGTTTAATTGATCACGCTAAGCGCTTATATAGCCGCGGTAGGCACGTGGCCTTCGGCTCATGACTCAAGGTCGAACTTTTATTGGTGGTTCGTATTACTTTCATTACAACTGAGTGTGTTCGGGTCACAGCTAGCCACAATCTTCTATGCGGACTCTACATATTCTACAAGATACAATATAGGCAACCAAGCAAACGACTCAGAAGTCATGACCGTTGGCTGTGGACGAGTGTAAAGATACACTAATAACATTGACAGTACGAGCAACGGCTACGCAAGTGGTAGTAGAAAGACATTCCAGATGGTGTTGGAGTCCTGTATATCCACCGCTGGCACATACGACACCTATAGAAGAAACGAGGTGCAAACTTGAAGCCCCGAAGGTGATCAGCCTTCCAATCACAGTGCAGGTCTCGAAGGAGAGGACATGATTGAGCTGAGATAATATCCTGCAGGTTGATGGAAGAGACATGGGTAATATCAACACATCTTGTCTTTGGTTATATTTCGAGGGAGCGTCTCATATACAGCTGCCGGCTCACCTAGTGTTCATGAATGCCAGCAATTCCCACTCCTCTTGCCTGCAGCTAAGGCGAAAGCGACGTTTTTGTCTGTGTGGGGGACGCTAGCTTGCTTAGCGACAACATGGAGGAGGAGAGACTGGTTAGCCTACTAGTTCCACCCAATCTAGGTGAGATTGTCATGTCTCCTCATCTTACTACGCTCGCGGGTTTGATCATTCCCGAACAGCGCTGCGTTTCTGTAAGCCTACGGTCCGACGGATCCAGGCTCAACACTTACAGAGGAGCAGAAAGCAACAACGACCAATGAGGTCGATGCTGATGTACAACATCAGCTTCCGGCGTTCGGTTGGATTGAGAGAAATACAAAGTCTGTCCGAGCGCGTTCCATGAGCTCTACTGAGGGGATTAAATATGTCGTAGATGAGTGGAAAAGACCTGGGTGGTATCAGTGCTAACTGCAGAAACAAAAAATCTTCAGTCAGTGAAGAGCAAGGCCAGTTACGCACTGCTTTGTTCAAGCCGGTGCCAGAGTGTTCGAGTTTTTGTCCTTCCCTGGCTTCGAAGAACCATGCACCGAGATATTATTAATATTGATTTTTTATTTCAAGTTATCTCACATACAAACAGAACTTTACAACAACAAAAGATTACAACTCCCAGCTGTCAACGACGAATTCGAAGCTAGGGTACGTAGCCGAGTTCCAAAATTGGCCAGTTATCTCGATAGTAGTGGAGCGCTACTTCTTATGGGTGGCAGCAATACATGGAAGTGGGGGAACGGGAACTGGGAAACCGAAAACGGGAGCTGCGAAACTTCAGTAATGGAGAAGTCACAGATCTTCAAGCCACTTACCAACCGGACAGCAGAAGACTTTACTCGGGGCAATGCTATGAAGACAACAATGATAATCGAGCTTCAAGAATTATATCAGAAGAAATCTGGCTTACCAGCCTTGGGAAGGCGCGTAATGGGCGCAAGTTTGACCAAACATGAAGCCACTTAAACCAGTGGTGCTCCTGGTGCAGCATACTGGGCCGACACCACCAGTACAGATGTACTGGTGATGTTCAGAGCGAGGAGGCAAAGGCCAAGGAATAGCGATCGTGAGGGTAACGAGAGCAGCAGTCACAAAAGCGAGTGTGAAGTGCATAATGACTCGGAGTGTTGGTGAAGAGTACTTGAACGACTGAGGTTCACCGTTCTAGTGCCAAGTAAAAGCTCCAGAACCCGGACCAGCTTTTATGTACTCCTTCCACGCGCTAAGAAGTTGATTGTTTCATTATGTTTTTGAGGAGAGGCTATCCGGGTGATGCTTTGCTTAAGAATACTTGCTTCGATGGAGTGGCGTGTCATATGAGAAATGGAAGCTCCCTAAGTTCAAGAATATCAGTCAGAGATGAGCCGAACATTACATGTTACAGTCAAGTCTTGGTAAATTTTAGTTCAATGGTCAGCATACTGGATGGTAGGGCAAGACTGTCCTCACTCTTAAGAGAGTGTAGTTGACTATGAGATGGTAATATTGTGCAGAGCTATATACAACTTATACTCTAAGCCTTACCATGCCAGAGTATCTTCATGTCCGTGTATGATGGTAAGTACTAGCTAATGCTCACTAATAAATACAAACATCGGGCGGCCGTAATCTCATAGACTATAGTAAATCCTACATGAGTCGAGGTACCCAGTGACCTCTTTGCTACACATTCTCCCCCATCATCAAATCGCATGGCCTTCAGGTCTTTGCTGGTTTGTGCTTTAATAGATGCCAGGTAATTCTTTACATATGGGAGGTTGAGCCTCGTTCTCCTTCATGAACTGGACTTTGGAGCGGTGTGCACAGCCGTCAGTGAAGCTGACATAGTACCTTTCACCTGGGATTCCGGGTGTACGTGTAGGTCCCCATACATCTGTGTGTTCTTCTGGGAGAAAGGGGCGAGGAAATTTAAGATTTGATGCATGATAGGAGGTGACGTTTTCGGGTTGAGTCTTGGCTGAGGAGGTGGCATGTTCGGGTTTAATTGGCGCGGTACTCTTGGAGGAGAAGGAGAATATAAAACTAACGGCCGAAAGCGTCGAGCAAGGATCTACTAGAATCCTTCTTCGTCTTGAGAAAGCTATCAAGCTTGTTCCCCCCAAGCCGATAGTGCTAACTTTTCTGTCTCGTTTGTCACCTCCTAAGCGGTCATGGGTTAGACGGACTGTTGAAGAAAATTTACGCTGCTATGGTGAGGCTTTTCCGAAATGAACGGTTTCCGTGTCCAGATCGGAGACTGAGTAAATCAATGATGTTACAGAGCTCGGATAGGAATTTTGGCTGACCATACGGCGGCAAGTAGCGATCACATTGAAATGGACGAATTCACCGTCTGATTTCATGCTTGTAGCATGTAACGCGGAGATTAAGGTGAAGAAGCCACTCTGTTTCAACATTGTGAAGGTCCACGTGGAGACATAACTTTGTGTAATTTCCTGCCATCTCGCACACCTGCAGATGATTCAAAATGCCCAACAAGAAATGGTACTGAATTGAACGGAAATGGTTCTCAGGTAGAGTGTACGACTAGCATTACAGATCAGAATCCGGGGGGACTGCAGCCTCCTAGAGTCATGACAGAGATACAAATGCTTTTGCTAAACGCAAAAGGCATATATCATGCAGCCCATGCGTGGTGCGTGTTGACTGGGCCGTGCGTGCCAGTGCATGGTGTGGTTACTGACAGTACCAAGTCTACTTCATTGTTCAAAGTTATTCTTATCAATCTTCTAGTAGTAGCGACAATGAACATCTTTTATTATTATTGACTGGCTTGGAAGTTCAACTTCAAGAAGCTTTAACTTGTATCAAACTTGTACTATCATACACTTACGAGGCAAATATATTGTAAGTATCCGTACTTATTACTATAAACATAAATCTGCCTGCACTGGGCACACAGGGAATGAACAGCAATCATGATCCGAGAACAAAGGCTCCTGATATGTGATCATTAGCTCTGATGTAAGTAGGTCCTCCTTTACACAGTAACGCACCATAGCCGGCTAGAATCACCATGAGGGGCAATGACAAAGGGCAATTCCTCAGCCTGTGCAGATATTAGTTCTCCGGCTCGACCCATTCAAACCAACGGGGGCAATTAAAACAATAGAAATTGGGGAACGTTGCAAAACACTGATAACACCCACTGGCAAAGAGAAACAAACCGGAATCTGAATCGAGAGCTATTATGTATGTGGATCGTGAGGCGAATTGATGTCCGAACGTATGATTGGGATCACAGCTAGACACCGCCAGACACCGCCAGATTGAATTCGGGCCACCGAGGAGGTTGAAAAAACCATATTATGGTGATATGTACAATATCACAAAGAACAGGGGATGTGATAATCATTACCGAACAAAGATCTGAGGTCGCTTAGATGACTGCCTTCCATACAAATTAGCAAGACACTGGGGATACGGAAGGTTGGCCGTATCACTGTCACTGAAACTCTGGTCGATCTCCGCCGTCCGGCCTACCTTTCGATCTAGCCCAAGGTCAACAACGTTAACGACTTTAAGCGTATCAAGATTCCATATCTTACAACACTCGAATAGCATGGCCTTTTAACACATTAGCACCCACAGTAGTCCCAGTACGGAGCCGGTAGGTGACCTGTACTCTGCCAAGTATCACGGCGCATATACGTGATACGATCTCTTTAACTTTACACTTGAACTTATTCTTGTGATTCTACACTACAGGTAACAGTAGACGCCAGAAATGGGATATGCGTCAAGCCTTAAAATACAGGTCAACTATTAACCTGACCGTGTAAGTTGAACAAACGCTCATTGATCTGAAGTGCATTCGGGTTCATCGGCTCAAGCTGCCCAGCCGTCAGTGATATATAAAAATGCGGATGTAAACCCAAGGCTTGCTAACATATCATAAGTTGTAGTCACTACTCTACTTTAATTCTAGTACAAGCATGTTTATTTAGTGGGGGTACTGGCCATCGTATGGCTCTGATCGCAACCACGACGCGACGCTTTACCTGTGAGTCTAATTGACTAAAAACACGACATAATTAAGAGCTTAAATTGCGCAGCCTGGATTGGCATACATCATGTGTTTAACCATTTGACTGCCAATTGAGCTCCAGAGCAACTGCGCGCGGAACACGAGTTGCGACGCTCAGGATTTCTACTCGCATGCCCCTATCAGCCCGGCGGTCACCAGTCGAGTTAAGTTGCAACTTCTAGGGAAATACAACATCCAAATATTAGATACAAGGCACTGTATTACTACACAGAATCCTCCCTAACTCAGATCAATTCTGACTTCTTACCGACACAGTAAAGCAGAGGTAGTACCATTCAAGATTCCAGTATATATGATTCGCGGCTAAACAGCTTCAGGAGGTAGATCCCTATGTGTGGACATAGTAGTGGTGACTTGATCTCGCTGGAGCTGTAGCTGTTCATCTAGAACAAACAAATCAATATTGCGAGCTCCCAATCAACTTGAAGAACAAAGTAAAGAACAAAGGTACTTAATGGTAGCGAAAAAATCGAAAACAAAACAGAATAGAATAATACCTCAATATCGAAGTTATCGCTGACGCTATAGGCTTGTTTCTCCTTTCTTGAGTCGTTCCCACCGATTCCTGAGACGGAGAAATCTCCGCGGCCGGCTAGCTGTCCACTATTACAAGAGCCGCTATTCACAGCAGTTGACGGGAAAGTCTGGGAAGTTATGGCCCTGGAAATAGGCATATCAGAGTCGCTGATGACATGATTGGGGGAGCGGTGAGTCATGCGGTGAGTCCGAACGGAGTCTCGAGAGTTCAGGATTGCCACTTTGTGCCCTCGACGTGAGTGGGGCGTTCGAAGAATAGGGAAGGACACCCACGTTGAAGACGTAAAGTCCAGACACGCACTGCCTTGTCCAAGCCAGTGCCAAAGTGTTCGAATTTTTGTCCTTCCCTGGTTACAAACAAGCAGAGCTTTACAGCAGCAAAAGATTACGGCTCCCAGCTGTCAATGACGAATTCAAAGCTAGGGTAAGTAGCTGAGTTCCAAAATAGGCCAGTTATCTCGACAGTAGGAGAGCACTACTTATGTGGCAGCAACACGTGGAAGTGGGGAACAACTTTCAGCAACGATAAATTATCATTTCAGCAACATTTCAGCGGGTATTCTTTATGCCACTTTGAATTTAATGTACATCTATCTATCTATCTACTACCCGAAATTTGCATAATCAGGTGTGATATGCATATATGCATGCCAATCATGGTCATAGCAATCTATGATATTGGTTTTACTTGGGTTTTACAGCCTTGCTGGAAAATAAGGTCAGAAATTATACATATTTATGCGCCCAATTCTCATCTGATTATGCTAGTCATTATACAGCATTATACCCATTCTGTTGGCCAGGTATAACTTGGTATACTTAATCAGGTAATCAAAATCTCAGCACTATTTCTAGGCGTTTTATTTATAGGTGTTTTGATTACATCGGGTATGCAATCACACCGTTTGCATTTGATGATGATAAATGAGTCAAAACAAGTATAGTCTATAACACTGATGCAGCTATCATGCTCTTCTGGATCCGCCACATTGAAACATTTGTACTTAAGTAGTAAGTACTAGGAGCGGGTGGATATGCCCCTGTAATCTGAACACCGTAGAAGCTTGCCCATCCTTACCAATAACCATTGGTGTAATCATGACTCCAGAAGAAGTAGCAGAGGTAAAATCTGCTGGATCTTTGTTTTTCATAGATGTGGTCTCAGACATATTTCTGTCCACTTTATTTGGTGCATACCCTAGATTCTTTGTTCTGAAATGAAACAATTCTCATGCTTTTGTCTTCTAGGTATATACTGTTTGGCATATTGTATTAGCCTTTACATTTACTTCAAGTGAGCTCTCATATTTCAGATATACTGATAAAAGTGCAATTCTGAGAACATTGACTTTGTAGCACAAAGGGCAATGCCGGGAATGCAAAGAAAGCAATGATTTGTGTACTCCTTGGCAATTTTGTCCTGATGTTGATACTCTTTGTGTCATTTGTGGCAGTGACACCCGAGCTTGTTAAATATGGACTTGTAGTGATTCTACCAGGAGGAATCATGGAACAAATAGTAGCAGCCAACTCGCAATCACAAGTAACAATCTTGACTAATCTTTATTCCTGGTTAAGCAATGTTATAGTGAGTTTCTTACTAGATTTTATGAATAGTTGACCTAATCCCAGTGGAAAGCCATTCATTGCTGATATTGTGATTGTGTGGAGGGCTTGGGCACTGTGGACCAACAACACAAAAGTGAAATGGACTTTGCTTCTGCTCACCTTTGCAGATATAGGTGAGATTGATCTGTGGCCATTGTTATACATCAGCTCACAGAAATATAATATCAGCTGTTAGCCTGGCTGATAGTGTTGTACACTCCACAGTTTTCCAACGTCGGAGTAATGAGTCAGCAATAAGTCTTGACTGGGTTGCTGTTATCCTGTCGTTATCTGTGAATTTGATAGCAACATGTTCAATAGCGTTTCAAGCCTGGCGAGCACCATTTTCTGCCTGGACTGCCTGATCACTATATCTAATTTTGCGTATACTAGGTTACATTATAAATCCATGAACTCAATTTCTAGCAGGAGAAGACAAACTCGAGGTGAAAGAATTCTTCTTCTTCTTTTAGAGTCTGGTGCAGTTTATATGGCAGTCCAGGTGTGTACTTTGCAAGCATAACCTGTTCCTCATAAGCAAAAAAATTTCAGCTGCTTGCCATAATAACTGTTGCTTTGAGTGTGAATGCGTCAGTTGCATCAACTATCAACTTTGTTGATTCCCTTATATTTGAATTTTATATATTTGCTGCTGTGAGGTCCCTCCTATTCTCTGAAGCTGTAGGTCTGCTGACCTTGCTGGACCTTAATTAGTCCCTGAATCCTGTCATCATTTTTATCTTGGTCCAAACACAGAACACATACGACCAAAGTTTCCACCTTGAAGAAATGCTTACACTCAGTCAACAAGTTCAATTGCAGTAGGTTTCGCTTCTTCTTGGATAGCTTGGAAGGAATCCAGCTGATTTTGGATTGGCTGAACGGGAGCATACGATGTTGACATGATGAGTAGCATGTGAGCATGGGTCGAAAGGTAGACACACATTATGGCTTCAAGAGGAGGGCAGGATATTTATTCAAAACAAGAGCTCTGGAGTCTGCAGCCTGTACTAAATGCTAGTACTTAGTAGGTGTACGAGTTAACAAAGTTTATAGTAAGCTAAAGCTACATAACAAGAACATAACTTGTTGGCATAAATAAGTAAATGAAAAAGTAAGTAAGCTTACCTCAGAGTTATTGCTGTTTTCCAAAGTTTGCGGAAAACGTGTGATTTTTTTTTCATGGGCGCTTATTAGTCTAAGCTCAGTATTTTGCTTTCGGGCTTTCGCTGAGCTCAAATCATATTCAATCACTTCTAAAGCCAGAGATTGTCTTCGTTACAAGTATATAAGTATTACATGAATTTTTGGCTACTTTTGGTGAGCCCGAAAACAACTTCTTTTACATTTATTGGATGGTGTGGGCGATGTGAAGCTACCCCAGTTTTACTACCTCTGGACTCAAGATATGATAAGAATAGCCAAGTTTGAAGCAATCCGTGTGATATTACAGCGGTAGATAGCAGTATATTGGCAGCATAATAGTGGACAAGTGTGCAGTCAGCATGCAGCTTTGATAGCTATCAGACTACGAGTTTTGGAGATCACAATGACAGGTAATAGTGATGTAGACAGCTATGACCCTTTGCTTCGAGGGATTAAATGCAGTCTCGCGCCAGAATTCTCGACAGTGAAGAAAGTTGTTCACCATGGGCTGAAAGGATTGTTTGTCAAGGCAAATCACAACGGCAGGGCACAGATCGAATAGAATAGGCAAGCAACACAGCAACAATGAGTTAAAGCATCATCAGTACAGGGCAATCGTTGAAGAAAGATACACGCACAGTACAAGACAGTACCCTCTGTTATACCAGTAATCCCTCGTTTGACATTGCAGGCCATTCTACACGAGAGTAGAGAATCAGCTTCATTCATCCTTGACGTAGTTCCAACAACAGTTCCGGAGTACAGTTGCAAGTCGTCGCGGCTCTATTTTGCATAAATTTCCGAGCCGTCACAGTTCTGAATCGCATAGGTGCCTTGATGCATCGAAAATGTTGCAAAAAAGGCGAAAGATGGCCTAGGAGCTTATGGAGACATCATAAGCACAGTAGAAAAGTACTCTTGTTCTTTGTCTGTTCAAAGTGGGTGGCTCAAAGAGATGGTTGTGGTACAGAAGAAGGCGGAACTTGTGGGAAATAAATAAGCGCGCACGAAAAAATTTACATGTTTTCCGCAAACTTTTGAAAACGGCAATAAGAGAACACTCTGGGAGGAGGCGCTACAAAGTAACTATGAATATAAGTACATTAGCAAAAGCTAAAAATCCTGACCAGCCATGTAAATGGGCCCCAGGCCGTAACATATCAGCGAACATGCAACGCCCAAGACAACTTCTAGGGAAGCACAACGTCCAAATATTAGATACAAAACATATTATTACACGTCATCCTCCCTAACTTTTAGTTCTGACTGCTTAGAATACATACTTACACGGTAAAACAACGGTACTAGTAAAATAACAAATTCTTCAACAAATTCTCAAAACTCTCATCCAAGATTCAAGATTTATATGACTCGCAGCTAAACAGCTTCAGGAGGTAGATCCCTATGTGTGGACACAGTAGTGGTGACTTGTATCTCGCTGGAGCTGTAACTGTTCATCTAAAACAAACAAATCAGTATTGAGCAAAAACAATGTATTGAAAAACAAAGGTAAAGGTAGCGAAAAATCAAAAGGGAAATACACATAAAAATAGAATACCTCAATATCGAAGTTATCGCTGACGCTATCAGCTTCTTTCTCTTTTCTTGAGCCGTTCCTGCCGATTCCTGAGACGGAGAAATCTCCACGACCGGCTAGTTCACTATTACGGGAGCTGCTAGTTACAGCGGTTGAAGGGAAGGTCTGGAAAGTTATGGCCCTGGAGATAGGCATATCGGAGTCGGTGATGATGTGATTGGGGGAGCGGTGAGTCCGAACGGAGTCTCGAGAGTTCAGGATTGCCACTTTGGACTCTCGACGTGAGTGGGGCGTTCAAAGAATCATAAGTTGAAGGAAGACATACCCATTGTGATGACATAGATCTTGGTGATGCTCAGCTGAAATGGCATCCTATGAAAAGGCAATTAATATCGACTCGAATCGCTTTCCACGTTCGCTAGACGGATTATTGGGTACTTACCACCACAGCTTCTCGGTGTTGACGAGGTACAAAACCAAAAACGCCAGCTGGTTGACCGTTACGAAAATTCCACGGGTGACAGCGTACTGGAACATCTTGTTGATCAGCGTGTCTGTGCGTTTGATCCCCGAGTTCATCCCTTTGAACGTCCAGGATAGGGCGACCGTAGTGGTGATGTCAGAGACAAAGTCGAGTACCGCGTTGAAGGCCAGTTCAATCTGGGATCAAGGATTAGTACTTGTGTTCGTCAGAAATCTCCTGGAAAGTGAATAAAACGAACCTTTGGGCGTTCTTTTGCTAGGTTTGCCTCGCTGTTGTTCTGGAACTCCCCTATTACTTGTGCAAAACCCGCAGCTGATACAGTAGTATTAGGATCACGGAATCGCAGATGCTATGGTCAGCGACACACCTCCTCCCCCGATTGCACTCAGGATAATTAACAGAGGGACGGTCCAATGGGTCCTCCCGACTATAGTCGAAGAATGAGTACTTGGATGAATACGCGGCAGATTCACATACGAAGCCAGACTCGGGAAGCAAAAAATATCTGAACACAAAATACCGCTCCTACCGAGATTAGGATCTCCCATGTCAGTGGCCTGAGGCGTAGAATAAGGAGGTTTCGTAACACTCGAAACAGTACAACCACTTGCCTAGAAGTGAACGATAACGTCTCCAGATTTCCAAAGTTGGCTACAAAGTAATAATGGACGACCTGGGATTGCATACAAGTAGTAGCAAAGTCGGCTAATCTAACAAAGGTCGTGATGTATATGAGTATACCTCCCTACTAACGTAAAAAGGAAATGCTTGATCTTACACTAATACTGCCACCTATAATGAAATGCGTTTGTATCGTAATTGCATGCATGTATTAGTTGAAAAACGACTGACAAGTGTACGCAAAGGCCATTTATCGCGATTGGTTTGTATGTATATCCAGGCTTGTACAATCGTTACGCCAAACAACCTGAAAAACACCTTCAGCGATCTAGTGTAGGAGTACCGCACTATGGGACTTACGCTGTTGCAACGGCATATCCATAGAACAATCCATCCTGCGTTGATGACAGATTTATACCAGGCCCAAGGGACGAAAGTGGACTAGACATGCACTGGCGCTGAACGCTTGAACGCTGCAGGGATGTGTGCGGGCTGTAGCAGATAGAACTCGGACAATACGGCGCTGAAAGACTCGAGAAGCTTTTGACTGGTTAAACCATCAGTTCATCATGATACGGGTGCTGTCAGTGGCATTCCGAGCGAAAAGTTCTTGAGCAAACTGAAGCATTGATTGGGCGAGGACTCAATAGGAAGATTGATAGTATCGAAAATCAACATATGGAGACGCATTCAAGAGCCTCCAGTCGAAACACATGCTCGCCTGCCGTCATAAATAACGAGAAAATATTCCTTAATTTGCCTAGACCTCCTGTCTACCGGCTCTATAAAGATATCGCTACCGGTACACGCGGGTTCACGTCGTCGTTGTGGAGATATGATTGCAAGAGAGCAAGAGAACTTCTTGATATCGGATTAAAATGGATTTTCGTAGTGTTTTCGTATGTACACCGGACTTGCATTCATGGACATAAGTAGAAGGCCGTCACGCGAGCGATAGTACTTACTTTGGGTAGCAAAAAGGGCAATCAAAGTCTTCGATTCTGCGACTCCGCAGGAGTCTTTACTTCTCCCGTGTTTCGATGACAGATGACAGATTCACTTATACCACCGGTCCTCACTGGGCCTCACTTACACCACTTGACATGGACATTTGATACTCCATTTCGAGATTACTCAAAATAGAACAGAGTAACACGAGATATCCCGAATCGATAACATATGGATGCCGATCGTCGTTGATAACCTAAGTGAGATCAGCGAGGTTTTTGCTCGGGCAGCGCTACATGTGATTGGATCAATGACGTGGGAGGATTCGGATTATATAAGTAATCTGACCAAACGGATTCTGCGACTACGTGTCGCTACAACGATCTACTGGGAGCCATTCTTGGTGGTCATACTCATATCTCTCTTCGCGCTCTCGCTATCTCGATTTCGATAACAACTCTTTCACCAAAATAGATAGTTTCTCGGGTTGACGATTCGGAATCACTCTGGGTTGTATTCAGTTGTGCCTCAGAGCAATCTCAATCACCAGCTGCTGATGCAATATATCCGCGCTTTCTATATCAGTCACTCACATCTCCTTCCTCATGCTTTCGCTGTATCAATCCTGCATGCTCAGCTATACTGTGTTCCTCTTGTTTGTATCTGTAGTCAAGACTACTGAGTCCGCACCCAACTGGAATACACTGAACGAAACCGTCGGAGGGCGGCTGCATAAAGCCAAACCATTCTCCTCGCCCTGTTTCCCAGACTTTGACGGTATATCGGTGCCTCGGAATAAAGCCGCATGCAAAATCATTGAAGACAACTATCTCAATGCAACCTATCGCTCCTCACAATTCGGAAACTTCATGAACACGCAGTGGGAGTCGTGCATGAGTACTTCTGCCCAATGCACGCTTGACTCTAGCGACCCGAGTGATTCTCTGGCATGGACTGAGCTTCCATGTGATCAAGGGAGCATCGCGCCATACTATGTGCGTATCCATATTTCATTGTCCATTCGAAAATGTGTTTACTTTGTCATGGCACTAAAGATTGACGTGCAAAACTATGAAGATGTCCAGGCAGCGCTCGCATTCTCGCGCACCACTGAAGTCCCTTGTCAATAAAGAACTCAGGTCACGATTTTCTAGGTCGGTCGAGCACTATTGGATCTCTGGGACTATGGGTGAGTGAGGTATTTCTTTAAAACTTGAGCTTACAGGCGAGTAGACACGTAACTTGGACAAGGTCTGTCTCGCTTTAGCTCTTATACCATTTCCTACATCTCTCAAGCTCCAATTCCCCACTGCAGATTTCTTACAACGCGTCATTCGTTCCTGTAGGGGGCTCACAGCCATTTCCAGCCATGACCATTGGCGTGAGCATTCCCTTCTAATCCAAGATAGATCTCTTATGCTTGTCTTCTAGGCTGGTGTACCCTGGGTCGACGCGTATAGCTTTGCAGACGCCAATAACGTGACAATTGTAGGTGGGTATTCTGAAACCGTAGGAGCAAGCGGAGGATGGATTATGGTGAGTCGATATATTACTTTGCTGCCAGAAATTCACTATCAACTCAACCGCAAACCTTCTAGGGAGGCGGCCACAGCGTTCTCTCTCCTACACTTGGCCTTGGAGTTGATCGCGTAGTGAGCAACCACGTTCGACGGAAGTCGTAATTGCTCTAACCCACTCCGATTCGCATGAAGCTTGAATATAAACTAGTCACCCCAGATGGTGAATATCGCACGGCTAATGCTCACACGAACTCGGACTTGTTCTGGGCACTCAGAGGTGGTGGTGGTGGGACATTCGGCGTAGTTTTGGAGAGTACCTCTATGGTAGAACCGATGGCGATTCCCCTACAGGTGTAAGCCTTCCATCCGTTTTTTTCCAGTTCATGCGTCTTAGATTATCTTCCAGCGCATCCGTGTCGTTCAACTCGACTACGGAAACGGGACTCCAGTTCTTGCGGCTATTGACCAACAACAGTCTTCAGTGGGCGCAGGAAGGATGGGGAGGTCATTTAACAGTAATGTCCAGTGTTAATCTTCCTGTTAGCCCAACGTAATAACCAAATCTTCAGTCCTCAGGATTCATCAGCGTAACCCCTCTTCTCACGCTCGAGGAGGCTCAAGCATCGATGCAAAATGCAGTCGACTTTGTGCAAACCCAAAATGGTACCGTCGTGATCGAGACACTCCCAAGCTGGTTTGCATTCTTCGCCAAGTACACTATTCCTGCTCAGACGGTATGGACGCACTCTCAGTGGACCTCCTTCCCCGCTGATTCATATCGTCAATTTTTGTATAGGCCGTAGGTTCAGCAGATCTCGCAGCGAGCCGACTCATCCCTTATTCGTTGTTCGAAACCCAAGAGGGGAGGGACTCTTTTATACAGCTCGTAACCAGTCTTCCTGGGTCTTTCCTCGAAATCGACGTCGTCACGCCGTTCTTGTATAATGCTACGGAGAATTCGACCAGTGTTACTCCTGCTTGGAGGAATGCCGTGTGGCATGTACGTCTCTACCTATCTGTCTCGCCCTTAGCTAGCTGGCTGATACATCATGATATTTCCTCCGTGATTATAAAGGTCCTCATGGGTAGCGAGTTTGTTTGGAACAGCACCCTCGCAGAGAAAGTTGCTGCCTTTGAATTCACGAACAATTGTACGGCCGGCTTGATTAGTATCGCGCCCAATTCTGGGGCTTATATGGTGAGCATTATATTATATTATACGACCATACATGCGCTTCCTCCAGTGTCTTACGACGCACTTCTTTTTATTTCAGAACGAAGCCAATGTCTACGAGCCAAACTACGAACGTGCGTAATTTAGTACTGATTCTCGATATTTTCCGCTTTGACATTTCCCCTTTCGGCGATGTAATTATAGAATCATTCTGGGGCGGTAACTATGATCGACTGTTAGCTATAAAGCATAGATAGTGAGTTTTTTTTTGGTGGTTTCTGGTATCACCGTCCCTCTACTGATGTTTCGTTATCTATAGCGACCCGCTGGGCCTACTCGATTGCTGGAAATGTGGTGAGTTATTTGAGCATAAGTTATTTTGGGGTGAACTGAACCCAAACTGTGTATAGTTGGATGGAAGGGCGTGGATGATAGTCGATCGCGGTGCTATCCGCGAGTAGACTAGGGATAATGTGCAGAATTCAAGTTGTGTGGAATTGCTCATTAGGCAGATGGGGGACAGGCGTGCGCTCCACGAGACTCCACGCCCTCTGAATTACGCCAGCATGTCCGGACAAAGAACTTTACCATGAGACCCTGATAAATTACGCTATGTCCGAACACAAGAGAATAATTTTCGAGCTCTAAAATACACTTCTGGGGGCGCTTCATCTCAAATGGTCGGGCTCTGTGATTGTGTAGCAACAAGTTAGACACTCGCACCCTCATTTACTTATACGGCAACCAACAAACAGAGCGATTAGGATTTCCAGAGGACTGAAATCATCGACTCGTGCTGGTACTGGTCCGCTCACCGGTTGCGATCGCATCAGGGATGCGGGTTATAGTGCAGGTGGAGCCTCTAGTCTCCTCTAGTTCGCAACTTCGCATCAAATTTTGGATCACTTTTCGTCAGACGGCTCCCGAACCCGAATATGTAGACCTAGATGATTCTGACTGTGAACCTCAAGGTCTTTTCCGTTTTGGGCAGAAGTGTCCAAAAAACCGAGTGCATCACTGACTTGCATTTTAAATCAGTCGCAGCCCACGCGAGAGAAACGAAAACAATTGTCGCTGGACCCCCCAACTATAAGGGTCGGATGTTTGATTCAAATTCGAACCAGATCTGTCAGACTGTGATAGACTGTGATGCGAACTCGTAAGTATATGAACAGATGATATTCGGTCTAACCAGACGGCTTTCGAAAAAGCGCTCCAAAATCCCTCCAAAACTGGCCTTCTTCTTGATGCGATCCTCTGGAGGCTCGCCACTGTGATCCGGGTCTATGATTTCCAGGTATGACTTCCCTTTTAGATTGATCGACCGGACGATTTTATAAGTAACCAACTCTTTTCCGTTCGCCACTCGAAATGCCTCTCGAACGACTTGCCTTTGATTCCATCGCTCTGAGCTTGATTATTTTGGTGGGCTATGGGTTGATCATTCGCTCCCGCCGTCTACCGCTTCCACCAGGACCTAAAGGATGGCCATTAATCGGGAATGTGTTCGATGCACCCAAGGAGAAGGGACACATAGCGTATATCGAGATGGGACACAAATACAGTGGGTACTTGGTTCACCGACTCAGACTGTGGTATATGATTTTGTATTTTACAGACAGTGATATGGTGTATATGAACGTGGCTGGAATGTCAATGCTGATTCTCAATTCAACAACGGCCGTGAATGACCTTTTTGTCGCAAGATCCCAGCTATATTCCAATAGGTGCTCTGTACATAACCTGTTCATCACAACTTGCTCATCATTTTACCATTGAAGATTCGAGTTCCCGATGCTTCGTCTGTGCGTAGCCTTTATCTAGTGCATGAGCGCCATTTATGTTTCGCCAAATTACTAGCCTAGGATGGGATTTCGCTTTCACATTCCGAAATGGAAATTTTTGGCGAAGTAAGCAACGAAGGTTCTCGCGGACGTCTAGTAACAAACGTTGAACCCTAGAATCACGAGCACTTTTTGTACAACAGTTGTCATCGGCCAACCTGGAAGTGTATCAGGAGCCTCGCTTGCAAGAAGGAATCTATGTACTTCTTCACCGACTCCTTGAGACGCCGAAGGACCTCACACGCCATCTTTACTTGTTCGTGCTCTCAACGTTTGTGTCGTTCAAACTAACTTTGCTTACCACAGACTGCTTGGAGGCACCATCCTCTCTACAGCTTATGGTATTTCAGTTGACAATCCTCACGAGCCTTTACTTGAGCTATCGGAAAAGGCTATACAAACTGTTGCAGAATCTGCGATTCCAGGCACACATCTTGTCGATGCTTTACCGATACTAGAGCACGTTCCGAGCTGGTTCCCGGGTGCAGGATTTAAGAGAATCGCGGCGTCTGCGAAAATAGCGGTGGAAAGGATGCGGAATGAACCAATGGAATTCGTGAAGAAGAATATGGTGAGACCATGCATTGGACAGACTGTTCTGTTCGTTCATCGTTAACGTAATATAGGCAAACGGTACGGCCAAGTCTTCCATTGCAACTCGAGTCTTGGAAAAGATGCAAGAGGATGGGAACTGGTCGGAAGAGAACGAGGAAGATTTGAACAAGGTTTTGGGGACAGTTTATGCTGGTGAACAATAAACGATTTCGCTAGATGTATCTATTCTCATTCATATGTTTCAGCTGCAGTGGAAACGGTGAGACTAACTGCCAGGGGTTCCGTCGTACCTTGTTGATACCCCATCCAAGACTGCTACAGTAATCAGCACCATTGTTCTTGGATTGGTCCGAAATCCTGATACCTTGAAGAAAGGTCATGCTGCAGTTGATGCGTTTGTAGGCTCTGATCGACTTCCGGATTTCAAAGATGAGGGAAAGATCCCTTATGTCGAAGCACTGATCCGGGAAGGACTGCGGTGGAGGCCCGTATTTCCACTTGGTAGACCCATCGTTATCATTCTTGAACGCAGGCTGATATCGTTTAGCAATTCCGCATTGTACCGCTCAGGAAGATGTTTACCGAGGGTATTATATACCGGCCAACACTCTCGTACTAGGTAATAGCTGGTGAGTATTTATTCGTGTACTCCAATACATACTGATTTTTTCTCCTAGGGCGATCCTTCATGATCCAGCTGTTTATGGTGACGATGTAGAGGAGTTCCGTCCCGAGCGTTTCCTGAATCCAGATGGGTCAATCAACAGCAGCATCCCTTTCCCAGAGGCGGCGTTTGGATATGGAAGACGTATTTGCCCGGGATTGGAAGTGGCGCAAAGAACAATTTGGCTGGCAGTGGCCTCGATGTTGGCCTGCTTTGATCTGACCAAAGCCTGTGATAAAGATGGTGTCGAAATTGACCCAGATGTCAATTTTCTTGATGGACTTATTTCGTATGTTGTAGTTTTTCTCTTGGCGTTTGTGAGCTCATCTTGACTCAGATATCCTCGACCGTACGAGTGCACTATCACTCCACGGTCAAAGGCCATTGCGGAAACGATCAAACAGAACTTCGAGCAGCTTCGCCAAGCTTGACTTGTCGTATAAGTATATGTCAGCCTGGTACATATCTAAATGTACGTAGAAAGCTGCTGTAGTAAAATAACGCGACATCTGTAACGACGAGTTTGAAGTATATACGGCCTGGGGGGAGGGAAAGGGTGACCGACAACGTAGTGAAGATGCATGGCACATACTTATGTAGTACAAGCTTCAAATCCCTGAAAAATAGAGAGAATTACAAGCCCTGTCAACGATGAGTTTCTGGGAAGAAAAAATTTAGACCAATGATTTGGATTTGGACATAGTTAGCGAAGCTAAACATAACTAAACATCAGTGAATCTTAGGAGTAATCAAGTATAAACCTCCTTGAATTAAATCAATAATTATAAGGCGGAAACTTGTAAGGAACAAGACCGTCCTGCTCTAGTTTCTCTGGCACAACGCTCTGAATCTATAGCGAGGCTAAAGCCATAAGATCCCAATTGTGATGTTGCGCTCTGTGACAAGCAATGGTGTTCTTGCATCAAGCCGTTTAAACAAGCGCTAGTGCGGATCAGGCGTTGTGACGTCACGCGTTGTAATCCTTTTTTACGAACATCCATCACCGTTTTTATTTTGCTCGCCCATGGTGTGCAGATACTTACATCACTGCTTGAAGAAAAAGATACTTTTGTGTATGTGCAAACTATCACTTTCCTTAGCTTTTAATTACCTTGCTTCTGTGAGTACGTTTCTCTGTTCTTTTCCAGTTGTCGACTTACTTTGTTGCACGCAGTATTTCCATGTCGGCGAGAGAAATTAGTGCGTTGTGTAGTCCGTGCGCCTGATATTCCAAACGCAGCTAACTGTCGATAGATGTTGCCTCAGTGGTAACTCGCAGTGACCCGAACAGTTATTCGTCGCCCATATGCGCCCTACCATCTGAGGTCTTGGGCAATATATTCCTATCGCTGAAAGATATCAATCCTCCTTGGGTGTATCGTGAGTCAGCAACAAAGAAAAGAAAGCATCTGGGCTTTATACAAGTGAGCTATATGTTAATATTAAAAAATACCACTCACTGTCGTGTAGATCACCTTTGTTTGCAGACGCTTCCGTGAAACAGCAATTGCTACTGCTCGTCTATGGTCCCGCATCGCATTTGAACTCGGCCCTCAGTGGATGGTCACCATGATGGAACGAGCCATGTTCGCACCTATCATCTTGTGGGCTCATTGCCGTGACGAATCATCCAGAATCGGCCCCGAAGTCAAGGCATACGTTCCCAAACACATTTCTCATCTCCAGGAGCTCACATTATCAGGTCCAGAAGATGAAGCCGCAGATCTTGCATCCTGTTTGATCGAGCCTGCACCGATGCTCGAACTTCTTAGTCTCAGAGCCCAGACATTTGGATCTCATTCGCCGGATCCCCCCATTCCCGTACCTCCGGTACTCTTTGATGGCCAAACTCCTAGGCTTTCTCGTCTCACATTGGGTAACTGTATTATATCCTGGGAATGTCCTAATTTCAAGTCACTCACCTCGCTCCAACTTTCGCTCAAGCCGTTTAGCGCATATGGTACCACAGAGTTTCTGCCGTCCATAACCCAACTTCTCGACATAGTTGACCAGAATCCCCTTCTGACGATTCTCAGTCTGGAATACTGTCTCCCGTACTTGCATTCGCCCGTATTCCCTCTTCCTTCACCCGCTCGTGTCGGAAAGCTTGTACACCTTGCCGACCTCACGCTGACTGGTCGAGTTCTAGACTGCGTCCAGGTCCTCTAATGTCTATCCATCCCTCCAACCGCCTCGATTCACATATCTTGTCACGCATGGAACAGACGTGACCCGAGTATTCGAGACGGGAAGGAGGGGTGTGATCTTCTTCCTTCACTCGCACAGTATCTCTCATCTCAGAACGAGGCCGGTTCATGCGCTAAAGACACTTTCACCAAGCTTTCCATTTTACCTCACGGCTTGTTCACCAAGCCCGGCACTATTCATGTTTTTCTCGAGGGAAGCATCCAAGGCTCGCCGATATGCTGGGACTTGAGTCTCCCAGTTTCATTCCCTTCTCGATGGAACTATATCCAGATGCTGGATGCTGTGTTTGATGCCCTTCCTTGTACGAAGGGAATAACGGAACTATACCTGGTATACTGCGAATTTGTGTATGAACAGCTCATCTCCCTATTCCACAAGATGCAGAGTGTGGAGACGCTCTCGATATCCAATATCGTGATCAATTGCTGGATTCCATCGCTGATGCACTGGACACCACGATGCTGGTTAACGAGGGTGGTACTTTCCGAGACTCAGTTTTTTTCCCGTGTTTGAAGGATATCTCGGTAGAGGGTGGCAATTCTACGTTGTTTCTCCGACTACGGAGGTGTCTGGATAATCGGAAGCAGAGAGGGAGTGACTTGGAAAAGATTGATATTAGGGGATGTACTGTGTCCGTGTCGCAGGTGTATAGGTTCGTGGATGTGGTGAAAGAGGTATATTGGGATAAAGTGGAACAACCGAATTCGAGCAGGCAAACGTAACTGGGTAGGTAGGCTCCAGAGGTGAAGGTATTCTGGTTGTGCTTTTCTCATTTGTCTACTTGAAAGTTGAAAGACTTGCTTATATATTGTACATATTCCATTCGTTGAGATATTGCTGGATTCCTTCGAACGTACTATTGTCCTATAAAGGCTTTTGTTCCTTGATCTTGGTATACAGATCACCTCAACATCACAACACTTAGTCAATATAGGCATGCCAAGCGGGGTGGGGTGTGGCATTGATGTAGCAATCAACTAGCCTAATTCCCTCATACTGCCAATAATTCGGCCAATACTGTGAGCTAAATACATATAAAGAAGGACATCATATGACCAGCAAAACAGCAATCCCGCCATCGGCATCGCGCTTAAGAGACGAACGCAACTTCGAACCATGAACCAAATTCAAATTGCCCAGCGGTGAGCCTCTTTCTTCTTTGTTTTCACTTCTTTGCAATCGCTGCATTGGATGCAATTAGCGAGGCTCTCCTGCTCCTTTTGAGTATTCGCGCAACGGAAATTCGAAAAGATAGGAAGAGCCTTCACGTTATTGACCTTGGGGCGCGTTTGTGGGCATTTTTTTTTTTTTTGCTCTTCAGAGACACGTAGAGATACTGCCTCTCTTCTGTACCTACATACCTGGAATATGAGAGCAGGGCTGCGAACGCAAGTTTTACCTTGACGTGTCGCTTCCTCTGATCAGTTACATTTCTCAACCTTGGCAGCCTCGGCCTATGCGTCCCAGAGCAAACTCCACTTCTCCTCAGGCCTCGGCGCCTCTTTCCCAAGCTATCGAAGATAAAAGGCTCTTTCAAGTACTTGGACAATGAAGATGTCGACTCTGGATCTTCCTTTCCGCCACTTCCATCTTTGGCTCACTCATCACCTCTATCCTCACCGCTCTTTTAGCCTCCACTACTCCCTTGTTCATTCCCATCAGACCAGCGTCAAGGCACCGGAAGGCTTGTCCCAAAAGGAGCTGCAAGGGAAGGTAAGAAGTGTTGAAGAGGCGGAGACAAGAGGCACTACTGAAGACTGCTGACAACATCTCTGCGTGCCAGAATCCTGGTCAATGTTTTGTTTTGAACAACGCAGCTTTCCAATTCACATTCTCACTGACGCCCCAACGTCTTATGTTGGAATGCTGGATGAAGGCATCAGAGGTAAACACGCACCAACATTGGAGGCTCACTAGTTAATAAGTTATCAAGGTGCGGCCTGGGTGAGTACTTTGTGCAGTCAAAGCGGACATCTAACAAGCATTTCACTGCCAAGCAGCCGCCTGGGCAGCTCAATGTTGGGGTAGCTCGTGCCGGAGTCTGTTGACATCATAGCACTTCCGTAGGTAGCGGCACTCATTCACACAATACCCATTCGGCAGGAACTTTCGCTGGGTGGACCACGGGCTTCAGACCAAAGGTAAGGACAAGGCTGCGAGAACAGCTGAGGAGGCTTAAGGAAAAGCTTGCCATTGGGAGATGGGATTGGGCTTGTTCCGTACTCTTAAGAACTTAGACAACATGCATAGTCCAGGAAATGTAACTTAGTTGTTGTTTATATCACAACTTGTTGTACTATAAGCTGGAAGCACAAATTTCGTACTCGAGGTTTATAAAACAGGCCACGGCCGCGATCCCGAAGTTCGAGTCCACCGCTAGAAACATTGAGGACACTTGATCCATAAACATTTTT
>JADNRY010000213.1:0-105005 GCA_015501585.1 Rhodocollybia butyracea
GATTGTTCACTTGTATTCAACTCGACATAACAGAATAGCATCCGATAACTGCGAACACCTTCCTTACAGATCCGTTAATTGTGTTTTCTCTCCATCACAATGAACCTGCCTTAGCCGTATTTTTTTTTTCTCTGGTCAGCCCGTCTCCTCGGGTCTCTTATTCTCAAATGACTCTCATCTCAATTCTCTACCCTCTGACGAGCACCTCCTGTACAGTTCACCCGAATAAAGTAAAAATGCATCGAGTACACTGACCTCGAACCCGAACAAAACCTGAGATCTCAACCTCTATATTGTCTGGTTATCCAAATATCAGACAGATGAGGCTAAAGTACTAACAGAGGCATGTACAAGTTTAACTGGGTGTATGACTTACATATGAGTACATTCAAAATACCAGAACGTTCGGGGCTCAAGGCATAGGCGAAAGCAAAAAGCTCATTCAATACCATCCACTATAGTTTCTGTCTGTTGTAAGTTGTTAGTAATCACTGAGGTCTCCCAGGGCCTCCTAATGTTCAAGCTGGTCTTGCAGCTTGCTATCTGATATTGACTGATATCTGCTCCTCCAGGCTCTTTGGTCCTCTAGAACTTCAGTAAGAAATTGAGACCCCACTCCGGATCTGTGTTGTATAAAAAATTCAAGATCATTCACAATAACTGAATTTGACTGCCTTGACTCGAATACTTATTTTGAATCTTGCCTCAAAGCCGCTCAGCAGTCAATTTAATTTACCCTTCAACTCCCCAACCGATCCAGTAAGTACCGTTTTCTGAAAAGCCTTGGTTCAAACTGGGCAATATTACATATGGAGGCCGGAAATGTGTATAGTAGGCTAACTAAGCTAGAATCTTTGAGACTTCAGGTAGAATGGCGTAATCTTTGGTTCATCCAAAGGTAAAAACAGTCAGATTAAGATTTTCAAACCCAACATCTGTCATTTCTTGTGTGCCAAAACAAACAACCCATTGGGGCCTTGAAAGGGTATAAAAGCTAGTCCAAAATCTGCTTCACTCCCTCACTTCAACCAACTACATTTGTTCAAGTACTCATTATGCACATTAAACTCGCTTTCGTTACTGCTGCACTCATTACTTTTTGTAACGCACCCTATGGGCAAAGTCCTTAAGAACACCGGTGAACACGACAAATAGGATACTATTGTGTGTACAACGGTGTAAAAGACTAACTAGACTCTTAAGTAATCGTACGATACTTATAGTAACAGTTTTATTATATAATTAATAATAAATAGAAAGATAAGATAGACCGTTTGGTCTATCGGCGGCGTCTAGGATGACCGTATCGCCGGATACGGTCAGTGGTGGTGATGGAGAGGCGGAGGCGTTACACTTTTTCAATGGCTATCCCAGTTCACCCTCCCCATATCCTAGCCCGAACTCCAGTTTCCGCTCCGGCTCCAGCTCCAGGTCCCCCAGGTCTCCCTCTCGCTGGTTTAGGTGTGGAGAAGGTCCCTCTCCGTCGCCAGGGCCCGCTCGGTATGGTGACTGGCTTGCTAGGTAGTCTGCCCCTCGTAGGTGGTCTGATACCCCGTCGCCAGGCCGCTCCCACCGATACCTCCACCTGTTCCCCTGCTACCATTCCAGTGTGCTGCGACAACAACCTCGTGACTTGTAGCCTTCTTTCCTCAGATGATGTCTGGTAAGCTATCTCATTCTGTTGTACTTGTCAAGCTTGAGCCTCATTGTTGTCTTCATAGCGATTCTCCGAGCCAAGCTTTGTGCTGTGAATTTGATGGTAACATGAAAAATGTTTATGGTTTTTAGGATTTCGTTACTGACTGAAGTTTTGTAGTTACCTCTTCCGACTTCCAATGCTTTGCTACTACTTTTACTCCTTCAGGCGGCAATTAGTAGTGCTCTAGCTTTGCCACTTCTATCGAAAGCACCAGTCCATGCGGTACTGGTCCCTCCACTGTCATGGCTTCTTTCGTTGAGAGTTGGGCTATGTATGAAGTGTTTGTTTTGTCAAGTTGCGCTGTAAGTAGATAACATAGAAAATAAATTCTCATATTTCTGTTACTTGAACGGAGAATAACAACAGATATGTGTTAAAAATGCGGGGGGGTTCAATGCGCTCACTTCAAGTCACTCAACGCTCCGATGTCCTGGATAAGCCAAGCCACAGCTAATCATTTTCTGTTAGACTGTCGATCCTTCTTGGCCTAAAGGCCATCCTAGTCTGGCAAAATTCGGTTGATTTTCACACAACCAAAGGTGAGAAGAACTTGATATGGATGACCGTATCTAATACTGGCCACCTGGACTGTTCTGTTTTGTTTCGTTCTCTGATTTGTAAAAGCTGTGTAAAATTGTGATTGTCGAATGCAGTCCTCACAGATTTTCGGGTGGAAAAGGGTAATGATATCTCACTTGTCATCTTGTGGATCTCTGATTTTATCCACCCGGAAACGCCATCCTTCAAGTTGTGCAAAGCTTGACCGATAGGTCTCAGAGTTAATTAAGATCGAGTGTTCAAACGATTTGAAGCTGCTGATATGGACGCCTGGGATACAATAAGAACACGCTCTCAAAAACACTGCGCAGAAAATCTTGTCGTGTCTTCATCGTCTAGTATGCAGTCAGCATATCCTTTCAATGATCAACACTGTATTCAAACAGAAATACCAAAACATATTTCACTTGTAAGTAGAGCCCTTACGAAAAGCTCTAACAACCCCCGCCTCAGGCATAAAATTAGAGCACCTGAGAAGATGTTCGTAGCCTTTCATTTGAACAATGGCGCAAGAGGTCTCATTGCCATTGTCAAAAAATACTGGGAGGCCCGCGTAAAGCTTGAACTTTGGTCTCAGGCTGACCCTCCACATATTTACTTACCCAGTGCTTTAGGGTTTTAAAGTGCGGTGCACAAACCGTTGGATAACCGACAACCGCACCGCACTGAACCGCGGTGAGGGTAAATAAAGGTTGCACCAGTGCAGCGGTTTGCATCCGGTGCGGTTTGCGGTTCTTGAAGAATTTGCATAACTGATTAAAACCGGTGGTAACCGGTGGTCAACCGGTGCAATTTACATAATGAAAATAATTTATGAACTGTGTTTTTCAAGCCTGACTTTATGTATTGTAAAGTAGATGTGATCTGGTAATCAAATTTTTAATTGTATACAGCTCACAGGCGCCCATGTGCCACATTTGATTTGGGCGCCTGTGAGCTGTGTACAATCAAAATCTTGATGACCGCATCAAATTTACTTTATACTAATCTAAGAATACCTTTATACACTGTTCATAAGTAGAGATTATCTTATTAGGCAACACTACAGGGTATATGATGTTTTGAAACTGGTATAACCGCCGTTTTCACCGGTTCCGCACCAGTTTGCACCGGGTTATTGCCAAACCGGTTCAAAACCGCATAACTGCACTGAACCGGCACCGGTGAGGCGGTTCTTATCAGTTCAGTGCAAGGTTTGCTGAAATTTAAAAAATATACCACCAGTGCAGTTATCGGTTTGCCCAAAATGGCTGACAAAACCGAACTGCACCGCACTTTAAAACCCTACAGTGCTTCCTCGTATTTACCCATTGCCCCCATCAGATTTACCGGGTGTCCATTGGCAAAAGGGCCGTCGGCTGACCTTCTCTTTCCCAAACTTTACTGCTCCTGTTCCCTGCCAATTCCAAGTTGGTCCCAAGCCACCTCAACATCACAACATCTAGTTAATATAGACATGCCAAGAGGGGAGGGGTGTGGCATTGATGCAGCAATGAATTAGCCCATTTCCCTCACACTGCCAATATCTCGGTCAATATTGTGAGATATATACGAAATAAGAAGGTAGCCCAAAAGGCCATCATATGACCAGCTCGTAAGATTTGCCGTTCAACTTGTTATCCCGCCATGTCGTTAATAAGTAGATCAGTGAATGATACGCTCAGTATGCACTAGCGCCTGTGCTTAAGTTTGGAAACATAAGTAAATTTCTGAGGCGTAACCTCGTAGTTTAGATACAATGCTGCTAGTTAAGTACTACCTGAGGCATTGTATTTGCCACCTTCGTTAATGCGTCTCTTCCGTGGAAGGCCAGCATCCTTTCTCTTTTTCTGCTTTTTTCCCTCCCCTGAATGAAAGACTCCCAGCAGCAGCAGCCATCGGTGATGTCGCAGAAGTCGGGTCGGAAGCAGACGAAGAGAGTCTGTTATCTGGTGACGGAGACGCCTGGCTTTCACCATTCACTTCCAGAATAACTTCTGGTCCTGCCCTCCCAATCTTCGAATTCAGAACTTGACATCTTGTAAGTGTGTTGTGCCTGGCTCCCAGGAGTTGGTAAGCACCTGAACCTCGGTAGAGGTAGCCAATTCACTCGGGCTTTTGAACGGAACACTCGGTGGCCAGCTTTTGACAATGACTCAGAACTTTTGGGTAATATGCTCAGTGAAGTTAGTATACATCATGCGAAGAAATTTCTGCTTTCCTACGCACTGATCTGCAGGCAATGTGTTTAGGTCTGGGTGTCAAACGTCCCACCTTTAGACTCACCCAGCTTCAATTTAATAAATGCTGCTAGGTCTTCTCTGGGACAGCAGCCGCTGTGCATGATTTTGCACCACGCCTATAAATAGGTAAGCTCAGCTGCCTCTCGCGGTGCTCTTTTGGTCTGGCTCACCTTGAACTCCATATATCACATACCCTTCCAACCTCCTTGAAAATCCTCAGGGGAGACCTTCAACCCAAGGCTCAGAAACTCATCAACTCTCTCACTGGTTCGGTAGATGAGAGGGTTGTTGAAATACGTTAAGTCGGAATGCACAACTACCAAGAAGACAGTAATACTTCTGTCGCCAAACATGAAACGCGATATTCTTTCACGCAGTACTCATCTGGAGGAAACTTTTGCTGGGTGGACCATGGATTTTGGACAGAGGAAAGGTACGAAGCTGTGAGAACTGCTCAGGAGGCGGAGGAGGAAGTTTGTAAACTTGGCCGCTGGGAGATGGGGCTGAATCTTCTATCTACTCTTGATGGACTATCATTGCAATTACATACATAGCTACGTTTTACTACAAACAATATATTATTTAGCATTTCTGCCAGACAAGCAAACTTATTGTCGAATTTGGTACTTAAGAGTATTGCAAAACCACCCCGGCCCGTGATCCCGAAGCTCGAGCTCAACACTTGTGACGTTGAGCACAGCTGATCTATGAACATTTTCTTGGTTTTTTTGTTGTAAATATGCTCTAAGTAATGTAAAGAGCTAGAATATGTAATTTAACAAGCATCGAACTATGCCCTAGTGAGTAACAGCTTGGTTCGACATTCGAGACAAACTCCAACTGCAAACTACAAGTATCTACGCCTCACTTTCCAGTCAAAAAATTTGACCACAGAAGAAATAAGTATTACATTCTAGAGATACCTTAGCTAGTGCGTTTCACGCTGGAACATGTGTGATACGTTCATTCGTTCGCTGGAGAATGCCCCCGAAAACCTAATCTCTTCGAAATGTCAAGAGCTTTAGTAATTTATTCTCTTCATATGGGGCTTATTAGAGTTGGATTTGGCTGTAGAATAGAAGTAGGGTGTATATAATGCTATGCATGTAGTCAAGCCTATATTGAATGAGCAGTTCCATAGTACTTACAGTCATTCAACCTTCTGAGATGCAGCGAAGTTCTATCTGAAGATTGAATGGAATTTGTTTCTAAGAGAGTAGGAGGCATATCTGCAAAGCTATTAGAGGCAATGCACCCGCATTCTATGACTGATATACTTCTGCAAGCTTGAAGGCGGGTAAAAGTACGCATGCCGACGGGGCTGGGCGGGCACTCTGGTTAAGTTTCCCACGGCGTTCAATCTACAAACCGCCTGCCGTACCTATCATTTACATTGTATTTACTAGTTTTGAAGTAATATTTTGAAGCTTAAGACCTCGATGTTCAATGTGACCATAAAAGATTAGATTTGTGAGTGTGAAATACCAGTATCTACATGCGGAGCGTGAATCTAAGTAGTACAGGAGGGCAAGCAGATGTGGGGCTCTTCCGCAGGTCTGTTTCGATACCACCGAGGCTGCGGCCCAAGCAGTATTTCAGACCCTTTTTCAGCTCAGACATATTTAAATGCCTGTCGCTTTGCACTGGTCAAGCACGCCCGCTACACTTTCCTCCAGGTCCAAACTTCTTGTACCGGCTTTTCCAGAATCCCCGGCGGTGGGTGCTTCGAAGGTAAAGTTGCCAGAGGTTCCCTGCAAAAAGCCATCTTGTGTGCCACTGGCATCGCCGGAAAGATCACGTAGAAGCTGAAGAGAGTTGGGGCCAAGTCCTAAGACCTTATTTAAATAAGAAATCTGTAAGAAAATTGAGAGATATACCCTGTGCCCGCACGAGAAACCCGCTGTTGTATCGCCTCTCGTTTGGCGGCCCAACTCATGAATAAGTTACTGGGCCGCCAAATCTACCATGCCCAAGATACAACTGCACTCCTTTTCGTCGACTAGATCCCATGGCATAGTTGTGAGTCGCCAGGCTGTAGGAGGCTTATCCGAGCGTAGGTTCAGTTCACTGTGATCAACAGCAAGCAAAGATTTCCCACCGTTAATTCAAAGCGCAACAGCGCTAGGTGTGATGCGGCTTGCCATTGGGAACAGCAAAGTGCCGGAAATCTTGCGAGCTAGTCATATGATGGTCATTTGCTGGGCTGGATACCTTCTTATTTCGTATATATCTCACAATATTGACCGAGATATTGGCAGTGTGAGGGAAATGGGCTAATTCATTGCTGCATCAATGCCACACCCCTCCCCTCTTGGCATGTCTATATTAACTAGATGTTGTGATGTTGAGGTGTCCCAAGCAGGTCGGAAGCATGTATTGCCACTCCCGGATCTTCCCACTTATAGAGATATCGAAACTGCTACTGAAGGATTCCCATGGAAAATGGACTGGCAAGATCAGTTTCTCGCGTTAAACATCGATTTGAACTCAAAGAGGAAGCCAAGCACTAAGTATTTTGTCGTATTTCCACCTACATATAATTTACTTGCGGAATCGGAGGTTGAATGACCAAAGTCACAATGAACTTATACACCACATGAGACATCCTTCGCGAAATGCCTATCTGGCTGCACCGGGAAGCAGATGGGATCCGAACAATCCATAATAGTAAAGAAACCCGTTGTCTGCGTGAAAATCACAAGGTCAGAACAGTGGGAGAAACGGAAGCCATTGCAAGACTATCAAGGACTGCAAGACACACAGGGCGGCAAAACTGCCGATGCGCCGGCTGCACTTCATTGAGGGAGATAAACTGTGCATGCCTGTATAAATGTATATGGAAGGCAAGTGAGCTTCTGCAAAAGCTTCCGCAGAAATGGAACCCAATGTCCCGGCTGCCAGAGGACTTTGAACCTGGACACATACCTGCAACTGGGTCAGAACATGCAGAGTACTTTGACTGGAGAATTACAACAGGTGGCACCCTTGCAGATGCGTTCCGAGTAGGGTTTGAAGGTCTAATTCAATGGACTGCAGAAAACTGATGAATTGCACTGAACTGAACCGCAAAATGAACTGATGATAGATGGACCGGTCCATGATTTAAACCTGGTCCAGTTCATGGTTCATCAAAATCTCAGAAAAAAAGTGAACCACAAAGAATCAGTTTAAACCGGTCTAAACCGGTACAGCCACATAGCAAAAATAATTTAGATAAATGAGTATATTTTCTCCAATTTTGATCAATAAAATTAATATTTTCTAATGGTCTCAAGCAATAAGCTTATACAAGACTGGAAAGACTACTCATAACCTATTGAACAGTACCATGCAACAAGTCTGAGAGCCTGACATGATGCAATACACTATCCATGGTCTGTTTTAACAGATGACCAATGACTGCCAAACCTGGAAAGCATTTCTGCATGGTAAAAGAGCAGTGTAAGGCAGCCTAGAGCATATATTGAATGTTTTATATTGATTTATAGTAGTTTTTTACATGGTCTCACTTGTTACATATCTGAATATCTTTCATGCATGTGCAGTTTAAATCAGTTTAAACCGGTATGCACCAGTTTAAATTTGCACTGATTTAAACTGCATGAACCAGGATGAATTGGACCAGTGGACCAGTGCAATCAGTGCAGGTCCATGGTTCATACAGATTTAGGTTTTTTACGGACCGGTCCAATTCATGATTCATTGAATTTTTGGTAAATAAACTGAATTGGATTGGACCTTCAAACCCTAGTTCCGAGTATTTACAAGTGGAGACAGAAGTGATAGCATACCCATACAAGAATGGGAGGCAAACGAGCTAGAGGAACTTAGATTCTACACAGATGGGTCTTACAAAAACACTGGCAATGAAGGACCAACAACAGGGTCTGGAATTTACTGCGAGAACGACAACCAGCAAAACCGTACCATCAAAATCCCTGAACAATTTAAACAGAGTAACCAGACAGGTGAAATCATTGCAATCAAGGAATGTGTGAGTGGGGCGCCCAAAGATGTTGACATCTCCATCCATAGCGACTCCCAAACATGTATACAGGGACTAACAAAACACCTACAACAGTGGGAAGACAGAGATTTTGTTGGTGTGGCAAACGCATCAGAAATCCAGGCCACCGTTGCAAAGCTCAGGGAACGAGAGGCAATGACAAAGCTGGTATGGGTCAAGGGCCACGCTGGGATCGAAGGAAATGAAAAAGCTGATGAGCTAGCCAACCAAGGACGAGAAAAGCTGGGACATGATGAAATCGACTTATCTGTCAAGCCAGACCTCAAACTGACAGGGGTAAAATTATCCAAAGTAACACAATCCCTTGCATACAAGCCATCCGAAGAAAGAAAATGCAGACTAAAACATACTGAGAGCGCATGAACCGCAGAGCAACAAAAATCAACTTGGGCAGAGCCCAAGCATGTGCTCCCGATATATGTGAAGCAATCCCGTCTGAAGAAGCCCTCTGGAAATCGATCAGGCATAAAGACTTCAGCAAGAAGTTCCAATACTTCCTATGGATGGTTATCCATAATGCATATAAGGTAGGGGACTTCTGGGACAACGTCCCAAATTTTGAACATAGAGGGAGGTGCAATATCTGCCAAGTTCCCGAAACCATGGAACACATCCTCTTTGAGTGCTCCTGCCCGGGTCAGAAGGAGGTATGGGAGCTAGCCCAGAAGGCATGGGAGAAGCGACCCACAGAATGGATAGAGCCCACCTTTGGAATAATGATGGCCTGTGGCACAACAAACTTTTGTGATGCGGATGGGAAAGCCCTCCCTGGTGAATCACGCCTATACCGCATCCTTGTATCAGAAAGCGCATACTTGATCTGGAAGATGAGAAACAAACGCGTAATCAATGGGGAAAACCCACCATCAAAACGAGAAATTGAGAACCGGTGGCGATGGACACTGGAAAGCCGGTACCGACTGGACACCCTCCTCACATCAAGCAAATACGGCCAGCGGAAACTATCCAAAGGCGTGGTGAGATCGACTTGGGCGCACATAGTCCAGGAAGATCTTAGTCCCGACCAAATTATACTGGCCGGGCCCGGGGTTTTAGTGGTGTAGACGGGTGGGCACAAGAAGGCGGGGGTTTATGCAAGGTACACAGAATTATGATTTATATTTACTAACAAAAATAGGGGAGTGGAAGGAGATGGAAGGAGAGCCTGCCTGGAGTCCCACAGACTGCCTACCTGGCAAGTGCGTAACGCATTCCCTCGGGTGGTTGAAATCTTAAAAAGTCGCTCGGTCCCGTACCTTGCAAACTTAACGGCCGGGAGGGGACGACAATGTGAGTCCTCCGATGGTGCTAAGAGATTAAAGCGACGAAAGTCGCTGGTTTCTGGCAACACTCCACAAAAAAAAAAAAAAAAAAAACTTATACACCACTGCACCAGTGAGCCTAAAGATATAAAAGAGGCAGCTCTGCATCTAAAGGACATCCAGCAAGCTAAGACCATTAAAACAAGGTACTTCAGTGTCCTTTTCTTCACTATCCGAGTCGATTTCGGTTGACATACTTACCCCACTCCACTCTGTGTACAGCGTTCGAACATGAAATTCAACCCCGTCGTCGCACTTGTTACAGTCATATTCGGTGCTCAGCGCATTGCCGCCGTGTCATGGGAGCAGTGGAACGCCATAGACTGCGATGGCGACGCTAGCATGAATGCCGGTGCCGAGGACGAAGGTTTCCACTGCATTGCGCAACAGGGCCGCTCAGTCAGTTTTTCCTTCGGTGAAGGGGATCCATGCATGGCGGAACCGTTGAGCTCGGCAGGCGTCACTCTCTACACCGACGAAACATGTACTAATGTATTCACCGCTGCTGGACCTGGATGCTGGGACTTTGCTGCTGCCACGGGTGGTTCCATTGGGTTCCAATGCTGAGGGATGTTTGGTCAGTAAATTTGGGTTCTTATCATTGATTGCGGTGCTTACTTGGCCTCTGTATGTATTATTAGTAATACCAGTCACCAAACCCAAATCAAAGTTTTCTTCCAGCAATTCAATTCCAATAAACTTACCTTGGCTTCAGTAATTTGAGATTATTTTCGTACTGTTAGCTTGTCGTCGTTTTCCCATTTATAAGCCTTCAGTCCGGTTAAATATTTTCATAACGCACCCCGAACCCCCCGCCTGACATAAAACCAATCGCTACACGCGTGCGCATCACCAAACCTAACTTAAGTACGTTGCGCGCGCAAGGTCAAGCTGCTGCAAAATGAAGGATAAGACAAAAAAATCCGATAGTTCGAACCACTGCTCTCGTGTACGCGCAAAATCAGAACCAAAATGTATGAATAGAGATGCTCGGATCGGAGCAGTGGACGTGGGGAGACAAGTCACCCCAGCTATCACCATTATTCTTTCCTCATTATCTCCTCAGGAGATTGCAGTCCACATGCAACGGTAGATGAGTGTCGAGTACGTATATATTCATACCATTTACAGCAACTTTTGGTCCTATAGCATTCAGTTATTACAGTTATTGAACAACTCTGACCCAGTTCCAATCGTGGCGTTGACATCTAATACGGGTGAAAGAGGATGGAAATACTCAGCACACAAAGGTTCAAGGAGAGATAGAAAAGACATACAATCAAAAAAGTCGCCTACGGGTATCATATCCAGCACTCCACTGTTATTGGCCCCCAATGGCAGCGACGTGTGGATGGGTTGACCGCCCCAGAGGACGCGGAGGAAGAAAGCGGAAGTAGACTTCTGTTGGTAGAGTTCGAAGACAAGTTCAGAGCCCCTAGGAGAAGAATGATTGAACTTCGAACAATGACTCCGGTAAAAAGATGACACTCACATTCCAGGCCAAACCATTTCTGAAATCTGCAAGATTCCGAGAAGCGGAGCCATCGACCCGTCATGAGCGACATTATGGAAATATTTGACCTTACTGGTCCCTTGCAACTGCTCCTGCAGATGCCCAACCAGCTCCAGTACCCAAGCTCCATAATGCAACGAGCTATACAGCGTTGACTCTGGTGCATCCCGGTAATAATACGAATACTCGTAGTTGCCCAGACGGTATACGGTATTGGCTTCCTCTTGGGTTACACAGATGGAACTATCGTTGACGGAGCAGGGGAGCGTCTTGGAGTGACATTGCTTTGCAGACATATTGTCATAGTAGCTGGGTAGATAGCTCAAACAGGAAGGCAGAGCACCATGATACAGATACTCACTGATCGAAACTCGTATGCCATCCCGCAGTATCGTTCAGCGGTATCCCAGAAACGGCATCCAACTTGTCATAAAGCGGCTGCGCATCCATAAGATGCAACGTCCAATTCGAACTGTCTGTCGTGTACTGGGTAAAAAGTTGGTTTGCATTAGGACAGCTATACGCCGGCTCCAATGAATCATAGGTCTCAGATTGAATCAAAGCATCAGCATTGTCGGTATCGGGGAACAGGCCATGCAACAACCCTCCACTGACTTGAGACGTGATTTGATTATTTGTAACCCGAATCTGGAAAGTGGAAGGATCGAGAGTGGTAGAAAGACCCAAGCGAGAAGCGTATACGGCGCGGAGGTCTGATCCATGAGTATGAGAGTCGATGATGCCTGCGGTGGTTATTTGAGGAAAGGCGCAACTGTAGGAGTAGCATGACCAAGTGTAGATTGATGTTCATTTAGAGTACGTACTTGCTCCCAACGAATCCTGGACCAACACTGTCCGTGAAAGGATTAGATTGATCCGTGTAGGCATTCCATTGAACAACAGTAGGGTTTTGCGCTACGCCAACTGGTCCTATACCATAATAAACAGGTCCATCTCCGGGACAGTCCCACTCTATGTTTTCCTTGAAGAATGTATTCGTATTGTATGGGGTTCTTTTCTGGTGCCTTTGTATGACTTCGATGTATCTAATGATAGAAGTCAGTTGGGATGATCACGAGGAGGAAGTTGGAACGAGTAGGTACTTGAGTGTGAATTCGCTTTCTGAGGGGGTTCTTCAAAGACGTCAGGATTTCAATAGAAACGAAAAGAAAACAGCTCACATGTACTCCCGTACTCTAACATGGGGCATATTACACCAGTTGTAAATCCCATACTCGTCATTCGGAGTAACAGACGAGTTGAATATCCCAGGAGCACCAGTTCCATTCAACACAAACGAAAGGTTGTTCAGATTCGTTGACGCTGGTGCGAAATGCACTACGTTCTGGCTGATCACAGTAGTGGCCGGTAAAAGCGCGAGGAACTGTAGAACGTTGAGACGGGAAATCATGGTGGGTGTCCCGAAAAGTTTCGTGACCTCTCCCTCCATATATAGTTTTTGAGCATACAGGATGAAGAAATCTGATGATTGCCACTCTATGGGATCGGTAATAAAGTTCTAACGAACAAGTGACTGAAGAACGTGGGCGTCGGCCCGCGACTTTCTTCAACGTTCGCCTCGACCATCACGATTCACCTGGCGGGTGAACAGAAAATGGATCCGCTAGTGTCTGGCGCTCATACAAGTCCAACGTGGGCGGCTAAAATATACAAGCGGTGGGCGGTTAAAATTCACGCACGCCGCTGACACGCGCTGACTAGCGTGGGCACTACTGGTTTTCTTCCAGAAAGCAAAACTTATTGACCTCAAGGTGGAACGTGCTTTCGAGGATAAATATTATCGTCAGCGCCCGTGGCCAGCCTGGTCAACTGACATCGGGTATGCCTTACGGGATTATCGATTAAACCTTGATTCATTTGAACTTGAAATTCTTTATAAGAACGTCCAACTCGCTTCACTCCTGTTCAAACCAGCCATGCGCGGGTCCTTTTTCAAATTCGTTTACCTCGTTCCAGCTCTCGCCGGATTCATTACCGTCTCCCTTGGCCAGTCAGCTCAGCAATCTCTCGCTCAGGATGCGCTTGCAGCTATCCTACAGAGAGGAGCCCCAATCTTGGGATTTGATACCGGCTGCGAGTCAAGTGTGAAAACATGCGATTGGATGGCAAAGATCCCGGACAGCACCCTTTTGGTTCATATGAGTATTCCTGGGACACATGATTCAAGTACCTGTATGTGTGAACGCGTTCTCTTCCTGAATCGAGCTAATTGTGGATATTATAGGGAACTACACTCAAGCGACACAAGATTCCCTTGTTCGATACACTGGCCCGTGAGTGGCGACGTACTATTCCTCTAGAAATGAAATAACGTCCTGTGGTATCGTAGAATCCCAGCAGCCGAGTTCTTTCAATGTCAGGACCAATCCTACTTCCAAATGTTAAATTCTGGCATTCGTGTGTTTGACCTTCGTGTCGCGTTCAATCCAGGAAATGATACTATTGGGTTTTATCATTGTGAGTGTATGTTTCCTTGACCAGTAACTCCAAAGCTATTATAGCCAAGGGGTTATATGAAGATCCTTGCAATAAGATCAATTGTTTTTGGATGTCACGGGCTTGAGCCCTGCTGGTCTTTAATCTCGTGCAGCGGTTGCCATCAGTCCTAACCTCCTCCTAGCGCAGGCCCTCCTCGCACCCGACACGCGACTGGAAGACGTTTTGTTCGGATACTACAGCTGGCTCGACGCTCACCCCACTGAAGCAGTCCTCTTATCCATCAACTATGAGAGTGGGACGGGTACGCAAGATACCCAGGCTTTCCAGGAACAATTGTACGATATTTTGAGCAGCGATCTGGCTTCAAAGTACTGGGTGCAGGTCAATGGGACGGTGTGTGGCATCTTTCTACCAGATGCCCGATAACTTATGCATATACCCGCAGCTCGGTACCCTAGGCGAAGCACGCGGAAAACTCACTCTCCTTCAACGCTACGACTATAGTCTCCTTCCCGATACCCCCGAGTACAGCAAACGCATTGGAATCCACCTCGACCCCGAAGACTGGACCGACAACACTCCCAACATCACACTTGTATACAACACCGTTAACGGGGTGCAGGAAATAGCTTATATTGAAGATTACTACGAAACGGACGGTCTTCCCGCTACTGCTAGTGTTGCTGAAAATATTCAGTGGAAATATAACGCTACGCTTGCGCATTTACAAGAAGCTATCGACCCCAACTTCCATCCGGACCAGCTGTATATTACCTTTGCGAGCGCGGAGCATGATACGGTTGGAGTGACGCCTAGGGTAGGTTTGAACTCCTCGAGTTTGCGCATCTGAAGCTAATGATGTGTTAGAACATGGCCCTCGGAAATGGTACGAATGTTCCTGGAGTCAACCAAAAGATCCTTCCGTTCTTGCAGCAGAACGCGGGGAAAAGGTTCGGGATCATCAGTGAGTCGTTCTACTGTCGTCTTGGTAATATCTCACCGACTCTGTGTCCTAGTGCTTGACTTTTTCGGCTCTGTGCCCGGTGTTGTGGAAGCCATTATTGGTGCTTGAAAAGTGACAGTCCGTAGGTCTTGATGAGAGGAGTGCTGAAGGGGTAAACAGCGTTATCGTACATTTAAATCCTCCTGTAGCTTTTAATTTTGTCTCAAGTCACTCATTATTTTTAAATTTAACTTTGAAAAGAGACTCGGAGCAATAGAGATCTCCTTTAACGATATCCAGTAATCCAGGCGCGATACCACCGAACCACTGTTCAACCTAGAATCGAGACTCGTGGTCGTTCATGAAGTTCACCCGACTTGGAGGCCCAATGATGAAAACTAAACTCATACCAGTGCCTTTTCCCAACTTTATCTTCGCGAGGTACTGCGATTCTGGTCTAAAAAGTAGCATACCTACATGATCTCATTGGAGGAGGATTAAGTTGCTATTTTATCGTGTTCCAATCGTGTTCTTCCAATTTTATCCTAGAGGTCCCGGGACAAAAGTCCATAGCTCTCGCAAAGGTCCTAATCGGTACTATAGCTTCGTATGAAACGCACCAAGGCTTGTTTGAGAGCGAAAAGAAAGATATGTCACAATGTCAGTACACACGTGACGTCACACCACGTGTTAGCATGCTAAGCAGCTAACATGAAGCTACATAAAAGATTTGGTAGTATGTATAGTATGTACGTGTGCATTAGACTACATATCTAGGGATTTGGCACTTGGAATAGGAGTGGTGTGTACATGCAAGAGATTCACGAAATAGGTTGGTATACGTCGGTATGATAGCTCGGGAGTACTGCTTTGAGATCCCTCAGATACCAGAACCTTTGGGGCGCCGATCTATCGACATTCTCTGTCCCTTCACCGATCGAGCTCATTGAGTCTAGATCTAGGTCAACATTCCTCGCAATCTGCACCCATGTACCAACCAAACCCATACCCAACCGAAGCATCTTTGTACTCTCCGGATCGAGTAAGAGGGTAATGGAATGTTGCAAAGGGTCATGAGCAGGGGCTTTCGCATCGAGCGAATCGCGAATGGAAGGATCATCAGCAGAAGAGCGAAAAGAGTCTGAGCCATGATCGTAGATTACGCTTTGTCCATCATCGTAGACAACAACCCTACCACGGGAGTTACCAAGTATGTGTGGTACTTTGGTCTCAATCTCGTCCGCATGCTCTGGCCACCCAAGCCATGGCTCTAGCACAACCTTGCTTAACCGGATTGAAATTTCCTCTTCAACTGCTTTCGCAGACGGTCCCTCGGAAGATTTATCAAGGTCAAATTTCACCACAAAAGGCAAAGATTCGTGAGAATCGGTGATAGAAACAACCTTCCTGACGCTCTGTTCCACCACGCCAGTTGTGTGCGTTAGCGGAAGTGCGGTGGGTCCAAGCAGAGGAAGGAGCGACATGGATTCATCTAAGGATCCCCAAATGGCAGAAGTGTCCGTTGACCCCCAGTCACTATCTGCAGCTAATGAGATGGGAGTAGGTGGGCCTTCTAGAACAACACCTTCTGGGGGCCAAACATCTGAGGTACCAGAAAGAATATCATAAATAGGCAAAGCTTCACCGTGCTTTATTATCTCATCCAAATATGGCTCTACTGTTGGGATATCGTCGACTTTGAGCTCATTGACCGATGTCTGCTCTCCCAAGTCTCCTGAAGTAAAATCTGTAGTCGACGGGATAACACTCGTCACTTGTAACATATTTTCCGCTACGCCAAACAGCTGTTTACATCCTTGGGTGAATTTGTCGTTCCACGGAAGATGCTTCATGATTTTTGAAGTCAAGGGGAGCTCCGAAAGAGCAAGTTCAATAATGGTAAGCGATCGACGAAGAGAGGCTTCGGTTTCAGCCTCATCGTGGGCGAGAAAGCGTTCGTTGAGAAGGAATTCGACATAAAAGCGGATAATGTGAGGGATAAGAGTCAGATTGCGTTCAGTACTGGAAAGAATTTGGTTCTCTCAGGATTACCGAGTATAACAAAAATAAATCGATACCTACTAATGAAATCCTTGCTGCATCATATAACTTGACAAGTAGATTTGTATGCTCCTGGCGGGATTATCTAAGAACTGGTCCGCACGATCTGCTTTGCGATCATGCGACTCTTGAACGAGCTGCTGAATCTCTTCATCATTCTCAACAACCACCGGCCGCCTGTTGTAGTTTTCGTACGGCGGGCGAGGACGCTGGCCTTTCTTGTCCCTTTTTCCATTGGCTCGAGGCTTTTCCTCACGCTGAACGTATGTTGAAGACCTGGTAGCCTTGTTATTGGAATCAGCAGTATAATCATCATCGTCATCAGCATCATCTTCCACCTCCTCTCGGAGCTGGTCCCTTAATATCCATACAGGTATGATATTCATGATTCCTATGAACATTTGAAACTAGCAAGCATTTTTGAAACATGAACAGACCAAATCTCGGAGGAGGTTGTTTACCTGATCCCATGGGTCCCTGAGGTTGTAGGGGAAATAGCGGTCGTGGCGAAAGGCTTGAGTAGCTTGGTGGAAACGATTGACACGATGGTTGTTCCTACAGAATCCCAAACAATAGTAGTAATTATATCAGAAAATGCCTGAGAGCCGAATAAAAGGAACCAAGAGTAAGAGAGACCTACATATCGTAAGAAACTTTGCTCCTTTGCCCCGCGATTTCCTCCCACTGTTCCATCCATGGTTTTTGAGGACGCCAAGGACGCTGAGTATCAGGATTTTTGGCCATGTCTGGTTGGATCATCTGTGGAGATAGGATTAATGTATATCTGGCAGTGGCAACCAAGGGCTCACGCACATGAGTCATCAGTGGCCAAAGGAGCAGAGAGAGAAAAATCAGGGGAGGTAGAAGTTTGTTATTACAAAACGAGGTAGCTGTTCCAGAGTCCCAAAATTCCAGATCTAAAAAAGTGAAAGTTCAAAACAATAAAGATCGTCGATAAGCGCTCGATTTTCCTTTCCCAAAATGGTGAAAGCAGCTCATTTCCACGGTATAAAAATCGAAGAGGTCAATCAATCACGCTACTTATCTTTCTTCGGTACCACCACCACTCACCTGTACTTAATACACAATGGCCCCCGATCCCCAATGTGCAGCTTTGAACGCTGCCAAAGCTAGGACAGGTATACTTTCGTCCATTGCTACTGATACATTTTGTCAGACTAAATCTTCTACTAGGAATGTCCTACGGGCAGATCGCCTCCCAGATCGGTCAATCTGAGCAACATGTCATAGACAGTAAGTATCTAATCTTGTCCCAAGTCTATCGCAGAACTCTAATGAAGCAATCGATGATAATCTTTTTTTTGGGTTGTGTTTCTGCAGTCTGCACTGGGAAATCCAAGCCTACCACGTCAGAGTTTAACGCTCTTGCAAGGGTGTTGAATATCACCAGTGCTGTGAGTCCCTCTACTAATCCACGTAGGCCCATCATGAAATGACTTCCATTTCAGTTGCCTTCCGATGGAAACCATGCTGGCGCCTAAATTATGTCCTCTTATCTCCTATCTAAACAAGTTGAAACCACTATGTTGTACTATGTACGTTATAAAGAAATATCTTCGTAAGAAATATCTTTGTTGTATCTGCATTGAATGAATTTGAGCTTCCACCAAACGTTACATCATCTGTCAGCACGCAATTTTTCTCTCAGCCTTTCCAACGCCTTCCCCAGCTGGTTACTTCCCCGACCACCTGCACCAATGCCCCAAAAAGAATCTTTGTCGGAATCCTAGCATTTCAAAGTCAGGAAGTATTGAATACTAATAATCCGTCAAGGCTACCTCAACGAGCTCCGCATTTCCGTGGCCAAAAGCTCTTTCTTCAGATCAGAGTGTTGAGTAAACTTCTGGTAGAGTGTCTCATCCATCTACATGTAGTAGATGAGTAAATTCTATCCGGGAAAAGACAAGGAGAATAAACCTTTTCAACGTTAACCTTCCTCCAGTCAGATCTCACATTCGCCTGGTATCGGCGTGCTTCAGACAGCGCAGCGCTAGGTGTCGCGCATGTTCGGATGTGTTCAGCGAGGTCAGGTTGGTGCCCTTGAAACTGTCAAGATTATGTTAGCTGGGGTCGCAGTCACCTTTGAATCAAAAACGGCCTTACCTTGAATGACTGGAACAAATGTTCGCTAGTAGGATATCTTTTCCCGTTGTACGTTACTGAATGGGTGGAGAAATTGGTGAACCCGTAATGAGGGTCACGCCTGCGGTAAAAGAGAATCCGACGGCGAGGTGTTGTTAAACTCTTTTCCATGTCAGGTTGACCGAGAGGCTTGGATGTAGATGTAGTAGGGTGGGGCGCAGTCGGCTCCGATAGCTCGGAGCTGAAACTTTGGATAGAAGGCGAGCCGGCTGGTGTGATGGATCCAGAGGCCATGTTTAAACCGCTGGAAGTAGCAGTGGCATAAGAGTATGTGATCGGGGGGCTGCCCACTTTCAAAACAAGTCCGGAGCCAGTAGAATGAGCAGAAGACGAAGTAGAAGTCTTACTAGTAGATTGTCGAGGTTGGGAACGATGATTATTGGAAGACATGTAAGATAATCTCAAGTACAAGAACGATGGTACGAGAACAAGATAGAAGCACACATGTACAGAGGCACGATTAAAGATGACTCCATCTAAGTCACTGGCGCTTAAATCAACTATGAACTAGTCGGCGCGAAATTGCTCTCTCAACCTTTCCAGTGCCTTTCCCAGTTCGTTTCTTCCCTTACCATCAGCTCCAACACCCCAGAAAGCATCTTTGTCGGAATCCTAAACGATAAAGTAAGCATACGCTAATCTATCTCAATTAACGTCCAACTCACCTCGACGAGCTCGGCATTACCGGTAGCCAAAAGTTCATTCATGAGACTAGCGTGCTGAGTGAACTTGTGGTATATCGTCTCATCCATCTATGTGCAGATCAGTGCTGAAAGACAAGGAGAGTGGTAAGCACGAACCTTTTCTACATTGATTTTCTTCCAGTCGGGCCTCACCTCCGCCTGGAATCGCCGAGCTTCAGAGAAAGCTGCGCTCGGACGCTCGCCACATGTTCGGATGTGTTCAGCAATGTCAGGGCGATGCCCTTGGAACTATGAGAGAGGTTAACTCAAAATGTGACGATTTGGCGTAGTCTTACCTTGAATGACTGGAACAGATGTTCACTGGTAGGATACCTCTTTCCGTTATACGTTACTGGATGGGGCGAAAAGTTTGTGAATCCGTAATGAGGGTTGTGCTTATGGTAAAAAAGAATCCGACGTCGGGGAGGTGCCGTCATTACCATCGTGGTCATTGGCCTGGATGTGGCAGCGTTGGGCGTGAGATTAGGTGTTGTCTTCGAGTTGTGTGATCTCCAAACTGCGGGAGAATTCGGTGGAGTCATAGGTGTCACGGACATGCGTTTTGAAGCAGCAGCAGCAGTGGCAGGGGAAGTAACATCACCTGGTTTGAGGCTAGTTCGGCGACTTCGGTATCGGGAGCCTGCTCCGGGAAAAGTTTCAGAGTTATACGAGGACGAGGTGGAAGTGGAGGTAGTGCTAGGGGATTGTCGGTGGTGATGATTATTGGAAGCATCTTGAGCAGAGCGAGAACGAGTTGAATCTCCCAGTACAACAACATGATGCCTCTCTGTGAGAGACTTACTTCGATGCACGGTGGAGTCGGTGTTCTCCTCCCTGATACTGGAGAAAGCTCCATTGAAGTGTTCCCCGTTCTCTTCCGAAATATCCGCAATGTCAAGAATATGCTGCGTCTCCCATTGCTCGGGAGGTACCTAATAATTGTCAGCAATGAACATATTCCGCAGAGAAGAGACCAACATCAGATTTGACGAAGATCGTGCGACGACTACGTTCCTCTAGTTCTACACGATATACTCCGTTCTGGCAGACAACAGGAGACGTGGGACTGCTGGAGCTATTCGAGCTGTAATTGTGAGAATACGGTGCGGTTGTTGAAGCCGTAGCTCGAGTAATGATAATAGAAGGCATGCAGAGCACGAGTTTGGTGTTTTGAGTTATAGTTAGATGTTCGAAGATGATTTTCAAGCTACTGGGGAAGAGTGTTGGTGAAAAGCCGGCGACAATGCTGCGAGCAAGGTGTTAGAGCGAGTCTGCTGCAGGTGCTGAAGATATAGAGGTATCTTGGCGCTTAGTACACTTGGGAAGGCGGTGATATTGCATGATGCCTCATTGTAACAGGGAGGGACTTGACCTTTCATTGTAGGCGTGTTTACCAGCAGATTCACTGCGGCCACAGCTGGCAATAATGTGGCATTCTATGAATCTATGAGGTGAATGGTGGTTTAGCGCTGAAACAGGCGCGTGACGCAATTCAATAAACTTGCACAAAGCGGTCATGCCTCGAGACCTGGGCATGTTCGCGATCCATAGCGGACGAGCGCATGGTACCGGACTTTGAGCATCGTATAGCATTAACCATGCACAGACATGGCGACACCAACGAAGGCAAAGAGACGACGATTTGCGGTTTATAACCTACCTGAGTTCGCCCTACCCGGTACGATATTTTGCAAGCTTATCTTTTTCGCCCCAATGATTGTCGATGAATTCAGCCTCAGACATCCTGATAATCTTCCTCGCAGACGTTATTCGCGTATACTGCCTCTGGAATCTTCTGACCCCCAATGCATTCAAGGTGGGTTCATTCTAGTATGATAGATAGCAAAACGCTTAAAATTTACTATTTAACTTTTTCCGGTCTTGTAGTTGAAAGACTATTTTTGAAAGGCTGGCGCCACTTGAACAAACCAAAACCGACAATCCGTGCTATATACAAGATACTTTCCTCAGATCAGAGTCTTGAAGTGTATGCTCGTTATAAGTAAGTGCCAAGGTCCTTGATCACACATTCTCTGACCGCATCCATAGGTCACAAGTCCAAACAATCAATCTCCTCTCCAAGTTCAACAAGGGAGCAAACGAGCAGCTGTGTTTCCATGGTACTAAACGCTTGTGCTTGCTTGGAGAGAATAACAGCAAAGTCTTTCCTTGCGAATCGTCTGAATGCTCGTTATGTTGCATTATACAAGGTTCCTTTGACGTTGCCAAATGTGGTAACGCACATTCGTTCAGAAGGCAAGTTATTCGTTCATGCATGCCGAAGCCCCCCCTTACCAACCTGCCATTACTTAGGTTTGGTGCTGGAATCTATACTACTTCTTGTTCATCCAGTAAGCACTTCTTTTATTAGCAATCCACATCTCACATTAAGTCTTCTCAGAAGCAGACGATTACTTTTCGTCTGGACGATCAGTACAACAGCATTCTGCCAGTAACTCTGCGCTCAACACGAATCTGCGGGTTCTATTGGTCAGCCGGGTTGTGGTAGGCAAACCTCATAATCGTCGGCATAATGCGACTCATATGAATCAACCACCCACTGGTCACCATTCAGTATGCGATGTGTTTCAATTCCTGTGATTCTTTGTGCTAAATGAAGCGCATGTCTAGGTTGTGGGTCTTCCTGGCGTGGACCTCAACTATGAAGAAACTGTAGTGTATCGCAATGATGCTATCCGACCTGCCTATCTTGTTGTTTATGGTCCCTCAACACCGCCAGTTGAAAAGAAGAAAGTGATTCTTTTACCGAACAATTCACTCGATCAGAAGCCGGTAAAACGGATTCACTCGAAGGCGCATACTTTGCTTTCGTCGTTGTTTAAGACACCAGTGGCCGTATAATCTTCTGTTCTCACTTCGAGTACTTATTCTTATTTATTTACTTTAATTGCATGACTTCGCGATCTTTACTCCTATACTTATTTTGAAGGTCGAAAACTATGATCATGTTCTGCTCGCTCTTTCTGTATGTTCATCTCCAGACCTTCCTCTATCTAAACTCATTTACTCCACTTTCGCAGTGTTGCAATGTGTGGGATCGAGAACGTGTACCGATCACAGGCTCCGGTTATATGAACGCAAACATTTTGTGTCTTTCTGACGGCCGGTTGACCACTGATTATTGGCAAGAGTCCTAGAATTTAAGGAATGCAGTGCGATGCCTTCCGTCCCCGGTATGCTTACCACGCCTATTCCGCATTTCGAGATTGTATACGATTGTTGAAACCGCCTGCAATACCCCGTCTGAACACGCTAAGAGGGTGTTCCGTACCTCCATTCTGTGCCTATTTAAAAAGTATCAGTCTCAACGCTATCCTTCGCACTTGAACCTATCAATAATTTCCCTCTTTCATCTGCATTGCATTGCTAGCAGGCGTAGCAAAGCACAGTCGGAGAATCTTACTCGTTACAAATGGCTGCTTCTGTTGCATCTCACATCCCACTAGCGCTCTCTCTGCTACATACCGTAGCAACTCAGTATCCAGGATTGACCAAGTCTCAGCCGACTACTAATGTCAACACTGCTCCTCCTTCAGCTCCTTCGGCTCCTGCCCCTGCACCTACATTTTCTCTCACTCTTCCCGGATCTGGATCCGGAACCAATGGCAACACTACTGGTTCCAACTCTGGTACTAGTCAACCACTGCCTGCATCAGGTACAGGAGCAGCAGGACCACTAGCGACACCACCAGCAAGTTCAAGTTCATCCACACTTTGTGACGTACGGTAGTTTCTTCACGACTAGATTCTTGTCAGCTGCTAACTTCACAGAATTTAGCAATGTCACTTGAAGCCCAAATACGCCGACGGCATCAAGTCACATCTATACTGTTCTAAGAGCTGTGCTTCGACCGCAAAGACGACTCTGAGTGGCCATCAAACGCCGTCTCACGGACACCAACATGGAAGTGTATCGGCATTGACCAACTGCGATGTAGGTCAAGCTACTCTTAAATCTGTCTATCTAGTACCATCTAATTTTATGTCCTGTAGTTCTGTCATAGTCGACCCAAATTTTCCGGTCATCCTTTCTGTAGCAAAGCATGTGCGAAGAATGCGAGTTCGAGTTCACATGCCGGCGGAAATCCGAAAGGTAACTGTGGACGTTCGACGACGTATTTGCAGGATTTTAATCCTGTTTTCTAGGCACTTGTCAAGCTCCGGGATGTTCAAAGCCCACTCACGTCAACAAGGACGGTACATGCGGAGATTATTGCTCGTTATCACATAAAACGTAGAACACCTTTTTATTGATATCTGATAGCTAGCTCACGACCATATAGCCTTGGGGAGACCCTGTGCATTATGTGCGTACAGAGCGTCAAGCAGACGAATTCCCATTTCTGCTCCAAAGCATGCGCAGACAATGCAGAGATGAAGGGTCCAATGATCTTAGAGGTACCGGCTGGGCACGTTACCTTCAAGAACGGTAAGGAACATCGTTTGATTTTGTTCTTCTCCAGTTTCACTCACTTGCTCCGTACTTTACTTTTCCAGTTTCGGATCAGTTCAAATCGTCTTGGCGGCATCCTGGGACGAAATGCCCGACAGTGAAGCGAGTTTACAAGATTGTGTCAACATCTGCTTCGCTCGCTGGGTACAATTCGTATAAATCCGCTGTCGAGGCAAAGGGAAAGTTCGTTTCTTCGGGACGAAGTGCAGGTTAGTGTCTTTGCCGCGGTTTGCCGTTGTCTTCATCTTATTCTTGCAGGAAACGAGAACAGGAGGTGGCATGGCACAAGACGCGAGTGTCATCTAGGCGACAAGGGGCAAACGCAGTTTTGTGGCTCGCAGACATGCTCTTTGTGTTGTATTGTCAGGACGTCGTTTGATTTGACTCTTTTTGGAAAGAAGACCGGGTGGGGGAGGTATGTGTTTGAGGCTTTGTGCTATTCGTATTCGCGTGTGTTTACGAACGTGTACTAGGTTTGGTCGAGGAATTTATACAACCTCGACTTCATCCAAGTGAGTCTTCCATTCGCATCCGACATTCATTTTTCAATGACCCTAATCCGTGTAGATCCAACGACTACTCGCATAATGAATGCCGCTCCTCGCTCAAAGCGATCTTGTTGAACAAGGTCATTGTTGGGAAGGGTTGTAAGTTGACGCAGGATAGCGTGTCACTCACCGCACCTCCTCAGGGATACGACTCGGTGCGTGCACCCCCTTGTGCTCGTGATTGTTAAATATTCTGATTGTTACTTAGGTACTCGCAGAGAAAGGCGGAAGTCTAAATTATGACGAGCTGGTCGTGTACACGAATGATGCTATCCGACCGTCGTTCCTAGTCATGTATGAGGCATAAACCCCGCAACCAGGATTAGGATTAGGACGTTTTATTTATTGGTTTGTCGATATGCGGCTTTCCCACCTAGGCTATTAATTATGATATGTAGGTGTTGTTAAAATCAAGTATATTATTGTTATATGCATCCTCTTTGCATCTTCACGGGGCGGATTTTACACTGACACGAAACGCCTCTAATAGTGCAGGGATGATTACTGGTCGTGAGCATTCTCGCTGGACGTCTTCTAATACCCACTCCACCCGGACACGCTCTTCCTTTCTGATATTAGTACACTCTCGGCTTCGAGTATTTGTTCCTGCACACCTGGAGTGGAGTCAGAAGAGAGATTGAACGTGACGAGTGGATGTCCTCACTATTACAGCCATCCGGTTCTGGGAGCGTTTCGGATGACATTACCTCCCTGTACTTCTCTTCCAACGCGTTCATCTTCATCTGCAGCTCCCAGAATTCGTTCGTTAGCAACGCGATTGTTGGTTCGGTTGTATCTTCTACTTCCGGTAGAACAATCTTGGCTGGATTACTTGGACGTGCTTTGCGCGGGAGTGCGGCGTCTGGAAAGAAGAGCGATAGATCATTGGCTTCAACCTTGGAGTTCTGCTTTGTAAATTAATTCAGAGATGAAGTAGGTTGTATTTGTACCTTTGTCCGAGTAATTTCTTTACGGTCGACGCTGCATTGTTCATCCCCTTCATTCCAAGCTTTCTTCGAGCTGTTTTCCTTCCTCGTGAACGGATGCTCCCGCAACTCCAAACACGCTTGCTCGAACTTGACTTTCTGATCTTGTGAATTAGAAAAGCGTTTTAAAAAACTCCCTTTCATTCAGCGTACCTTTGATTCGGCCGATATCGATATCCGTTCTCGCGTCCTCGTGTTGCGTCGTTCATAATCATCTCTTTCTGCTCGAGCTTCTTCTTCTTCTTTGTAGATAAAGGAGTACGCGGAGAATCTCGCTTTACTGCAGAACCGTTTTGACTCGGTAGTGACGAAGATCGACGGAGGGCTTTAGGAGCTGTTGGTATGGGTACGCGTAGAGCTCTTGGGCCGGTTGGAACATTAGAGCCGATTTGCAAGTTTTCAGGTCGCAATTTAGCTGGAGCATTCAAAGAGGCTGAGGTGAGGAAAGACATGTTCCACAATAAGAACTGATAGACGTTACATTATAAGTAAAACTTCCTTTTGTTTTTCCTATTTGGGTAAACCGCCGATCCATTGTATCCACTGTACAAACGTTAATTCCAACTTTCCTTGAGGAGAAATAGCTGGTAGCTGGATCCGTTCACGACGGCTATTTGGATTGTAATTTGTTACGGCTTCCATCATTTGAGGCCGGCATCATGTATGTTCACTGGTAACGTGGCCACTAGCCGCAGCAACGCAATACGCGAGACGACGGCTTCTGCACTAGACTCTCTCTGACTCTAAAGCGGATCCGAAACGCATACATTTATATATATGTCTTTGCCGCGGGACACTCATCCAGCATGAAGAACCCCCTTCGACCTTCGCCTGCTCCTCCAGGTTTCGGAGCAGGGACAGAAATACCAGAGGAAAACGCGTCGTAAGATGCTCATTCTACGCTCCTTGTTGCTTATTTCACAAGTCGGAACAGTATCCTTTCCCAAATCCTCCTTTCGTGGCTCACCCCACTCATTGCAATTGGATTCTCACGCCCTCTGGAACAGGATGGTATGCTATCATCCACAATATCTTCAATTTCTGATTCCAACTGCCCAACTAGACCTCTGGGACCTTCCACGATCTCGACTCACAAATCAACTCGCAGACAATCTAGAAGCATTGTTCTACTCTGAATGCTCAGATGACAAGCAACCTCTGCATCTACGGTCTGCAAACGTACACGTTGAGGAAGAAAGACAAGAGCAAAAAGAACACGAAGAGAAGACTTCGGAAACCCCCGTATCATTGGTCAAAGTTCTTCATCGACAATTTTTTTGGCCCTGTTGGACCGCAGGACTGTTGAATCTTATCTCCCGTAAGGATATCATTAGTTTTTTTGATTTAGTTCTTTCTGAGTTCACATAATCTGCAGAGGCCCTGACGACAACCACACCTCTAGTTAATAAAGTTCTTTTCACGTATCTTGCAGACTCGTACGCGTTTGCTCATCTTTCACCGGTGAACAAATCGAGGCCGAGGCCTTGGGCTTGAAAAAAACCTCAAGGGATTGGGTACGGAATAGGACTTGCCGTAGCATTGTTCCTCATGCAAGAAGGAGGAGCAATGTTCACTGCACATGCATATCAATCTAGTATGAGTCTCGGACTGTCCGTTAGAACAGCTCTCACCGGTGCTATCACGCGGAAAGCTCTTCGACTTTCTACGCGTGCAAGACTTGAACATAGCAGTGGACATATTCTTACAATGATATCGACGGACGTGGCTCGGATCGAGTCATTCTGTGCGCTGGGTCATCATTTATGGGTCGCACCAATCCAGTTGATTATCGCCGTGGGACTCTTGATAGACAATCTTGGATATTCTGCGCTCGTTGGACTTGGTGTTCTCATCTTCAGCCTGCCAATTCAAACCACACTCGTCTATATCTTGGTGCAACAACGGCAGAAAGGCGTCAAGTTTACAGATGCCAGAATTCGTCTGACTACCGAAGTCCTTCAAGGAATCCGACTTTTGAAATTGTTTGCTTGGGAACGATTTTATGCTGGCAAGATAACAGAACTTCGGCGCGGAGAGTTGAACGCGGTTAAGAAATCGGTGTAAGTAGTGAAAGTTTTATTGCTGCTGCTCTGAATTGCTGAATTTTGGGTATAGGATTGCTACCGCGCTACTTATAGCAGTGATGACTTTCATCCCAGTCTTGGCTTCTGTTTTGTCTTTTGTGTGTACCTGTCCTCTTTCTGAATCTTTTTTTTGGCTAAAGACTAAATAGGTCACCTATGCACTTACGGGGCACAATCTCAGTGTCGCAATCATTTTCACTTCGTTACAGTTCTTTAACGTGCGCTCACCCCTTCGTCCACTGTGAATGAATCTAACTTCTCGTGTAGATCATTCAACTCCCGCTGATCACCCTCCCATCCGCCCTCGCCAGTCTCGCTGACCTCTTTGTAGCCATCTCCCGTATAACGACGTTTTTACTCGCTGAAGAACAACCTGCAGCATATGCGATTGACATGGGCAAAGACTCGGATTATGAAATCGCAGTGAGCTGTCATGGCGACTTTGTATGGGATATTGCTCCATCGACCATTGAGAATGATAAGCCGAAAGATCTCGCGGCTGTCAAGAAGAACAAGAAGGGGAAAACTGAAACGAAAGAGAACGAGAAGAACGTGGATCAAGTTGCTTTACCAACGACACAGCCTGTCCCCTCGCATCCACCGCGAGAAGAGCCCGAGCCATTTCGACTCCAAAATCTCGACCTGAAAATTCCGAAAGGTGCTTTTGTTGCTATCGTGGGACGAATCGGTTCTGGAAAGGTATTCTTGAAAGATAGGTTAATTTCTCTGAACCTAATAACTTTTTGCTTTACAGAGCGCGATCATTCAAGCGCTAATCGGAGAAATGCGAAAAACATCTGGTGAGGTCCGCTTTGGTGGATCTGTTGCGTATGTATCCCAGAACCCTTGGATCCAAAATGCTACCGTGCGGGATAATATCATGTTTGGCCGACCGGAGGATGCGTCAAGGTATGAAGTTTAGTATAGCTTGGTGAACTTTCGTTTTTGAGATACAATCTGTTTTTTCAGACTGAGTGAAGTGATTAACGCGTGTAGTTTGACTCATGATCTTAGTATCTTACCAAGCGGAGAGCATACAGAAATCGGCGAAAAAGGAATCAATATCAGCGGTAAGCGTTTCTTTTGAGCATATTGTGTGGTATCTGAATGTGAGTTACGAACGTTTCAACAGGTGGGCAAAAGGTCGGCCATCTGAACCTCCTCCTTCATGGTCTTGGTATTAAGAAGCTGCTTTGCTTTGCTAGGCTCGGATATCACTCGCTCGTGCTGCCTACTCAGATTCCGACATCATCCTTCTAGACGATCCTCTCTCGGCGTTGGACTCGCACGGTTCGCGCTTTCGGAATTTGTCTCGCTTGTGCTTTTCTAATCAATTGTAAACATGGCAGTTGGGAAAGATGTACTCGACAATTGTCTCCTCTCGGGGCCTTTTGCCAATAGGACGCGTGTCCTGGTCACCCATGCACTACATATTCTGGATAAGACGGACTATATCTACATCGTCGAGGATGGCCGTATAAAAGAAGAAGGCACTTATCAGGTATGAGATGCTCACTCATTGTTTTTCCGTATATAACTTTTGATTACTAGAATCTCGTGGAAAGCAGTGAAGCTTTTGCTGAACTCATAAAGACACATGGGCAACAAACAACCGCAAAATCGTTGACGGAAATACCTCGTATAGAGCTAGATATCAAGAAACTGGTCGAGGATCCCTTGATACAAGCGGAGGAGCGTAATACCGGTTCTGTCAGCTGGGTCACCTATGGAAAGTACTTCAACTACGCTGGTGGAATTGTCTGGGTGCCCGTTATCATGATCGCCTTGGTTCTCTTCCAAGTTTGTCAAGGTATGTCCATCGTGTTGCTCCCATCAGTACTGTACTCAACAAGATAACAGTGGGAAGTACACTCACTCTAGGCTTTTGGACAGCTGGGACCATTTCTGGGTTCCGGCAGGGTGACTATATCGCATTGTATGCTGGTTTTGGTAGGCTTTCGCTTTCTTTTCCTCAATACCGCCTTAACTTATCCGGCCATAGGTGCTGGCCAAGCGATCGTTGCATTTGCGCTCACCTGGGCATTTGCGTAAGTCTCATTACTCGACGGAGGTTGTTGTTGTTCTGACTGTTTACATAGCGTGATTGGTATCTATGCAAGTCTCAATTTGTTCTCGGCGGCTTTACAGAAGGTATTGGGAACTTCGATCTCGTTCTATGATACAACACCTATTGGTACGTTTTACAACTTGAACAGACTAGATATTGACCCATGGCTATCGATATTTTCAGGTAGAATCTTGTCGCGTCTCTCCAAGGATCTAGACAATCTGGATACCAACCTCCCATTAGGCATGATGCAGGTGAGCTTCGGAATTTGTCTCTCCCTCTCCTGCACCCTTCTGATCAAATAATCGTGATAGTTCCTGGTTACTGTCAGCTCAGTTGCTGGCACTGTCGGTCTAGTTTTCTACACTTTTCCTTTGCTCGGCACTAGTGAATGTTCTATATTTTTGAAAAACTCACTGGGTTGCTCACAAAGCGATACTTAGTTTTTCCTCCAATGATCGTTTTGTATTGGATCATTTCCAAGTATTATCGGCGCACTTCAGTCGAAGTCAAACGACTAGATTCTCTTGCTAGATCGAGGTTCTACAGTTCCTTCTCAGGTATTGTCTTGTTGGCTGGTAGAGGCCACTGGCCCTGATGTCCTTCACAGAAACGCTTACTGGGATTGCTACTGTGCGCGCTTATAGAGAAGAGGTGCGGATTTCACTTGTTCGATTCGGAACATCTGCTTACTTGTTGTGCTCTTAGGATCGCTCACGTCAAACTACCGAACGAGGACTTGACTCGGAGAATCAAGCATATTATATCACAATTACCCTACAGTGGTGGCTGATGATCCGGCTGGACTTGTTCGCCAGCACTGTTATCTTCGGAATTGCATTATTTGCCGCAGGCTTTCGAAATTCGGTGAACCCAGCCAAGACCGGTGTGGTTTTGACATATGCTTTAAGCGGTAATCCTTCACTTTTATTTGAGTGTTTTTGACCGGGATTGACTCTGGTGAACCTTTCAGTGACTCAGCTTTTCTGTGAGCGATTTTCATCTATTCAAATTCTTGATATGAACATGTTTTCCTAGCCCAAATTGTCTCCACTTTTGCTACCACCGAGCAGGTGGATATTCCGTCTCTTTGACTCGTACTATTATGTACTGATATTCTGAAACAGAACATGAATGCGGTAGAGAGGCTTTCGGTATATACAGAACTTCCGCCTGAGGAACCTAAGCGAAAGAATGGAGATATTAAAGCAAATATTTCGGAGGACTGGCCTGCCCATGGTGAAATCAGGTTTGAAAACGTTGAAATGAAGTACCGAGAAGGGCTTCCTAGTATTCTCAAGGACGTGAGCTTCCACGTTAAACCTGGCGAAAAAGTAAGGCTAGTGGAAGAGTTTTGATGGTCTGTATTGACTTTTATTTTCGTAGGTCGGTGTGGTTGGACGAACGGGGCAGGTGCGTAACTTTGCTTAGCAGTGAATGCAGAGAATCAACGGCGGACACAGGGAAAAGCTCTCTGTTGCAGGCACTCTTCCGGCAGGCGAAATCCTTTCCTCTCTCCTCAGATTTCTCATCTGTTCCTTTAGGATCGTTGAAATCACTCAGGGGAATATTCTAATCGACGGACTCGACATAAGAAATATTGATCTGGAAATTCTACGCACGAAAATCGCCCTCGTTCCGCAAGACACCATGCTTTTCCTTGGGACCTTGAGACAAAACTTGCAAGTCCTCTCCTGGCTCCTCATTAGTTTTCCACATTAAAATGATATCCTTTGTAGAGACCCACTTGGTATGCGAACTGATGCAGAACTGATTTCGCTTCTGCAAAGAACCTGTTTATTGCCACAAGATGGATCCAACGATGCAAAGTTTAGTCTCGACTCTGAAGTCCGTGACGACGGTCAGTCAACCCATTCATCTTACTTGAGAAAACCAGCTGAACGAGTCGTTTTAAAAGGCTTGAGCGCAGGAGAGAGACAATTGTTAGCATTAACCAGAGCCCTAGTCAAGAATAGCCGGATCATTGTCCTTGTGCGTCTTATGTATTCAGCCTGATCCGACATGTTATCAACATTGCCGTTAGGACGAAGCTACGAGTAGCGTTGATGTTGAAACTGATGCCCAGATTCAACGAACAATCCAGTCAGAATTTGCATCGTCCACCCTGATAACAATCGCGCATCGTATACATACCATACGTGAGTCTGGGCTGGAGCCTTTACATACCAGGCTGACGTGTCGATCTATTTACAAGTGCACTACGACCGAGTTCTCGTCATGGATTCTGGCAAGATAGCGGAATGGGGTACCGTGCTTGAGCTTTACGACCGTGGAAGACTCAATATTCTGCACTCTTTGCCGAGAATCTGGGTTATCCAGAGCCGACATCGTCCGTTTGCGAGCGACTCGTGAATGGTGAACAGGTTTTTTTCTCAAGTTGTATCGTTAGTTTGTATAATCAGCCCCACTTAGTTACATTCTTGATAGTAAAGTATATACCTCCTACTAATTAATCTACCCAGCTCAAAGGCGCAGAGGTCATGGCAGAGGATTAGAGATGACGACTGGGGCGTTCGGAACTGGTAGAGGTTTCGTCGGCTTCTTGGTATAAGCTTTCTTGCGAGACTGCTTGTCAAGCTCAGCACGAAGCTGATCGATTTGCACTTGCTGCTCCGCAATCTGGCTGAACGAGGAAAGATTGTGTAGTAAGGGTGGCAATCAAGGTTCAATAAAACACACCTGCGCAATGCTTGTTCCGTGATTGCAGCTTTAACTTGTTTCTGTGGGGCAGCCTTTTCAGACTGACGAGCGCATTTTTGAAGGGTTTTGATCTTCCTGTGTTGGTATGAGCCGAGACGCTGTACGTAGTTTACGGTCCGTAGTCACATGTTACACTACTTGCTTGTCTTAATACCCTTAATACCACGTCGTCGTTTATCGTTCGCGTCCTTTTGTGGATATCCTGGGTCCAAAGTTTAACAGGTTATAGGCAAGTGTTAACCACTGCTCTGCTGCTCAACTATTTCCTAGGTCTTTTCCTATTGTTAGCTGTCATGATCAGCACCTCCCTTTTTATTGCCTGCTGTCATGATCAGCTACCTCTATCCCATCCTTTCTCATCCGCCATCTTATTCTATCATGGTCAAACCTTCTGATATTGTCAAACTCATGGGTACTAACTACTGGACCTGGAAGAACCAAGCCCAAGCTTTATTGCTTGCAGGAGGGTACTGGAATGCTGTTGATCCCTCAGTACCTGTCCCAAATGGTGCTGTACAAGCCAGAGCTTGGACTAGTGACAATCTGAAAGCTTATGGGATGCTCTACCTCACATTGAGCCCAGATGTCTGCATCAAGGTAGACAATGTAGGTGTTTCAAACAGTGGCCGTCTTCTTTGGGCACAACTTGAAGCCTTCTATACATGATCAGACCCCGCTACTCGTTTGTTACTCATGTCCCAGTTCCAATCCATCACCCATGACATTCGGAAACCTGCCGATACTTTCCTTCAGCAGGTGCTCAGCATTGAGTGTCAGCTTCATGCTATCGCCGTTGCCCTTCCTACTTCTTTCGTTCAGGATAAAATCCTGGGTGGTCTCTCTGCGGTTTATGGTCCTATCATCACAGTCCTACAGAATGAATCGCCTCAGAAATCTGTCGCTGACATGATCACTATGATTAATGCCTGGGAGCTTAGTGACCTGCAGAAATGGGATTCCTTGATCAAGGTTGCACATTCTGGGGGTGATTGGGTTCCTGCTCTGCCTTCTCCCAATCATGGGGGTGAGAGTGAAGAAGCACTTTACACTTCTCAATCCTGTCCTCGGCAGTCTTCTCATTTTAACCCATCATCTAACTCATTGACTCAGGCCTTACCAGAATTTGATTGGACTAACACCAAGCAGCAAACCAATGTCTGCTACCGATGCGGTCAATCTGGTCACTTTGCTCAATATTGCATATCGGTAATGCCTGATGATGTCCGCCAAAGCATTATCCACAATTTTTCCAAATATGCTGCACTTTTAACTGAACCTGCTGAACCTCAGGCTGCCCCTCCAATGCAGCATGAAGCTCTTGCAGTTATGGACCTACCTCTCACCATTGACCCTGATGCCATGTCCCCTGAAGTACGTGAAGCATGGCTCAGTACTGTTACTCTATCAGAGGCCCACACTGCAATTCTCACTCCTGATTCATCAGCTCCTTCATCTCCTACTGATGCAACAGTGAGCTCTACTCCTAATAGTGCTAGGAAGAAGAAGAAAAAGAAGAAAGGGAAATCATCATTGGGCATGTCTAGTGTTACTCATTCTTTTGAGGAGTTGAATCTTGCAGATGCAGCTACCTTGAGTGAGATTGAGGCGGATGAATATGAAGGTTTTTAGTCGATATTAGGCCTAAAATCGGCCTAAGGCGTGTAACCATACATTTTGACACTTTGTATGTGTTATACAATGCAATAAGAGAGTTATACGGAGCCCGAGCGTGATAGCTGTTGCCGAGGCAAAGAACTTAACAATAATACTCAGTGAGCCATGAAGGTACGCCCACAAGCGTAGCCTAGAGCCAAGCTAGCAAGGATACCTGGACTGCCCGGAGATGTAATGCTAGATTGTCAATCTAGTTATACCCAAAAGTGTAGACTCTCTAAACTACAGGACATCTCGAAGCGGGATAAGTACTAAGCCAACGCGTTACTCGAGGGAAGGAATTATGAGGGAAGGCATCCCTCACACTAAGACCCCCAACGAGCTATGTTAAGATGTGGACTTTACAGTCCGTAACAATGGACCAGAGCGATCCCGAGGAAACCGTAGAGATCTATTCGCGGCACCAGTCGCAACCGTGAGGACAGTAGAAACATGCTTAGCGGTCCTACGGAAAGCTACGTGCCGGGATAGCCTTGGCAAATCGAAACATTTGATCTTAGAAATCATACGCGGAAGGTCTTATCCGTTAAAGCCGACTATCGGGAATCACTTGTACATACTCAGCGCAGTTGCTCGAGATTATCATAAGTGGTGTCGTTGGAAAGCTAGATAACAGGCCTTCTCGAGAGAATGTTAATCACACTCAGGATGGACAGAACTATCCGGGGAATAGAATGAAACTCACCCAAGGGAAACCGGGCGGCGAGTGATCATGAAGCGTAAAGGTACTCCTGACCCGGAGAATTGTGGAGTAATTGGAGAAACCTCACTCGGATCAAAACAATCTAAAACTATGTTAATCCTCACAAAATCATATTTTACCTCTGATATATACCCAAGGATGGACTATTTCTTTATTGTGTGTACCATATATAGGCTGGAGTTTCCTTTCCGAGCCAGATTCCTCTGTTCCACTCTCTTTCCGTCTCTCTCCGTATCTGTTTCATCTATTTTTCATATTAAACTCTCTCTACTCAGTATATAAGCCAGATATATTTATTCAATAAGACAAGTTTCTTGCCCTCGACTTGACTGCTAAGACCAGTGCTCCGTAGAACGTCCCCACGGGATCAGTAGCGTGACGCCTCCTGACTTGGTTATCTTAAGAAAGTAATAAACTTCACACGCTTTGCAAAGCCCATTTATATCTTGATTGAATTTAAGTGTGTAGAGTTCTCTTGAACTCCAGATCAACTCAAATCTAGTTGCTTCCTTAGAGGGGACGGCTTCTAGTAAGGGATTATTCGGCTCCAGAGTGAGGGTTCCTTAGTTGACTTCTTCACGAAGTTAGATGAGCCACTAAGATTGTGGTACGAGTTCCTAGTGATTAAGTTCACTCACAATATCGTAGCTTGGCCCAGAGTTTTGGTCGAGGACTTTACGGTGTCACAGCAGCTAGTGCCAGAGTTTGCCTAGGGTTGCTGACAAACCTCGAGATTACTATTCTAGCTAGAGCCAGAGTTTGCCTAGGAGAATCTTAGTTTCGTTGTATTGGTTTTGGTTTTGGTTAATTGATTTGGACATACACACCTGGTTCCCTCGTACACTCGTACACCCCAACTAGGCTTCTCTCGACTTAGTTCTAAGAGTTGTCTAAGCTTAGTTACCCACGTTAGCGCTACAGTCTTGAACCTGGAGCAGTTGCGCGTGTACATCCGATATTACAAGACTTTCCCCTGGGGAATCTCTGACAACCCGCCCTCACTCCCTTACATATCGATAGTCTGGTTAGGTGCGGTAGTGTTTTTGTTAGGTTGTTTTATAGCACCTTTCGCATACCTACATGTAAATACCCAAATATCGATTATCTCTTTTCATTTTTACTGCTTTTAGTCATCTGGTGATCCACATTATTGAACAGTTTACTTTCTATGTAGATATAGTTTCTGGGGGTGTCTCGGCTCAGGGGGTGTGTTGGTATGAGCCGAGACGCTGTACGTAGTTTACGGTCTGTAGTCACATGTTACACTACTTGCTTGTCTTAATATGTTCGCGTCCTTTTGTGGATATCCCGGGTCCAAAGTTTAACATCCTGTGATCGTAGAAACTCTTTTGTGTGAGCTAAAATGTCCTGAACTCTGCGAAGAGGACTTTGCTCATTGGGAGCGTCAAGTTAGTCTGAGTCAAACCGGAAATTGAATACTTTGGAAACATAAGTACCTTGTTGGGCTGTTGTGAAGCTATCCATTTGTCTACACAAATACGGACATGCAGAATTTCTTCTTTGGTGGTATCATGAACCTGGATCATCCGCTTCAAAAGGTCTACCTCTACCTTCTCTTCCTTTTGTGCTACCTCTTCATCCTGTGCTACCTCATCCTTCTGGGCACACGATATGTGATCGACATGGGAGCTTCTGCACTTCACCACAAAAGAAGATTTCCCGGCACATAGGGCATTTTGTGGGGGATACTTGATCAAGACACCTGAAGTAAACATAATTACCTTGAGTATGTTTGTTGAACAAATTGATTAAGCTCGCTCTGCACAAAATATATGGCCTTGAGTAAGAAAAATAATCAGAGACGAAAAGTATGTTTAGTAGAAGGCTTTCATACTGCAGTTGATAATATGAGGGGTCCATTGAGGATTCCCCCAGTCGTGGGTCTCGGAACAAATGTCACAGCTACTGGAAGGGTCAACTTCGATTAGCATTTACGGTCAGAGAAGAACTTAACAGGGCCGGTGCAAGAGCAAGGGGGCATGACCCGGAAGCATGGTCATCTTTTGAGGTGCCTAGTGGTTGGGTCCTTGTGCCCTTGGGCCTTGAGGCAAAGAAGTTTCCTCCGCAAGGCGTGAAACTGTGATGTTTGCCTTTTAGACTCTTCACATGATAGAGTCTGTTCGGATGAGGTAGTACCCACTTGGTCACTGTATGCGAACTGATGCACTGGAACTGATTTCACTTCTGCAAAGAACCTGTTTATTGCCATAAGACGGAACTGACAGACCTAACGATACAAAAGTTTAGTTCTGGACTCTGAAGATCCGAAGTCCGGGACAATGGTCAGCCACCCCATTCATCTTTGGGACATTGAACCAACTCAATGGTGCTGTTTTTGAAAGGGCTTGAGCGCTGGAGAGACAATTCTTACTTTAGCATTAATCAGAGCCCTAGTCAAGAACAGTCAGTTCATTGTCCTTGTGCGACTTGGGTACGAGTTGGCCGATTCAACAAAACAATCCAGTCTGGATTTTGTGTCATTCGGGCTGCCAATAACTATCTGTAACGCCGTGCGCAGCGCGGCAATCCCCAACTCTGATCTTCACCAAACTGTTATACCAATTTGCAAATTAATGGCATATACAGTCTTTGACCAGCCAATGAGACAAATTTCGGTAATCTGCCTTGCTATCTCCCATTAACCAAAACTTGAGAAATAAATGACTACAATACCTTTCTATAATCAATAACAACCTTCTGTGATTTTTTCGAATTTTTAAAATGATAATTGCAAGTAAGACAGACAAAAAAGTCATTTTTGCCGTGAATGAGACAAGCTGTCACATGCGGCATAAACCCGCCTGTAACTGCTTGTCCCAATGTCTGTTGGGGCTCCTTGTCATGAACTTTTTAGATAGCAACTGCCACTTGGATGCAATGTACTACTAGTGTCAAGGCTTTAAGCTATGTTTCTGAAAAAATTGCCATGCCCATACTACAAAAACTGATGATTTCATGTTAGGGTCTTGAAAAACCTTAATACAGAATAAGCATAAATGGGCTACTTGGACCGAGAACTTGTTCAGAGCGTGTAAGATGAATATATCTATTCATAAAATATTTGTGGAAGTGTACAAGTAGAAGGAGTGGCCATTCTCATTGTTTGTCTCATTGGCTGGTCAAAGACTGTACTATAGATTTTCTTCATGTACAAAGAGAACACGACAAGGAATTCTAATTGAACCTGATTACCCATGCATGAACTCCAATAAGAGTGCATGCCACTGCATTTGTATAGTAATTACATATCATTAGTATGTGGAACAGCGGGGGAGAACTGCCAATGGGACAAAATCCTCAACGTTTATAAGCCCATTAACATTTTTTATAGTGAGGAACAACTGTTCCTTCATAGATAACACATCTGCATCAGCAGCACCAAGAATCTCTTTTGAACAGACACAAAGGTTTTATTTATGTAAACTTGAAGCCAGGATGTAAAACATAGGCTGTGCGAATTGCCTCCACTGTTATCAGTATGACATCATTTAATCAATGTGAGAACTAATTGCCTCGGTCAAAGAAATTCGGAACATCAGATAAAAATCAGGACCACAAAGCCCTCCCTTCCCTTTGGTCAGAGTCAGGGATTGTGTATCGTATACATGAGTTACAGCACCCGAGTCAGGGCTGAAGCCTCTACAGTCCTTTACATACCGGGGGGCTGATGTGTCTATCTACTATTTTCTACTATTTACAAATGCATTTACGAGTCCTGAATGTAATGAAGGCTTGTCCTTATGGCCGGTTTTGCATGGGAATTTTATCCCAATTAGGGTTGATCTTGTCCGGGTTGGGGGGGGGTTGTTTCACCATATTTGGGAATGTCAAAGCACTCAGCATGTGATCATTGCTCTTCAATTTGTTCAATTAATTAATTGACAGACATGGCTTTCACTTTTATCTCAAAAGCCAAAAAATCTTATATGGATTACTGGCAAACCCACATCAACAAGCTGAAGGACATTCTCTTCACAATTTCCAAACAATTTCTTTAGAAACTTGCATTGTGCCTCTGTCAAATGGCAGTGCTCATTTGAGCTTGGGTCAAAACCTCAATGGTGGAACGGAAGTCATGGCTGCTGTAAAACTCAATGGAGGTTGAAGTTTTGAAGGAAACAAAAATGCGGTAGATGGAGGTTGTATTGCTTGTAGTGTAGTGCATCTTGGTATGTTTCTTTGAACATTTTCACTGTGTTTTGGAGACTGAATGTTACAAAGACAGATCTCCTTCAGCATATCCTCATCTCTCATCTGGAGCTCTCGACAATCTTCAGTACAATCTGACGGCGGTCCTACACCAAACTTTGTCACATCCATCTCTGCATCCCAAAAATCTGGGTATAACATCTCGAAAAAAAAGCATGGCTACTCAATCTCAACCTTTTGGTCTTGGCTGATGCTGGGAATATCTATGACACATTGTTCATGGCTGCCAAAGCGCCTCCTTGGTACTATTTATTGCTGCAACTTCAATTGTTACTTCTGTCTTTGATCACCTTGCCTGCAAAATGGCATAGCTTTATGAGTGCATGTTCATTTATCTTCTCATTCATCACACTGATTTTTTCTTTCAAGATTTTATAACTAGTCTTCTACAGGACTTGTACCTGCCATGCACTCGGCGCAGTGGCCCACACTCACAAGTAGAGTGCACTACAACCACCAGGTTCTTGCCATGGATTCTGGCAAGATACTAGCAGAATCATGATGGGGTACTGTGCTTGAGTTCTACAACCGTGGAGAAGACTTGATATTCTGCACCCTTTGCGGAAATTTGATGTCCTTTTATCCTGTTAACCGCTAAGAACACCCTAGACTGTAACACTAAAATCAGGAGCGTGGTCAAACTTTGCAGTGCTATAAACTACACAACCCACTAGTTAGCAAACTGTAGCTGTGATCAAAACTTGTGTTCCTGGTCCTCAACTCAACCATCAAAGCTCCAGACATCATCAACCATGCATGACAGGATCTTCGAGGAGGCGTTGAGCAAGTACTCCAGTGTTCTTGCTATTATAAGAACAGATACTATGCCAGGTACCAGTGCAACCGTCAATGTGTTTGTAACACCTACGGCACGTTCATTGCCGTTAGCGCCGATATTACATAATTAGTCTACTCTTATCCTCGTACCACATACTTGTTTCGGTCTATTTCTCTAATAGAACGAGATCCTGCTCATGGTCTGAGGCATTAAGAGTCAGGGCTCTTACACTTTTTTGAGCAACCTTGTCCTGAATAGGACTATTACAGCAATATGACCACACAACAGCACAACTCAATCATGGCTCTGGCTTACTCTTTTCTTTCTCAAATCCTTTCCATGTTCCCTCATAATCCTCTCTCACACATCTCTGGGATCCTGGACTTCTCCTTCCAGGGAATTTGTAAGGATCTAGGCGGAATCCTTCAAGTGTGGGTTACAAACCTGGAAACCAAAGTGCGGATACGCTCCGTACTTCTGTCGTTCAGCTGAACTGGGAAAGTTGGTTTGAGATGTGAAAGGATGTGAGTGTAGAACGGTTCCGAAGTGCTGGCGATAGAATGAACTCAGCGAGTAAGCCTAAGAGTAGATGAGTTTCCGACTCGAAGGGTAGGACCCACTAAGTGCAAGCGGCTTTGATAGTGATATGAGCAGAAGCGGAAGGTCAAGCGGTAGCTGACCTGATGCGGCGCAAACAGAGCGGAACCAAATAGATGATAGTAAATTGCAGAGGTTGTGAAAACAATGGAGTGAAGAAACAGAGTTAAAGAAACAGATAAAGCAAGAAACCGGAACACACAAGAGCACACAAGTCAAGAGGTTAAGCAATATTTCCAATCTACTGTACTTGACATAGTACGGAACTATATAAAGGGTACTCGAGGACCGGAGTAGCAATAGGTAATAATCTGAGAGTAGAAAAGACAAGAATAGCCAAAAGAAGTACAAGGGATGAAAGACAACAATGAACATAAGCGGAAGCGGCGGGATGAGCATAAAGCATATGTATGATTGTAAGAATGATGGAAAATGGATCGACAGGATCATAGAAAGTGTACAGTGAAGGAACAAGTAAAACAGAAGCAAAGTGGAAGTGTATTGGAACCGGAAATGCGGCGGAAGCGGGTTATGTAATGGTAAGCGGGAAATGTTGGCAGTCTGTATATGCCTAGGGCATGACAGAATTCAACAGCTGCTAGTCAACTTTAAGCAGCTCTGGGAACAACATGGTCTTTCCGTGGCTGGTAGGGATTTGGCAGAGGCAGTGGTGCAGGATTCAACATTAAGATGTTGCTGGGCAGTGAAGGAAGAAGGTTTCCAGGCAGAGGTCTGTTTTCAGATGATAGAGTCTATTAAGAGACTGGGAGAAGAGTTTGGGATGGAACTGTCCAAATCTCAAACACCACCTCCTGCTCCAAGTTCTCCATCACCTTTGACCGCTCCTACTGCCTCATCACCGGCTCCCATGCTTGCTTCAAACGCATTGAACACATTAAAATTGTCTCCACATGCTCTGACATTGGTTTCACCCTCCAAACCCACTTCCCCTTCATTTTGACTCCAACCAACCTCAGAGTTTGCACGGGAGGTAGCTGAACTGCGGAAAGCAGGCCGGAAACTCAAAGTATTCATGGATGAACATGTCATGGGGCTCGAACACACAGCTGGCACACCACCAGCTCGTGTTCATCTCTCAAACACTCCAACCGAGTGTACACCTGTGCCTTATGTTGCCCCTGTGACTGCTGTTCCACCAACAGGCCTTCGTAAACGTGTCAAACACAATGTGTATGGTGCGTTTGGTTTGCTTTTGCTTTGTTCAAGTCATTGCCCATCCCAATCTGGTACACTCATGCATCACCCTCACCATATTTGTGCTCCCAATCAATGCTCCCATTCATGGCACTGGAGATCTACTGTCTCCAATGTGCCACCACCATCTCAATCTGGACTTAGTGTCAGCATCCAGAGAATCCGGCGATTTTCACAGGACACTTTCTCTTCTTCTGCACTTATGGAAATTGCCAGCATACTACATCGTACATTACCTATTAGATGACTGTATGTTTCTCTTTGTTATGTTTTCCCTTTTCCATCTTTCTCTTTTGTTTTTTTTTGGGTAAGATGGACCTGTGGGGTCAATCTAGGGGGCATGTGTAACGCCTATGGCACGTTCATTGCTGTTAGCGCCGATATTACATAATTAGTCTACTCTTATCCTTGTACCACATACTCATTTCAGTCTATTTCTCTAATAGAACAAGATCCTGCTCATGGTCTGAGGCATTAAGAGTCAGGGCTCTTACAGTGTTCCAAATTCCCTTCCAACCTCAGTAGTAGGCTCTGGAGTCTGGAAACAAAAATTATCAACAGTTTGTTGCACGCAAGGTCACACAAATTGAGCAGCTGCGCTTTTGCAGAACAACCAACATACTCAAGCTTGCTGTTCCATTGTCTTCAACACACCGTTGCTTGCTAAAATCATTAACAATCTGGACATGAACAGTTATTGATGATAGTTGACTTCTGCATAGTATACATCCTGATATCTATCTACCTAAAATCCCAGACTCTGCCTCCAGACTCAGAGTGAGTACTTATACTCATGTCTTTAACACTCTACTTTTTGCGGTCATGTCAGACTCTTCCAGTGATCAGGCCACCACTGAAGCACTATCTTTCCAGTACATTGAGCAGACTTTGTATGAGGACCTCATGTCACCATTGATTCTATAGGCTCACCACCTATGCAACACTATCTTCCTCTGGTTAGATCGTCCTCTAGTCAGAGAGTGATGTATCTTGCTCATGCTAGGCTGAATGGCAGTTCTATTGTGTTATGTCTTTTTCCTCACACTCCCTATCAAACTTTGATTGATATGGTCCCGTTGACTTACTGGCAGCTCTATGATATTTATTCTGAGTCGCTACTGCATGCTTCTAACCCAAATCTTTGGGCTGGCCAGCACCCTCAGCCTCCCAGGACAAACTTTGACAGACACAAGGTTTATTTTCCCTTTGTATTTGCTTGCATTGCCGCACTGCTTACTTGGTATATTGTATCCAGCTGCAGAAATTTGGCTCTTATGAGGTGTGTTACTTTCAGTGCTGGTGATGCAGCAATTACAAGTCCTGAATGAAATGAAGGCTTGTCCTTATGGCCGGTTTCACGTGAGAATTTGTCTAAATTAGGCTTCCTCTTGTCCAAATTGGTTGACCTAATAAGGAGATTAGTTTAAATATATTTGGGATGTCAAAGTGTTTGTCATGTGACCTTGGGGTTTCCATTCCAACCTCGTCAACATTCCATTTAATTTGACTTTGTTTCTCATTTTGCCTTGTGTGCTGCTGGAAGTGCAACTTTTATGAGTCCTGAATGTAGCGGATGCAGGAATTTGTGGTTTCTTTGTTCTTCGGCTATAATATCTGTGAGTTGAAATGTTCTTTGTGTTCTACTTTGCACACTGCTGCTTTTGCTTATAATTCTTTCTTCTCTTGCGCCTCAAGACTTCCCTACTGTTCATTTACACCTAACCCCCTCCTCTTCCCTTCCCTCCCTCTGATCTAGTACAACTACATAATCAGACCCTGTATCCAACCCGAACTCAATTATCTCCAGCTGCATTTCCCCACATACACCCAAAACAGGACATCAGCACTAGATAGAGCTAATTTAGATAATTCTGCTATCCAACCTACCTCAACAAAAACATGATCAGATCTCTTACTCACACAGACACCTGGTCCTAGGGTGCTTGTCAGAGAGAGCTGGGCAAAGTGATTTCTGACACTACCGTCATCAGGCAAAGCCAACACAAGTAGGCTGCACCATCAGATTGATGCGTGCTAGTACGGATACCCTGGGTTGGTAGTTCTGTATGTATTTCAGGCTTGTACAAACACTGATCTAGATATCAATGTAGAGGTGGAAAGGAAGAAAGAGTTGATTGTTGAATTTGAGGGGATGTCAATGATGTCATATAGTCCATTACATATGTAGTGCATTCTGTGTAAGTTTTTAGTTGTGTGAGGATGGCGGTAGTCCCTGATGCATTGAAAGTTAGGTTTGAGGAGTGCAAAATGATGTTAGTCCAGGTCTCTTTAATTTTACAAATGTTGGGCATACAAAGATTATATACACTGTAGCTTTGATGCTCTGTACTGCACACTGTGGAATGGCTTTTATCAGCTCTTATCTCCTGAACTTCCAAGTTCCCCTTCCCCTGATCTTCAAAGTGCATAGAAGTTTCCGTACATGTAAAACAACAGGACTCGTACCTGCCACACGCTTGGCGTGATGGCCCACACTTGCAAGTGAAATGTATGTCGGTCATTCCCCAATGAAATTATAAATAACTTGACTCGGAACTGTCTGCCCTAGTACTTTCCATCTTGAGGGTTTATGCACTCTTTGGTCAGAAGCAGTCACTGCTTATTCTGCTCTGCCCATTCATCATTATGGATGTCATTGGTGCTATCCTGGTATGCTCTTTATTGCAAGTTTGAAGTACTACATTCAGATTGTGTTGCTCTATGTAGTTGTGGTTCTCATTTTCAGTGATCACCAGCCAAGGATCAGGTCTTGAGCCGTTCATATCATGTTTGGTTAATGTGGGCTTTGAGTTTGAAGTGTCAGTACTTACATTTCTTCCTATCAGTCCATTGTATTGATTTAATACTAGTTGTGAGTTGTTTATTCACTGGCGAGATTGCTCCTTGAAGTGAATCAATCTACATCCTTGTTGTATATTGCCAATGTGGCAACTCCAGAGATTAGTTAGCCGGATCGGTATGTACCAGTACATATGTCCATTGTCCTTACTCATTGCATTAGCAATAGTATACAGTATGTACAGTATATAAGCTTGCATGTAGTACCGTAGTACTCATGCGTTTGCGAGGTATCTAATACCTTGTTCAACCGCACTAACTACTTGTGTTGGATCCCAGGACTGACCGCTAATACGCCGGTTTTCTGGCAAGGCCTGTATAATCTAGATATTGCTATGTTAGGCTTATCTGCATTGTACATTGTATACTAAGGGCTATAGTGAGTCCCGCACTGTTAGCCAAAGCTGATAGGAAGTCTATTGTACCCACTGAGTTGCATTTTGGATGGTATAAGCATTTGCCACATTCTGTACTCAAACCCAAGTCCTATGCGAGTGGACATAAAACTAGGAAATACTAGTGATCACTCAATATGAGGCTAGACTTACTTGATGCATACTCAAGGGAACTGCATTCACACACAAGTTCACAAGTGGAGGTGTTAGTTCAACAGAGACATACTTGGCTATTTGCTAGATAATGTTCATGGACATAAATGATTGGCTTATATATATATCATTTCAGTCAGCATAAAGTCTGCTGAATCATACAACATCTGAAAGGCTTACTGATCATACTTGAAATGATGACTGATACATTTCAAGTGATTTAAATCAACAAACATGATTACTCATATACCCTATACCCACTTACTAAGGCTACTTTCATTACTCATCTCAGTTTCTCCTGCTTACTGTACACATGTATCCATTTATGGTAATACCCCGAAAATGTATAAAAGGGATCACCACTTGAGGTGCATCCCCAGGTTTTGACTCCCAGTTGATCCTCACAGACTTAGTAACCTCGTTGTGTTTGCCCTGAAGAACACTCTATTCTTAGTGACACTGTGTAACTATTACACAGCAAGCTGAATCTAGTTTACAGTTCTCTCTGCTCAGTACATCAGTGGTTCTAAATCTAGAAACCCCATTGGCCCACTTCTCTATTGTGAGAGTGTGAATTGTGACAAGTCATATTGTTGACTTATTGTTTGGACATTTGGTCCCATTGTTGAAAGGCGCTTGGCCTATTGTTTGGACGCTTGGTCCCATTGTTTGGACATTTGGTCCCATTGTTGGAATTGGCACTTGGCCCTTCTTTGTTTTAAGAAGTAAATCTAGAAACAACCCTACACTTAGTACATACTTTGTGGAAAGAAGGTCCCCCTTCTCTAAAAAGCTTGGTCAATACAATTCACGGAGGAATCCTTGACAACTCTTAGTAAAAACTCGCACAACTAAAAACGTGCTGATAAGACAGTTGTTCATTACAACAGTTGAACCAGTACAGATGTAATATCTGGAGCCCACCGCGAGGGCTTACTTTGGATTGCTATTGCTACTTCATTTGGCTTTTTGGTCTAGGATTCAATCTAAAACCACAACCCAAAAGTACAGAGTACTATATTCTAGAACTCACAAGTACACAAAAACTGGAATCTAGAATTAGAACTAGCTATCTTTCAAAATTAGCAGCTCTTCTTCAGTTCCATCGGGATCATCTAGAATCTCTAGAAGCTCCCAGAACCCTCTAGTCTCTTCTGTGGATAACCCAGAAGCACTACTTAGACAGAGCAGAACCCCTACTCTGCACAAAAGAAAGAAACTTCAGCCATACACTGAAGAATCTCTCAATACAGATCCAGCATCTGTGGTTCAAAGACAATCTTCTGTACAACCAGAAAATATCAATTTACCATTAACACCTGTTGGCTTAAATATTAGACACATGCCTAATACTACTATCGCAAATTTAATGAGTCTGCCTTTTACTATTGAAGCTGCGGCACAGACCCAGATCAAAAGTGATAAACTACCCACAAAATCCAAAAGAGCACCCGAGTTTAGCAAGGATGACCCAAACAACCTTGTACCTTGGTTAGCTGAAGTGGAAAAGTATTTCATCCTTGCGGATGTTACTGAAGATACTGCAAAGAAGTTTCTTGCTTTAACATGGATGGATTATAAAACAAGACAAGAATGGATGGCTGATGAATCAGTGAAAACTGGAGGCTGGGATGCTATGAAAGCATCTCTGATGAAAGGTTATCCTGAATCTTCAAATCATGAGAGAGGTTCAAAATACCTTTACGGCAATTGGTTGAAGAAAACAGCTTGATCCCTAGAAAGGCCTATCAAAAGTTGGCTGCCTATATCAGAGCCTTTAATCTTGAAGCTGAAAAACTCATGAAAGCACCTGCGGTACTTTCCAACTCTGAGGCTATTAAACATTTCCTTCATGCACTGGAGGATAAGTTTAGAGATCAGATTCTAGAAAATGTGGAAGCAGAGGCAGCTAATCTGGCTCTTGACCAACGAAGACCAGAGGATCCGTACACCTTGAAAGAAGTTATTCAATGTGCACAGAACCTTGGCAAATCATATGTAGGTGGAATGTATTCTATGGAAGAAGGCCTAGGAGGATATAATAGTGATGCTTCCAATAGCAGAGCATTTCCTAAATCTAGAAATGGACCTTCTATCAAAAATGAACACAATGATGAATGGGGTCATAAAGTATCACTGACTAGTGACAAGCATGATCTTGACATCAAAAGACTTGATCAAAAGGTAGAGACCTTTCTCCGAGAGGATAGGTCTCAAAAACAGACTATTTCTGAGCAGTTGGAAAAGCTAGTAATGATGGCTTCACACAGTAACTCACAACTGGGGATGAATGTTAATCAATTAGCAAGCCTGCCACCAATGTCTGCACCTAGATTAAGCAAGTTTAATAAGCCAGTCTCGGCTGAGTATTTGTGCTTTTTGTGCAATGAACCAAGTCACCGGATGAATGATTGTCCTCATCTAAAGAATTTCCTAGAAAAAGGTTGGGTAGTTCCAAGGAATGATGGTACAAACCAAGTGATGATGAAAGATGGTGGATTTATACCTCGTGAAGATGGTAGAGAATCTAGAAAAGACAAGATTGAGAAGATTGCTCGAGAAAAGGGGTGGGACCAGCCTAACCAAGTTCTTTTCTATGAAGAGGAGACTGGACCTGAAGCTGTGTTCTATAGTCAACCTACCGAGTCAAACTCTAGGTCTGGGTCATCAAATAATCCCATGCTTCAGCTGTTAACTAGCATTAACAGTAAAATGGAACAGTATGAAACAAGACTGGGAAATTATGAAGCTAGACGAGATGATGATATTCGGATTTTCAATCAAGGTTCAAAAAACTTGTAGCTCCGATGAAAGGCCCTAGTGAACGATCTTTAAGATCAAGTAACAGAACTCGAAACCTGGAGGAAAGCACAAGAGAAAAGCAACCTGAAAAACATAATTTAAAAATGGATGGAATTATAATTGAGAGGCCACCTAGTTCCCATAAGGATCTATACATGCCACTCACTTCTACAAATGAGACCAATGAGGACAATCCAGAGGAACAGGCATTAGACATTACAGAAAACACATCAAATCCTAGACTAGAAGAGTCAAGGCCATTTGATAAAGTTCAACCTTTGGATGTCAGACCAATTCCTAGGAACACCCCAAGGGAGACACCACCTCATAAGCAAGTAAGATTTGAAGAGGAAAGAGGTCCAGCTTATAAGCTAAGAAATGAGCTATTCCAACCTGGGCTAGAGGATGAGCTGGCAGAGAAAATCTTGAAAAATGAAGTCATACTCACGGCTGCACAAGTAATCCAGTTGTCAACAAAGGTTCAGAATGCTGTTATCAGAAAGAACAAGAACAAAAGGGTACCAGTTCAGAAACTGAAAGCCTATGTTCAAACTATTCCTGATGAAGAGTTACTGCATTCCCAAAACTCTGAAATATCAGAAGAATGGGATAAACCGGCACAATGGATCAATATGCTGGATCTAGCACCCATTGTAGACTCATTTGATGTCTTGTTACAAGATGAAGGAGATCTCAAAGCAGGATCAATTGTACAGCGAGATATAGTAGACATGTTTAAACAGGATTTATCAGAAGATGATCCTAGAAAAACTATCACTATAGTTGCCAGAAGTTCTGACGGACTTCGTGTACTTTATCCTAGCATTAGTGAAAGTGATCAAAAAGTTGAAACAGTTGTGGATAGTGGTTCACAAATTATTTCAATGGACAAAGCAGTGGCTGTTGGATTAGGAATGACATGGGACCCCAATACTGTTATACATATGGAGAGTGCCCATGGTCAAGTACAACCAACTGGTGGTTTAGCAAGGAATGTGCCATTCAAGTTTGGAGAGATTACTGTGTACTTGCAAGTTCACATTATCAATAAAGCTCCTTACCAAGTACTACTCGGAAGACCTTTTGATGCATTAACAGAAAGCTCTGTCAAGAGTTTCAGTAATGGTGAAACAGAAATCACTATAAAATGCCCAAACACAGGTATCCAGTGTACTATGCCTACATATCCTAGAGGAAAACCATATCAGTTGAAATACCCACATATGCCAAACTTGAAACAACCTGAGGCTGCGAGTCTGGACACTGAATCCAAGAAGGATGATATAAATTTTTAAGTTTCGATGATCTGATCACTGATCGGGGAGAGGTTGCATTACAAATAAGCCTTGATAAACAAGGCAACTTTACAATTGATGGCTATAAAAAACCTGATACTAACAAAGGATTTTCTAAAAATGAGTTGGCAGAAATATACACTATGGCTGCTATGCCATGTATAGAACAGGATCATCCGGAAGCTGCAGATATCTTAAAGCTGTATGTAAATCAGCAAAAAGACAGCTATGGAAAATCTGTATATTGTACTTGGAGAGAGAATATACCAGAATCTAGTTTATATTCTTCAGCTTCGAACTCTGAAGAAACTAGTGACAGGAATATCAATTCAAATATCAATATACATCCAATGTCTCATGAGCCTAAAGACTCCAAAAGGAGTCTGAAGAGAATATTGAAACTGGAAAAACATGAGAAGGGCACAGAAGAGTGGAAACGCTCTCAGGCATTACCTAAATATCCCAAATTTGAAAAGGATAATCTAGGAAATACAAAATATGAGATGGTTAAAGTCTATGGTTCTCGGAAATACAAACCTGTTGCAGTGAAAGTTAGACCAATAAAAACATCTTTACCTGAAGAGTACAGGGTTCGGAGAGAGATAACTGGTGATCCATTAAAAGACATGCCAGTTCTACCTACTCACCCTCCAAAGTTTACTCCAGGACAGAGGTATACAGAGGAGAGGAAAGAAATCATAGATAAAAATCATAATGAAGATTTCTTATGGGAACAAGAAATGGACTTGATTCATCATTTAATGAAGGAGCATGAGGATGGATTTGCCTGGGAACCATCTGAAGGTGGAACCTTGCGAGAAGACATGTTTCCTCCAGTCAAATTTCCAGTAATACCTCATGAACCTTGGGTGGAAAGAAATATACCTATACCACCTGGCATCTTTCAAGAAGTATGTGAAATAATCAGAAGTAAAATAGATGCTGGTGTATATGAACCTTCAAGTGCATCTTACAGATCAAAATGGTTTTGTGTGCTCAAAAAGGATGGAAAGAGTTTGAGAATTGTTCATTCTCTAGAACCCTTGAATGGAGTTACTATTCAATACTCTGGAGTTCCACCAGCTACAGCAGATGTAGCAAGGGACTTTGCAGGCAAAGCTTGTGAAGGTACACTTGATGTATATGTTGGATATGATGAAAGAAATATTGCAATTGGATCCAGGGACTTGACAACTTTTCAAACACCCTATGGACCCTATAGACTAGTTAAACTACCAATGGGCTGGACAAATTCAGTACCCATATTCCATGATGACATGACCACAATCTATAGAGATGAGATACCCCACATTACCAGGCCATATGTTGATGATATTCCCATAAAGGGACCAGAATCTAGATATGAACAACCAGATGGTACCTTTGAAACCATTCCTGAAAACCCTGGAATTCGTAGATTTGTATGGGAACATATGCAAAATATGAATAGGATCATACAGAGATTCAAGTATGTTGGTGGTACATTCTCAGGGAAAAAGGCATATATATGTTGTAAAGAAACGATGGTAGTTGGACACAAATGCTCATATGAGGGCAGGAAACCAGATGATAAGACAGTAGATGTCATTCTCTCCTGGCCCTCCTGTAAGGACAAAAGTGAGGTTCGGGCATTTCTAGGAACAGCTGGACAGCTAAGGATGTTCATTAAAAACTACGCTAAGAAAGCTGCACCATTAATAGAACTTACCCGGAATATTCCATTTGACTGGGGACCAGAGCAAGATAATGCTATGGACATTATAAAAGATGGCATTAAAAATGCACCTTGCTTAAGGCCAATGAACTATAACTGGGATGTAAATCTAGTTGTTGATACTTCATACAAATCAGTTGGGTGGTACTTGTATCAACTAGATCCTGATGATCCAAAGCAGAAGTTTTATAATTACTTTGGATCAATGACGCTGAATGAGCGAGAAGCTAGATTTTCACAATCTAAAAGAGAATTCTATGGATTAAAGTTAGCACTAGAGGCTAGCTATTATCAAGTCTATGGTTGTAGAAGACTCACTGTTGTCACTGATGCCAGCTACATCAAGGGTATGATGACTAATCCAAGTTGCGGTCCTAATGCTACAATCAATCGTTGGATTGAAGATGTGAGAAAATATCATTTCAAACTAATACATTTGAAAGGAGCATTTAATGAACTAGCAGATGGATTATCTAGAATTACACCTGGCGGTTATCAAACACCAAGAAGGATTATTGACTCAGACAACTATATTGATGAGGATGATGGTTTGCCAATAGAATTTGCTATGGGTGAAGGTGAAACAGAAGTACCTTATGACTTTGAGGATTTCAAAGATAAAATAGACTCCAGGACAGGATTTTACCAAGATATGGCAATCTGTGCTGAGGACTTTGAGGATGATATTCAGGAAGAATTGGATGAGGAACAAAGGTTTCAGTACCAAAGGGAACAAATAAGAAAAGAACACTCAGAGATGGTCTCTCAGTTCCATCAAAATCTTATAATACCTGAAAATCTAGTATATCCAGAGAATAATGAGGAATGGAAACATGAACATCCATATAGTGAGGAACATAGGGCCATCCACGGGCAAAACCTAGATAATATGATTCCTAATATAATAAGCTAGTTTAAGGATCCCAATTCTACTGTAATCAGGGATTTACCACAGAAAGTGAGACAAGCATTTCAAAAACAAGCAAACAAGTTCTTTGTAGATGAACAAGGGCGTTTGTATAGAAGAAATAATGAAGTTGGAGGAATGCACAAACTTTTTGTAGCTAAAGATAATAGAATGTACATGTTACATTCTTCCCATGATCATTTAGGTCATAAGGGTGTCTATGCTACTAGGTCTGTAATTGAGAAAAGATTCTGGTGGCCAGATTTAGATGGCGATGTGGCTTGGTTTGTTAAAACCTGTCAACCTTGTCAAAATCGCCAGATGAGACTGATAAAGGCCCCACCAACTCTAACTCATACACCATCATTATTCCAAAAGATTCATGTTGATACAATGAAAATGACACCTGGCAGCAATGGCTGTAAGCACATTGTACATGGTAGATGTGCATTATCATCATGGTCTGAGGCCCGACCATTAAGATCTGAAAATCAGAAAACACTCTCAGAGTGGTTCTTTGAAGATATTATTTGCCGGTGGGGTTGCCCTGAAGAAGTTGTTACAGACAATGCCACTGTCATGAGAAGCATGTTGGATTTTCTAGAAACCAAATATGGAATTAGGGGAATTTGTATCTCAGCATACAATTCACAAGGCAATGGGAAAATTGAAAGAGCACATCTTGATTTGCGTCAAGCACTAGTAAAAGCTACAAGTGGCGACTTGGGAAAATGGTGGTGGTTTCTTAAACCTGTCTTATGGGCTGATCAAATAACAGCAAGGCGTGGTTTTGGTTGTTCACCCTATTTTCTAGTAACTGGTGCTGAACCCATTCTTCCATTGGACATTATTGAATCAACATGGCTAGTAAAAACTCCAGATAGGATTCTCTCTACTGGTGAGCTGCTAGGCTATCGTGCACAAGCACTGGCTAAACATCGTACACATGTTATGGACATGATGGAAAGAGTTGATGAAAATAAACGCCGTGAACTTAGAAAGTTTGAGCAAGAATTTGAGCATGTCATCAAAGACTATGACTTCACACCTGGAACACTTGTCCAGGTAAAGCATTCTCAGATTGAGAGTAGTCTTGATAGCAAAAATTATCCTAGATACAGAGGACCCATGGTGGTGATCCGGTGTACTAGAGGAGGGTCTTATGTCATAGCTGAACTGGATGGTACAGTTCTGAAAGGAAAGGTTGGAGCATTCCAAGTGTTACCACACTTTGCTCGTTATGAACCAATCAAATTACCTCAGAACATCCATGATCTTATAGATTTAACCAGTGAACAACTTGAAAAGATGGTAAATGAGCCTGAGGATGGACCTCTAGAGAAGGGTAGAGATTATGTATTTGACTCAATCCCAAATCTTAGATTGCCTGAAGATGATGCTGCAGAAGAGTGGATGTCAGAATCAGAAATGAGTGATGACAATCTAGAAAATAGTGGTTTCATAGATAACTCTGGAGATGATGCATTACATATAACAGGTGATCTAGAAAAAGGCTCAACAGCTAGACAGACCAGAAGTCATACAAGAAATAGATAGACTAGAGTTGAATCTAGATAAAAGTCAAGAAGCAAAATCTAGACTATAGAAATCAAGACTAGACAAAATAGAATTTTGGTAGAATCATAAACAACATGTAGCCAGAATATCAAACTAGATAGTACTACTAGAGGCTACAGGAATAGAGGCGGATTGGTCTTTATTAAGTTTGAGACCCCTGTCAAACATAACAGCATTGGTGGAAGTGTATAAATTCCAGGCAGTTTTGGCAGCTTGAATATCATAGTATGCCATAGAGCGGTGATGAATCCAGTCCAATCTATGTCTGTTATTCAGGGATCTAATAACTCCACTGTCAAGCTCTTTGTAGTCAGGTTCTGGATAACCAGCAATCATGCTGATCTCAGTAGTAAGACGGTCATCCTTGGCATCTTTGGCCTCATCTAGAAAAGCAGACTATAGTCAGTTTCTAGTAGAGATAAAGTCAAAACACAAGGGACAAATATGAAAAGTGTTGGACAAAGGAGAGTAGTGATACCAGATTATATACCTAGGCATCTACACTTTCTTGCAGACACAGAGTGGTCATGGTCATTTACTAGATTTTGCAACCAGGTTTGACCGCGCCAACAGTCTGCTTCCCAATAATAACCAAGATGATCTAGAAATTGATCATATCTTCCTTGGAAATCATGGGAAAACACAAGAGACTCATACAAGAGCATAATCTCTGACTGAGTATGAGGACAATAAAATATCTCACCCTCAGTCTCAGGTCTCCACAAGACTCTAGAGTCTTCAGTGTAGCAAGGTCTCTTGAAAGGAGAGGAATAAGGGACAGAACACTCAGTATTAGAAGTAGCACCCTTTAGGATATAGGTGTTAGCTCTGTGATAGACAAGAGACCTGACATCCATTCCTGGAACATCAGAGTACTGTATTCTCACCGTAGTCAACCGGCCAGTCTGATCCTAGATTTTGAACATTAAAAATATAGAATCAGATTGTGAAAAAAATCGGCTAACTGACAGTGACAACAGCACCCTTGGTGGAAACCTTATTGAATTTGAGGCTACCCAGAGCAGCAGCTTTGGTGGTCCCATCTTTCATCTAGAAACAGGTTGATATATATCAGAAATCTAGAAGCTAAAAGAGTTTTTTTTCAAAAAGCTTACAGGTGTATCTGTGTCACTAGTTTTGGGGATAGCTGGCGTGACATCTTCCTCTACTTCAGATTCATCTGAGTCAACCATTTCCTTGGACTTGGACTCTTTCTAGAAAATGAAATTAAGAGTTAGAGACAGCAAGTTTAATCTAGAAGGAAGGATAACATACCTTTTTGGCCTTGACAGGTTTAACAGCACTGTACTTGGCCCTAAGAGTGCCCAAATGGACATAGAAATCCGATGCCTTGTGGAAGCTGTTGATTTTGGCCATTTCTGGCATGTCCTGGACACTTTTGAGATGGACAACAGCTTCACCATAAGCATTGAAAAGGGTGTCATTGGTAGCAACCTGCTTTGGTTGCATTGGCTCAGTCTAGAAAAATGCACAATAAACCAATGAGCAACAAGGAAAATCTAGATTTTGCTCAAACTAGTGATGGCTTACCAGAAAGTCACCCACAGATATAGCACACTCATAGATCATCTTTTTAGTCCCATCTTCTTTGATATTATAGTCAAGGTTGCGGCGCTTCTTGGTCAAAGTACTAAGGAAAACTTCAACCTGAGATTGATCCATTTTGGAAATAGCCATGAAAGAGAGAGGAGTGCTGGAAAGAACTGGTAAACAGTGTAAAAGATCGAGTATGTGATGGGCTTTAATCAAAATACCCTCTGACTTTTATACTTTCCTGAACATAGTTCAGGGTAGGTCTAACCTGGGAAATGACTCGGTACACTCTTGTCAAAAGCTGTGTTTCATATTGGAAATGACTAAAGTCAACTGAGGACAGTTGTTATTTTATTTTCGGGGAGAGGCAGTGCAAACTGCTTACTGACCAGTTCTGAAATCATGACTGATCAAAGTTGCAAAAACTAGATTTTGTGTACTACTTGTAAAAATAGACAGGTTGATGCAAAATATAGAATAAGAGTGGTGGAAAAATCTAGAATTTAAATTCATTCCCAGAAATAGGAGGACAAAATCTAGATTAAATACAGAAGTTGCCAAAAAAAAAAAAGCTTATTTTAGTAAAATCTAGAATCAGTTGTTGGAACTACTAGAAGTGGTGGTAGCGGGCATAGAGATATCCCAGCCCAGCACCTTAGCAAGCTGCATTACTTGATCAGAACCTGCTGTAAACTCAGGATCTTCGTCTTCAAGATACTTAAGGATTAGCCTTGGATCATGCATGGTACCCATCAGCTCTGTTTGAGCAATAACTAGGGACTTTCCAATAGCATGAGCAGTCTTCTCAGCTTGAATATAGGTCTGGACAGAGCTATCATAAGCAGAGTGAAGATCCAAAAGGTTCTTGAGCTTCTCTGCCATCACTATGGTGGGAATTAGCAAAAACTAGAAAGTGATTGAATAATGGACATACCTTCCTTGGACTGATTTCCAAGCTCATGAGCAAACTTAAGAGATTTGCCAAATGCTGGTTGGTCAATGGGAAGTTCAAATGAACAGGACTGGTTGCCTTTAATGCACCTATTACATTTGGCACCATCACCTGTAGATTGACAGACATCAAGTGTTAACTTGGAGGAAAGACAACGAGTACAGGGCACACGCATGTGCACCTAGCAACCAACCACCAAGGTCAGTATCTAGACCTCAGATTCTAGAAAATAAGCATACCGCAGCCAGAGAACGGTTTACTTTGACTAAATTGTCAAAAGTGAATGTTTCTGTAGAATCAGGATGCTTGAAGACAAAATCTAGAAAGATGAATTAAAGCTGGTTAAACACACAGGGGAAGAAGCAAAGCTCACCCTTTGTGGATTTATTGTCATGTTTGGTAGCACGGATGATAGGTAAACCACGGCCCTAGAAGGCAAATAAGGATAGAGTACTAGCCATGAGGGAAGAAAATACCCGAGTTCCTGTCTTCTCAGCTTCAATAGGAGCAGCAGTAGCGGGAACTGGCAAAGGCATGTACTGAGCTGCTTTGGCAGGATCCAACTTGGATAGCTGAACACTGTGCAAAGTCTTAGGCTTTTTGACAGTCTAAAAATAGCAGGGTCAGATTCTAGAAAAACAATAAAAGAGAATGTTAAGCAAAGCATACCTTGTTAAGGTTAGGCTCAGCTACAGATGCTGTACCAGATGGTTCTATGTCTGAGGAGGCACGACCCCTCTTCTATGTATGGGAATGAGGTCAAATTCTAGAAATTGTGTTTGAATATGACTTACAGTTCTGGGTGAGAAGTTAAGAAGACCTTCAGACATAGGATAGTCCCAACCAGGAATCTTAGGGTCAGGAAGCTTGTCCTCTAGATCCCAGAGCTAGACAATAGGTCCAATATGAAAAATGGATAGAGAACTTAAAAAGAAAAACACCTACAATGCTAGGGAGATTCAAGAAATAGGTCTTCTCTATAAACCAATCACACTGGCATTGAGCAAGGAAGTCTGGGTTCACAAGCTCAAAGACTCGAACTGTGAACATCTGGAAGGATCTCCAGAACTCAAGAGCATAAGATGGAACTTCAAGCTTCATGGCCTTGACTATAACCCGGAACTGAATCTAGAATAAAGTGTTGAGAAACACAAAATCTAGAAAATAAGATGAAAAGATACCAGGTCACTAAGACAAGCATCAAACTCATCCGAAAACTGTACAGAGTCAGTGGATAAAACCAAAGAGGAGTTCCAGCTTTCAAGCTTGTAAAGAGGACCAAGCTTGGCTCTGACCCGGTGAAGGAGCTCATAGAGTGTTTGACAAGAGCTAGGAGGAATGGCGCTAGTCAGTCGGTTATAAGTGTTGGCAATGTCCATAGCCAAAGAATTGGAAGATGTGGCAGAGTTCAAATCTGAAGATATGGCAGAGGACATGAAAAATAAAAGTGGGGAATTTAACGACCAATCTCTAGAATATATAGAGTTGTGGCATAATTCAAAAAGTCATGTCACTAGGTCTGACATCAAGTGTCAAACAAAATTAAAAGAGTTGCGGCGCTGCATTTTGAATGCATATCAAAGCAAAATTGAATGGGAACTTACCGGATCATGAGACAGATAGAATGCAATCTTGTACTATGATTACAATCTAGACTAATAGCATAAAGTGATGTTCTCGGAACTCACCGACACTTTGTGAACTTGTAATAAAAATCAAAATGGCCATCAAACCCAAAAGCCAAGAAGCATAGTAAAAAGGCTATTGGTACTACTATGACCGGGGACGGTCAGATCTTTTAGTTTGGGGGAGATAATACGCCGGTTTTCTGGCAAGGCCTGTATAATCTAGATATTGCTATGTTAGGCTTATCTGCATTGTACATTGTATACTAAGGGCTATAGTGAGTCCCGCACTGTTAGCCAAAGCTGATAGGAAGTCTATTGTACCCACTGAGTTGCATTTTGGATGGTATAAGCATTTGCCACATTCTGTACTCAAACCCAAGTCCTATGCGAGTGGACATAAAACTAGGAAATACTAGTGATCACTCAATATGAGGCTAGACTTACTTGATGCATACTCAAGGGAACTGCATTCACACACAAGTTCACAAGTGGAGGTGTTAGTTCAACAGAGACATACTTGGCTATTTGCTAGATAATGTTCATGGACATAAATGATTGGCTTATATATATATCATTTCAGTCAGCATAAAGTCTGCTGAATCATACAACATCTGAAAGGCTTACTGATCATACTTGAAATGATGACTGATACATTTCAAGTGATTTAAATCAACAAACATGATTACTCATATACCCTATACCCACTTACTAAGGCTACTTTCATTACTCATCTCAGTTTCTCCTGCTTACTGTACACATGTATCCATTTATGGTAATACCCCGAAAATGTATAAAAGGGATCACCACTTGAGGTGCATCCCCAGGTTTTGACTCCCAGTTGATCCTCACAGACTTAGTAACCTCGTTGTGTTTGCCCTGAAGAACACTCTATTCTTAGTGACACTGTGTAACTATTACACAGCAAGCTGAATCTAGTTTACAGTTCTCTCTGCTCAGTACATCAGTGGTTCTAAATCTAGAAACCCCATTGGCCCACTTCTCTATTGTGAGAGTGTGAATTGTGACAAGTCATATTGTTGACTTATTGTTTGGACATTTGGTCCCATTGTTGAAAGGCGCTTGGCCTATTGTTTGGACGCTTGGTCCCATTGTTTGGACATTTGGTCCCATTGTTGAAAGGCGCTTGGCCTATTGTTTGGACGCTTGGTCCCATTGTTTGGACATTTGGTCCCATTGTTGGAATTGGCACTTGGCCCTTCTTTGTTTTAAGAAGTAAATCTAGAAACAACCCTACACTTAGTACATACTTTGTGGAAAGAAGGTCCCCCTTCTCTAAAAAGCTTGGTCAATACAATTCACGGAGGAATCCTTGACAACTCTTAGTAAAAACTCGCACAACTAAAAACGTGCTGATAAGACAGTTGTTCATTACAACAGTTGAACCAGTACAGACGTAATACCGGGGCGATGGATATGGTAGTAGGAACTACCGGAAGGGTACCGTGTTGCGGTCCCATACTGGAATGATTTCCAGTAGTGTTTGGTACAACTACTGGAGGTGTAATAATATTGGGTACCATTGGCGCCCTTGCAGTAGGGAAGTACATTGTACTTTCCTGTGGTAGTATTGCTACTACCTGATTGAAGTTACAAGGTAACTTCGGTTCACTTTTAATGTTCACTGCGCTTTGTGGTGAGCAAGATTTGGTCACCAGTAATGGCCTGGGACCTCGCAGTGTCAGAGATGCTGCCTCCGCATTGGGACTCTGTCTCATGCGGGATGTGTAGATGGGTGTCGGTATAGTTACTGACACTGGTGCGTATTCCTGTCGGAATACAGGAACATGACGGGGTGACTTGGTCATCCCTTGTGAATACTGTTCGTCCAACAGTGATTGTTGGACTGACGGTGCCTTGGGCACAGTCTCACGCCATTGGCGTACCAAGTTGTTTGCCTCGGTAGGAACAGATGGTGCTGCATTGTGCAATACCAGCGGTGTGACGGCAGGCCGTCTCGGTGTGGGTGCAGCAATAGTGATTCTATTGCTGTTTCTCGATGAAGAAGATCTTTCTTCATTAGATCGGATGCTAGATGCATCCCATTTCTCAGTTATATTGAGAATACGATTGAGTACTTGCGTACTCTTGTCGAGTGATGCCGCTACATCTCGTAGCGCAGAAGAAATCTCACTTAAACCCTCTCGGGTCGGCCGTTTCTTATGAATAGTCATATACTGTTCATTAGGTGGACTTTTGTCCTGCCTGTAGTGCCGTCCTTCAGATGCACGCACGGAATGAGTCGCTGATGCGACTGAATAGATTGATTGTGGTGACACGTCACCACGAATGGAAGGTGCGCGATCGCGCACGCTCCGATATGACTTCTCTGATTGATTTCGAGAGGTCATTGAGACAGCAAATGATATAGCGGGACGGAAAAATGGAGCAGGTTTGTATAGATTGTGTAGCGAGTTGGAATAATGGTTGTTATACTTGGTAGTATAACTGGTTTTAGCTTGTTAAACTAATAGCTTTGTGTTATTCACACAATAGTAATTTTTTGATGTTCAAAAAAGTATAACGCGCCCTATGGGCAAAGTCCTTAAGAACACCGGTGAACACGACAAATAGGATACTATTGTGTGTACGACGGTGTAAAAGACTAACTAGACTCTTAAGTAATTGTACGATACTTATAGTAACGGATTTATTATATAATTAATAATAAATAGAAAGATAAGATAGACTGTTTGGTCTATCGGCGGTGTCTAGGATGACCGTATCGCCGGATACGGTCAGTGGTGATTATGGAGAGGCGGAGGCGTTACAAGTTCTCAATTGTATATCTACAGTATGATCTTTCTGAACATATAAGAAAAATATGAGGAAACCTGTCCCATACACTATCTCCATCCAAACGGAGACAATGTAGATTTTTGGGTTCGGAAAGTGCATTGAAGATCGGATTCAACGCAAAGTCCCCAGAAAGATGATTAAGATTAAAAGAGCAGCAGGGAGACAACAATCTGTGTTCCATTTGAGTTCCTTCAGCTGAGAGGAAGAACAAAGGAATATCTCTCTTATCTGCCTTATGTTTTGAAAGTGCTGCCCGTTCAACCTCAAAATGCACCATCTTGAGTGATGAGAAAAATTCGGATGGAAGACCAAGGAGGGAGTCAAATAACGAGGCATGTTCCAGTGGAAGAATGTAGGTCAGGTGGTTAGGATGGCTGGATAGTCTCAAGGCGAATGATTTCCAGTGATAAATGTGAGGTCACATAAGGTTGATTATGTCTTCTATAATGGTTGTCAAAAAACACGCGTCATCCCAAGTAGAGCAACCTCTGTTGTTGATATAAAGAGTGGGGGGTAGCGGCCCAAAATGCTCCAGCCATTGGGAAATGCTGTAGTGCAGGAGAATGATAATAATACTAGACCAGAAGTCTGGGAAAGAGAAGGCAAATCTTCGCCAATAGCTACTACACACTTGACTCAGAACAAGTGGGGGAAGAGGGTAGTATGGAGCGGGTGGATCCAATGCGTTCAAGGGATGTGTCCATGTCTCGTACAGTAGACATAACATGAACACCTCTTGAAGGAGTTCCAACGGTCAGTCAAAGCTATTGGCCCCCAGACTTGCGTAGGGGTTTGAACTATCATAACCTAACAGGTTACAGTGCACGTTGAATGTAGTGAACTGAGAGTGATGATAGCTGAGCATCTGTAAGAGGGCTGAATAAAGTGTATGTTATCACTCTGAGAATGGAACACTTGTGCAATTACTTACAGACAGCGGCTTGTCCAAAGAGTCAGAGGAAGGGAGCCCGGAGAATATCAACGAGATATTTCAGTGACATACATGCCTTGACCTAAGAGAGCCTGTCAGTATCAGCAATGAACATATCATACCAAGAAACACTTACCCGCCAAATATTTTTATTGAGAGGCAGAGAAAATATTATTAGCATCTTATAAGAGCAAACATAGTATCAGGCTTTGAGCTTTGATCTTAATAGGGATACAAGGTTGTAGCATGTACTACTATACAGAATGAGTAATTGGGTAGTTAGGATACAATATAGGACAATGTCGAAACAACCAATTGAGATATTGTCATAGATGGATCTTACATCCAGGGTTTTGCAAAGAAGTACGTACAAGGACTTCCATAGTGGGTCCACATTGGGTACATGATCAGTTTTCTAGGTTTACGTAGATCCCGGAGGCTCAGTATGTCATGATATGACTACGTTAGCATCTCGGCATGGGCGCATATATATAGCTGTAGTTACCCTGTCCCACTTCTTTAGCTTTAACCACTTCATTGTTGTGGTCCATTCTCCACTTTGCAGGCCTTACGGCCCACGTTCGTGACACAGTACATGATTGACAATAGCCTCTACGTCAGCTGAGGAGAGCCAGAAAAATCAAAGAAAACCTGGAGAAGTAGTGCTTCTATTAGGATCATGTCAACCTCAATATCTGAGCAAACATCCGTCCCAAAAAGCAGGATATACACGGAAAAAGTACTGTAGCTGCCTTGTTAGCTCTCTCCAGCTGAACCAGACACATCTAGTTCCCTTAAATAATCTCACCTCGATAGTACTATATACCTTGCAAGTTCACTAGCCAAGGCTGCCTATAGCCCGGAATTCGCCAATGGTTCTGTGGACTGTGGGGGTGGTTACAGACCAGGAGACTTGAGCTATGCCGGGAGAGTCTGACTTTTGACTTAAGCTAGAAGGAGCAGGGGCTCTTCCTCGTTGAGCAATGTAGATTCTTGAACAGAAGGTAATACTGAGACAACTTCACAGGAAGTATGAACAAGTCAAGTGATCTAAAATACCACTCAGAAGCTGGGTGCAGCCATACTGCATCCGGGAGATTTGCTGATTTGTCGTGTGGACCCAAAGCGTGGTGGGCGTGGGCTGTAAAAGCGGAGAGCGGGAACGCGACGCTAGAGCAAACTACTGACATAACTGACAGCTCCTTCCGTCGAGAATAAGCTCCACATTTCTTTCCTTTATTCTTGAGGGTCATCTGAGTATTGCGGGTGAACAACTTTCTCAATTGCATACCATAAAGGCTAGACTTTGGTAAGGGATAAGCTCCACTTATGGGTGCTCCCAGAGGCCCCGTAAAATATCCAATGGGTTTTTCCACTGAGTGCCCCTTCACTTTTTCTCAGTGGCTGCAATATCTGCTGGGCCAGTGTGTGCTTTTTCATTTGTAGAGATAAAGAGGTTTACTGTTTGGCCAAGTTATGAGCAGAACAGTGTAAGATCAATTCTTTTGGACGTAGTTGTGCAAAGACACGCTACAATTTAAAGCAGCATAAAACTGACTTCAGAGTCCAGACTCGAGGGTTTGAGATGAAAAGAGGAAATACTAACATGAAATACAAAGAGTGTGCTGGGCACGATGAAGAATTCTATCCTAAGATAAGCTGCTTCATGACTTATGGGCAAAGAAATACTAATCCATGCAAAGGATTTAGCAGACTCCCTCCCGTGAGGGACCACCCGGTCTTGAACATCTTGAGTAAGCTCTAGTTCAAGTCAACAATTTGAAGTCCATTAAATAGATATGTCAGGGATAGGGAGAGTATTTATGAGATCGGAGCCAGCTGGGGAGTTTGAAGCTCTGTGGAGCTCAATGCACATAGAATCTCCTGTCATATCCCTCCGAGTCACTGGCGCATCTATGCTTACTTACTAACCCATTAGCAACCCATTCGCACTGCACGCGTTAATCTGTACTCATGCATGAACGGTTTGAACACGGACCAGTGAGTAGTTTTTACTAGCGTGCGCTCACTATTGACAATAAATCCGTAAGACGCGTTGTGCCAGGTCAGTCTCGCAGATTGAAACCAGAATCTCATACGTGCGTCCGAAAGTTGTGCTCATTATTCGATCATGCCGAAGAATCTAGCAATCAATCAGTCTTGCCGAATGCCGAACTACCTTAAAAGACTCAAAACGTGACTTAAACTAAATGTGCCTGATCGTGCACAGATTGTGAAATCTACCGCGTTTACTTTTTAAATTATTTGTACTAATACCCACTACCTAGAGGTAGCGGGAATATTGAGTTACAGAAAGTTGAGTACCTACAAACCCAAACGAAACCTGTTTGACCTTGTACAAACCTTGTACATATGTTCTAATGTACATAACAGTAGTATCAAGCTTTACATCAAGAAAGAAACCGGAAAAGCTAGATATATCACTTAAGCAAGACAAAATAAGATACAGTAAAGAGGGGGGAAAAGGGAAAAAAATAAAGAGAATTAAGTGAGGGCGGACTGTATAATTCCAAGTCTTGCACCCAAGCCTCAAGTCTTGGCTCAAGTCTCAGGTCTAAGTAAATTACAAGTCTTACTCAAGTCTGAAATGAATGAATTCAAGTCTGACTCAAGTCTCGAAAATGGTCAAGTCTCACTCAAGTCGCAAAATGCAAGTCTTGTGCACGCCATCAATGTTTGCCAAGACCATTATGATCGGTTGCCGATGACAACGGAAGTAGTCCATTCATTTACCTTTGTATATATGGTATACTTATTTGAATTCAATGTGAGCTAATCAATGCCATCAATTAGCTGCCCATTGTACCCAATGGATTGCCCAAGTCGATACTCAACAGTTCCAAATCCCAATGGTCTGTAATACATAATTATCATTACATGGTTCCATCTCCATGATCATATGAGAAGAAGCATGCATGTTTGTTCATTATCACTACATGAGACGTATGTTCCGTAATAAATACTGTGATGCACCAGAACCACTGCAACAAAGATGATGGTTGGAGTCCCCACTCCTGGTGCTGCAGAGCATGGTCTCAAGTTTGCCAACCCTGCTTATACTAGCTATTGCACGAGGCGGGAGAAGCAGAAGGATGGCAATGACCCTACCAGTGCTTTTGGACACATTGCAAAATTGAAAGAATGGAAGAAGCAGAACCCTACTGTAACTTGTGAGGAGTTTACCACTCCTAAGGTTTCTTGCATATCCATACAAACGAAAAAGTTTGTCTGCAGTTTTAGCGTCAATTGATGACCGGGAATCTTTAGGGGATGATGTGGCAAGTGATGAGTTGTATAAACCTAAACAATCCCCAACAGTGGAGGAAATGTTATTGGGCACCATCGTAGACATAAGTATGAGCTCAGATGGTGATTCAGCAGCTCCAATCAGCCCAATCGGTTCATCTCCCCCACCATCAACTCCGCAGCGTGTGTTTTGCAGATGTGGTGTTGAGTCTGATGGCTATTGTGAGCCCATACTGCAGGATATTGTTCAATGTGATGAGTGCAAACGCTACACTCATACCGGGTGTCTGACTATGCGACTGAAGAGCTCACTCCCACGAAAGTTCTATTGCCATGTGTGCAGTGATCATGAGCAAGATTTCAATACCCACAAAAACTTATATCCCCAAATTGCCAAGACACAAGAGCTGGAAATGGTTGAAGCGCCTATTGTGAGTAATGTTCTATCTTTCAGGTTTGGGACAAGCTATTGACTATTTATGGCAAGTGCGGGGAAAGGGGTTCTGGTTAAACATAGCAATGAATTTTATTATCCTGGCCGCCTGATATACTGGGACAAAAATGCAAAGCATGGAAGTGTAGAAATGTGGCGGGGAATTCAGAATGATCTTGCTGGAACAATAATTGAGAAAATTCCAGTCAAAAATATTGTGGATGGGTTGTGGATGGATGAAAAGGGTCGGCGAAAAATTCAAGTAAGTTCTTATACATTACTGTTTTTCCTTCATTTTATGAATGTAGTTTGTTATTCATAGCTTGGATATTACACACGGCCACTCCTGGAACATGTGAGAAAGCTTGAGGAAGAGGATGCCTCTCTGTTGAATTTTGGAGACATCCATTGTCCTGCTGAGGTCCAGAATGTACTCATCATTCATGCCTCACAGGAAAGTACTTCTTGAGCTGGCTATAGATCCCACCAGATTTGGGGTGAATCGAATACCTGCACTATCATTGCAGAGTGGCAGACATCTGATGGCCTAGCCACTGGTATACACAGGTGGATTATTGGATACTGAGCTCGCAGCCATCAATGCACGGGTTCATACCCAGTTCCCGAAGTCAGCTGAGATGGATCACCTCAAAATGCTTCATAATAGTATTGCCCATGCTCGCACCCTCCTTGTTGCTCACAAATTTCACAGCGAGCTGGCTGCTGATGCTGATAATCTCCATCTGAAAGCCTGGGAGAGATTGATTGAGTGGACTGGCCTCACTGCAGATGGAAAGGCCAAGAAAGCCAGGGGAGCAGATGTAAATTTTGAGGCCATTGCACTCCAGGGGACCCACCTAAGGAAATTTGTGAGGACAGACGAGTGGGAATTGAGAAATGTAATACCATGCGCCGAGGTAGAGTGGTTGCTGGCCTAGGTTATCGCCAGAAGTTAAAGCAATACCTACAACGGAAAAAGAACAAACCTGAGCAGACACGTTGACGACTTGCTCCCCTGAACGGGACACAGAGGCGGATGGTGAACCACGTTGAATAGGCTTTTCGCACACTCAGTCTTCTCAAGGTTTCAACGCTATTCAGAATAGCGTTGAAACCTTGAGAAGACTGAGTGTGCGAAACTTAACGTTTAACAACGCCTGCTCACCTGGCAAAGGAAATAAAACAGGGGTAATCGGAGGTTCAATGCTACTATTAGCAGAACTTGGGCTGAGTTGGGGTACGCACGGACGAGCTCAACAGCCGCAGACAAAGATTTAAGCAAATCGGAACCCAGAATCACATCGATACTGGGCGGACATTCGGATACCTGAAAGTGATGCAGAAAAGAATGAGAACAGTGAGGAGCGGAAAACGTGAGGCACTCAGAACATGCTTAGGGACATGCTGAGCCAAGTCGGGGAAAGAAAGACAGCGAGAGACACGAATACAGAACATCAGGGCTATAGACTGCACTGAGTACGACATTGTGTATGGAAACCTGCATGAGGAAAGGTAAAGGAAGAGGAAGAACTGCATTGGTTGGTTCAGTGGAACGGGTATAGATGCTGAATCAAATTACAGTCACAAGACCTGTCAATTAATGACTAACGGCCAGGCACCAAGGTCGATTGAAAATAAGAGCACCACAAGACCCTCTACTCTAAAGAGGTAGCAGGAATAACGTGATAAGACTTGAGATACAATTTCACCAAGACTTGGGTAAGACTTGGGTAAGACTTGACTAAGACTTGACCAAGACTTGACTCAGACTTGACTTAGACTTGACTTAGACTTGAAGACTTGACCAAGACTTGAGTAGACTTGAGTAGACTTGAGTTGTGTCAGTTAGACTTGAGTTGGCTAAATGCCAAGTCTAACTAGACTTGACCAGACTTGTATGAAGTTTTCCAATGTATATGCTCAGCGCAACATTAAACTAGTATAGGTAAGATATTTTCATTGTGATGTGTTTACTTAGACTTGTTTTTGTTTGCCATAACTGTCCAACACCAATAATGTCAATTTGTTATAAGAACAATGTCGTGTGCAGTATTATCGAAGCTCTAGTGTATGTTGATATACATTAGTATCATATTCATGTCTTCCTGAGTCATATCTCAGCTATATATGCCGTGCGAACTGCAATCAAACTCACATCAGTCACTTAAATGATTGATGTAAATGACAGTATTTACATTGATCAATACATTAGACTTGAGTGATGTCAAGTCTGATTAGACTTGAGACTTGAGTCTAGACTTGGGCTAGACTTGGAATTCTATGTGCCGAAGTGAGGGTGGACAGAGTCAAACTTTGAACTGTGACCAGTATACTTGACCAATTGATGTGAAATGCTAGTTCAATCCCGTTGAAGCAAGCATTTACATCCTCGGACATCCAAGTTGAGAGCATAGGAAATGTCAAGCTCAGTGTGCGTCTCCAAGCTAAAAAGCAAATATCAGAAAGGTCAGACTCAAAGGGAAAATATTGTGACTTACGTAGTTGACCCAGGACAAGGGAATAACCCAAGGTGTATAACATGTAACAGGATACATCACTGTTGGAAGGCAATGATAGTACACCATATGTGTAAACCTTGTAATTGACCGGTACCCTTGTCGTCGTTTTCTGCCTGCAGAGCATTTCGGAAAATGGGAGTCTCTAGGTGATAACGGTGGACTCAAGTGGGGGTGACAGTGGATCTGAGTTTGACGGTGGTAGGCTCAAGTTTGATAATCGTGGACTCAAGTTTGACAAAGGTGTACCTGACAGTAGACTTGTGTTAGATGAAGGTAGACTTGAATCAGAAGATCCTAATCCTCCAGAGACTATAGTACAATTCATATATATTGCTGTAGTTGAATGATCATTGGTGATTTTTTTGTGCATATTTCCACTGACAGCCTTGAATGCTGCACCATGAAGAGAGAAATTTTCACTGTTAGAGAAGAGTTTGTTGGTGTTCTGATCATGAGATGTTTTATCGACTGTAGACTCTTCTGGGATGCTACAGCTCAAAATGAGGAACAAGGAAGAATATGATGGATACTCACTTCAGCAGTTGAACATATGATTGAAGTATCCATCCAGAGACACCGCCAATTTGCCTCATGGATCATCGGAGTAGTAATCTTGCATGCAGTATACATCAAACTGGGCTGAAAGAGTGTCAAAGGAGTCGTGCCCAGGATCCGGCGACTCATCTACCAGAACAATGAATATCTTTCTTGAGGTAGAAATAATATGCTCACCAGGCAACTGAGTGCTTGACCATGATATGTCAGCATCTCCGATGTCTTCCACGTCAACGCTGCCTCTGGTATTAGATAGATCTTGTAGTTCAGGATCTCCTTTCACATTGACAGTGTCTATTGAATTCCCAGCATTGTTATTAGCTCCAGGGCTAATTTCTGTGGATGTGACAAGGTACGAGCCAAACCAGTTCAAATCTTGAATACTGGAGGAGGATAATATCAGCAGTGATCTATTGGAATTCTATGAGCATGAAGAGCAGTCTTCTTCTGCTTCTTAATTCCAATTGGTAGGTTGCGCATCTTTTTCTGCTGCTAAATCCCTTTCCGCAAGTGTTCATGTTTGCTAGTAGGCAAAAAGACACCTACGATGAACACTTGTACTATTTTGGATTGTAAAGAAAGGGACTTACCGACAATCCTTACGTCCAACAATTGGAGCAGTGTAGGTCATTACATTACGAGAAATATTGAGCAGCTTGGAATGTGCTGTGTCCGCTGGAACATTGTGAAAAACCAAGCAATGAGCATTCAGAATATTGTCTGGCTGAAAATGGAATTACCAGTGTGAAGTTCTCCCTGAACCAAAAAAAACTAAGTGTGGGATGCAAAACATAAACATCAAGACAAGAAGATGAGCATTCAAAACATTGTTTAGTTGAAAATGGGACTACTAGGATATTCTCCTTGAAACAAAAAAAATTGAATGTGGCATCCAAAAGGCAAACAGCTTGAATTGCACTGGTGGAAATAACGAAGTCAATCTAGCAGACTGTCATTGAGTTTTTCATAAAAGACAGCCAAGAGTGCTTGGCTCACCTTCCTGATTGCACCATCTCCTATGACATGAACCCCTAGTAATAATACAATTAACTAACCACAAATGCTATGAGCCCAAAGCAGCAACTGACATTTGATAGCTTCCATATTGATGAGATATACTGTAATACACTCTTGAAGGTACTAAATCGGTGTCGAAGTCCTGTATGATAGGCGTATCCAAGAAGATGAGAGAAGGAGTGTGTTCAATGCGGGAAGACGAGGGAAATGTAAAGATAGTTGCGTCAAGGCGGATGATGAGTACAAGTAGGAAATCCAAAGACAGACCTATAAGAAAATGCACAAAAGTTAGCCAGTTCACGAAGGTCAATTGTACAGCTTGAATTAATATCCATTATCTGATCTTTCTTTCACGTGACTGGCCGTCACAACTGCCATTACTTAAATTATTCAAGTTAAGCTAAGGTACAGCTTTTCCTCAGATTGTAGTAAAGTGCGATTATTGTCCATCACCAATCGCCACGAATCACTCCATTCGTTCTCATTCTTGTGAGATTGATGTAAGCCCAATGTGTATTGTCAAAGCTGTGGAGGGAGGCGCTGATGACAAAACATTAAGCGCCTGTTGCATGGCGCATTCAATTTTCTTCCGCTGAGAAAGATCTGGTCATGTATGAGTTGCAGAAAGACTGGTTTGTCATTCCTTCAGTTCTGGATTTCTCTCTCTAATTTGACGTTTCTACAGAAATTGACAACATTGAACAACAATCTTCTTCATGCTCAAATATCTGCTGTTTCAGTGTTTTTCTGGGTCAGAGCTATTCCACTTCCCAAGGGCAGCAAATATGAGATCGGATATGGATGCTGAGGAAAACAAGCTGGATACACTGGCTGTAGTGACTGAGTACTGAGTTTTGAAGGGATAAATGAGCTATCCATTGCACGCAGTGAGTATGTTGTTAGAATGGCCTCTAACTGTCCTTTCTGAATATAGACTCTTTCTAGGCACTGTTAAGAGCTCATGTTGTTTGATGTCGCCCTGTCCTGCATCCTTCATAAGGCGAGATTATGGCCCTCCATTGGGACCTGGCCGCAGACACGTGCATCCAGGCAACATGGTCCTCGAAATCAAAATGTAGCATACTGAAGGCTCGGAATGACCAAATGCATGTTTTTGTCAACCTGGAGCTCACCAGGGGGTGCGACTGCGGTGTGGATGTGGAGGTGCCGCTGGAGGACAGGGTAAAGACGTTGTCAGATATTGGTCAGTGGGTCTGGGTTCGTTACTATCCTTTGTGAGTTTGGTGCTTCAAGGGCATTTCACATATTTGACTTCTTTTTTTTAGTGATGCACGGGACTTGGTCCTCTTTTCAACTTAAGTCTACAGGGGATGTATCCGAGCACGGTGAATACTATTCGGCTTGCTGCTCTATCATTTATCTCATCTTCATCCTCAGCCAATGGACAAGTGGCTCTTCTCTTACTAGGTTCTTCATCTGTTCTCACAGCACTCACCACCACCCCCTCACCCAACTCACCCTGCTTCTCCGTCCTCTTACTATGACCCTCCCATACGTTTCCGCTTCCTTCTTTCCCCGTCAGCCAGCCGTATCCCTCGTGGATGTTTATCCCACTGTAAAGTTCTTTTCACTTGTACAAACTCTTTGTCTCAAAAATCCCATAAATCTCAAAACTCGCAACCCATCTCATTCGGAAACTCCTCCATCTGGGCCATCCCTTTACCCCCGCTCTCAACGCTCTCGTCAAAGCATCCGCTGCGCAATCATCTCTCCTGTTGATGAGCTATTGTACGCGGATGCAACAGAGGGCAGGGAGATGTGGAAAAGGAGCGGCGGAAAGTCCTCATAGGACAGGGAGCGGAGAATGAGAATGATCTGTATGCCAATATTCCGGGGATGTGACAGGTTAGTTGCTTTACGGTTCTCGTTTTTGCATCTCAACTATTTTTTCTTATAAACCCAGATATCAACATTCCTTCAACCCCTCCTCGACACAACCTTCCTCATGCTCATCCAGACGCCGCCTGCATATCGGCTCCTCAGGAAGTTCAGAGCGTATGTGGACGGTGAGATCTGATGGGTGGAGGAGACAGGGGGGATGCGTGGGGCATCGGAAGTGTTTGTTAGGGCGCAGGCAAAAGTTTTGAAGGAAGCAAGAGAGGTGAAGGAGGGGAAAGAGGTAAAAGAGGTACTGGATTGGAGGCAGCGGAGGAGGATGCTGCAGGAGCAGTCATGGGTGATTGGAAGTATTAGTTGGAGGAGTTTGTGTTTTAAGGTGTTGTTGTTCACTACGTTCAACTGGATATAGTGTTTGGTAGTAATAGATGCGACAAATGGCTAGGAGTTGTTATTACAGCTTGACTATAATCTTTTGCCTTTTGTTCATGTGACTACTGTTGCTTCAATGTGACAGACACTCGTATTGAAGCTTTCTTCTACACATTTACTATTAGTACTCCATGTTGCATTTTTACTTCGCGCTTTGACCATTCTACTACACCATAATGGAGCAATCCCTGCAGCTTCTTTCGACAATGGTCAAACTGTGATGAACTCCTAGGAGGAGATGCTCACCCTCATGCATAGTATACATTCCATGATGTGCACACGCGAGGAGCGTGAAGCTAACATACTTGGATTGCGCACATCCAGCTCCAGCGTCAGCTAACAGGCAACGTTCAAGTGGATACCTCATCTGTTGCTCACATTCCATCTGAGAACTTGTCCAATAATTATTAAAAGTGTGTTGGATAATGCCATGATGGCATCATCGGCGCAGCAACCCACGCACATGTGAACATTTCATATAACTCCAGTGCTAGCACTTCTTCCATGTTGAAATAATGAGTGTGTCTCAAGTATGTCTAGGACAGCCAGTCCAGTGTGCTCCCGTAAACTGCTTTAATTGATCAGCTATTGATTTGTGGAGGACCACTCCAGAGTCCAATCACAATATTGATGAGAATTACATCTGGAACTCGCTTTCGGCAACCTAGTAGCCCACCTACTAGGCAGTACCGCCTAAAGCTCTAGTAAGCCGATGCCAACAGTTATACTAGAAATACAAGTCAGAATATTGAAGACCCATGGGGAGAGTATAAGACACACCTAGCGAAAACCTCAGAGCATCTCTATCTTTGAGGCTATTGCATTCCGCTTGATGCCTCTCCAGTGGTAGAAATAGCTGGCAAATGAGGGCTCGAGAGATGAGGGAACAGTGTCAGGAGAAAGAAACGCAAAGATGAGAAAAACCCGTGAGACTAAACTGTATAGTTGTCACGAGATTGTGAAGTGCCGGCCGCTTGACTTGTCGTTTTTAATTTTTTGTGTTCCGCCGAGTTCTCGAACAAAGGTTTATCACTTGAAATTATCACTGAAAATGTTGGCAATGTGAGGCTAAAGCTCAAGGGCTTGTAATAGGTTAATTCCTGGTGCTGGTACAGCCCATATCAGCAATGTATAACTTGGTATAACTTGGTATAATCAGGTATAATGATTATACTGCGAGTATGATTGATCAAAATCTTGGCAAGTATGATGGGGTATGTATAGGCGTTTTGATTACACCGGGTATGCAATTATACCGTTTACATTTGTGTGAACTTGCTGATGATCTCAGACAAATTCTAACCGCCAACTTGGATATTCACCTCATAATTTCAGGGTAATTGTATTCACTGATTCCAGGGTCTCTTCCCGCAGCGGCAGGTATAAACTTTACTGTTTCGCTCAGACACCACACCCATCGCAGGGTTGTGGGGCGCTCTCCGCAATGTACTTAAACCCCCAAGGTTCACCAAGTTTAACTTATCTTTTTTTTGCCTCTTTTTTTGCCTATCCTCCAACTTCCCAGGCTCCATTTCAATGACTCGTCACTCTATAGTATATACATAGAAGTCATCTTGCTTCCTATCACTTAGCGGCGCTAGCACATATCTTCGATTGTATCCTACAGTTTTACTGTAGCTTACTGTCCCTCGAGTTTTTACTTCATAAGTACATATGGTACATACAACTTAAGTAGCTGCAATAAGATCATTTTTCTTCCTTCATAATTTTGTGCCCATTAAGCAATTAGAATTGAGGTTTTTAATTCCTGAGGGACAGAAGCTCAATGGTGATTAGTCTTTTGATTTGCCTGAAACGGAAGGACCCTACAATTCAGGATAAACCTTCGAAAGTACATCTCAGATTTATGGATATATAGGCCTACACTGATTCGGAAACACATTTCATAACATACTGTGTAGCTCTAGGTAGTGAGGGGGTTAGCTAGTTGCACTAGGCCACTACACAGTGCCTGTACAAGTTCCAGATGTAACCACAGATGACTCTCACGGACAGAAATAAACTCTCTACAGGCTCTACTTAACAGGCAGGTGAGATCTTACAGTACCATAAACCAAAAATCTTTAGGTATCACTGGGAGTCTGAGAGCTCAACTCAATCTCCATTTGGATCTGATTTCTTTTTGGCACAGCAGCGAACTGAGATACATCACCTTTAAATTGAAAATATTTCCTGGCACTGGTATCTGAACTGTTAAGTTTGTGATGAATGACAAGACCAGCTGGAGCTGTTAGAGAGTGACCTAGCGCCTTAACCCACTAAAGGTCAATTACCAATTCAGGTGATTTATCATCCTGGTCCAGAGAGGAGCCCCTATCGACTCTCTCTCTGTATCAGGTATGTTGAACTAATAATTACTATTCATTTGTATTCTATGAACTTATCTATTGACTCTCTCTCTGTACCAGTACCAGTACCAGAATAAACTCTATCTTAACCTTAACAGGTTATGGGCCCCGTTGCTAGTCCTATAGTAGCCACATAGCGCTTGCAGCTGACCGGAAATACAGCACTGCCACATACCGGTCCGTCAAGATCCGTATGCGGGCGCCTCATTTCTTTTACTTTCTTTTTTTGTGGAATGTTTGCCTAGATGCCAACGACTTTCGTCCTCATGGCACCATCCGGCGGACTCACATTGTCGTCCCCATCCGGCCGTTAAGCTTGCAAGGTACGAGACCAAGCGACTTTTTTTAAAATTTCAACCACCCGAGGGAATGTGTTACACACTCGCCAGGTAGGCGGTGTGTGGGACTCCGGGCAGGCTTTCTCCTTCCAACCGCTCTCCTGTTTTTTTGTTAGTAAATAAGTCATAATTGCATCTACCTTACATAAACCCCCGCCGCCCTTGTGCCTGCCCGTTTACACCACTAAAACCCCGGGCCTGGCCAGTAAGATTTGGTCAGGACTAAGATCCTCTCGGACTATGTGTGTCCAAGTTGATCTCACTATGCCTTTGGATAGTTTCCGCCAGCCAAATTTGCTTGATGTGAGGAGGGTGTCGAGCTGGTATTAGCTTTCCAGTGTTTGACGCCATCTGTTTTCGATTTCTCATTTTGATGGGGGAGTTTCCCCATTTATGACCCTTTTGTTCCTCATTTTCCAGATTAGATAGGCACTTTCTGATACCAGGATTCGGTATAAGCGGGACTCGCCAGGCAGGGTCTTCCCATCTGCATTGTAAAGGTTCATTGTGCCGCAGCCCATCATTATTCCAAAGGTGGGCTCTATCCACTCAGTGGTTCATTTTTCCCATGCATTTTGTGCCAGATCCCATATTTCCTTCTGGCCTGAGCAGGAACATTTGAATAGGATGTGTTCTAGTGTTTCCGGAACTTGGCAGGTATTGCATTGCCCCCTATGTTCGAAGTTTGGGACATTATCCCAGAAGTCTCCCACCTTATAAGCGTTGTGGATGACCATCCATAAGAAGTACTGGAATTTTTTACTAAAGTCTTTGTGCCGGATTGACTTCCACAGGGCCTCTTCAGATGGAGTGGCCCCACATATGTCTACTGCACAAGCTTGGGCTCTGCCTAGGTTTATTCTTGTAGCCCGGCGGTCCATGCACTCTCGGTAAGTTTTTGTTTGCATTTTCTTTCTTCAGATGGCCTTATATGCCAGGGACTGTGTTACCTTTGACAGTTTTACTCCAGTCAGTTTAAGGTTTGGTTTGATGGATAAGTCAATCTGGTCTTGAGTTAGTTTTTCCTGTCCTTGGTTTGCTAGCTTGTCAGCTTTTTCATTTCCCTCTATGCTGGCATGTCCTTTCACCCATACTAGCTTTGTTGTAGCTTTTTGTTCTCTCAGTTTTGCCACTGTTGCCCGGATTTCAGTTGTATTTGAAACTCCAATAAAATCTCTGTCTTCCCACTGCTGTAAGTGTTTTGTCAGACCTTGCACGTACGTCCGGGAGTCACTATGGATGGATATATCAACATCCTTGGGCGCATCCCATACACATTCCTTTATAGCAATGACCTCACCAGTCTGGTTTGTTTGTTTGAATTCTCCTGGAATTTTGATGGCTTGATTTTGTGAGTTGTCACTTTCGCAGTATATTCCAGACCCTGTTGTAGGGCCCTCATCTCCATTATTTTTGTAGGACCCGTCTGTGTAGAATTTTAGTTCATCTAGTCCATCAGCATCCCACTTGTTTGTGGGTATATTATCGCTATGGTCCCCATTTGTGAAAATTTGGAATGTATCGGCAAGGGTCCCCTTGGTTGTTATTCTCCAGTCAAAGTAGTCTGCATGTTTAGACCCAGTTGCCGGTAAGTCGTTAGGTTCAAAATCTTCTGGTAATCTGGACATTGGATTCCACTTTTCAAGTTGGTGGTAGTTTTGATAGAAGTTCGTTTGCCTTTCACATGCATTTGTATGGGCAGGCACAGTCTACCAACCTCAGTGATGCATAACCGGCACAGCGGCAGTTCCGTTGGCCAGTGTGTCTTGCAGTCCTGGATAGCCTTGCAATGGTCTCTGTTTCGCCCACTGTTTTAACCCAATGCTTGTCGCTATTTGGGAATTTACGTGTAAGTATGCGAAAGGTGCTCCCTTACATATTGATAGTCTGGTTAGTAACCAGACTATTGATATGTAAGGGAGCGAGGGCAGGTTGTCAGAGATTCCCCGAGGGAAAGTCTTGTAAAATTGGATGTACGTGCGCGCCTGCTTCAGGTTCAAGACTGTAGTGCTAACATGGGTAACTAAGCTTAAACAACTCTTAGAACTAAGTCAAGAGAAGCCTAGTTGGGTGTACAAGTGTACGAGGGAACCAGATGTGTATGTCCAAATCAATTAACCAAAAACCAAAACCAATACAACAAAACTAAGATTCTCCTAGGCAAACTCTGGCTCTAGCTAGAATAGAAATCTTGAGGTTTCTGTAATGATACCAGAACTGTCAACATGGTCATCCCCGGGAGTTGTTTTCAAAGTTGGTTTTTTCTACAATGAGATATTGCAGTAGTTACCCTAATATTCCTAATAAAAGAAGATCTGTCTCAAGATCTACTGCCGGAATGGCAAGGATGTCCAGCCCAGGAGTGAACCGGGGCTATGTCTTGGCCGAGCCAGCCATTCTTGCTGACCATGAAAGCAAATTTTCATGCACAAAGTACTTCCAGACATACATGAGGCATCAATTCGCGTTCAGGAGTATCCAGTGCCATGAATAGCAAGCTGCATCCTTCTTGTTGTAGAGGCAGACATCTCACATAGTCTTACATGCGTAATGCACATTGGAAGTTGTCAACAACCCTGGGCAAACTATGGCACTAGCTGCTGTGACGCGGTAAAGTCCTCGACCAAACTCTGGGCCAAGCTACAATATTGTGAGTGAACAAGTTAATCACTAGGAACTTGTACCACAATCTTAGTGGCTCATCTAACTTCGTGAAGAAGTCAACTAAGGAACCCTCACTCTGGAGCCAAATAATCCCTTACTAGAAACCGTCCCCTCTAAGGAAGCAACTAGATTTGAGTTGATCTGGAGTTCGAGAGAACTCTACACACTTAAATTTGATCAAGATATAAATGGGCTTTGTGAAGTGCGTGAAGTTAGATTACTTTCTAAAGATTACCAAGTCAGGAGGCATCATGCTACTGATCCCATGGGGATGTTCTACGGAGCACTGGTCTTAGCAGTCAAGTTGAGGGCATGAAACTTGTTTTATTGAATAAATATGTCTGGCTTATATACTGAGTAGAGAGAGTTTAATACAAAAAATAGATGAAACAGATATGGATAGAGATGGAAAGAGAGTGGAACAGAGGAATCTGGCTCAGAAAGGAAACTCCAGCCTATATATGGTACACACAATAAAGAAATAGTCCATTCTTGGATATATATCAGAGGTAAAATATGATTTCGTGAGGATTAACATAGTTTTAAAGTGTTTTGATCTAAGCGAGGTTTCTCCGATTACTCCACAATTCTCCGGGGTCAGGAGTACCTTTACGCTGCATGATCACTTGCTGCCCGGTTTCCCTTGGGTGAGTTTGATTCTACTCCTCAGATAGTTCTACCCATCCTCAGTGTAGTTAACATTCTCTCGAGAAGCCTGTTGTCTAGCTTTCCAACAACACCACTTATGATAGTCTTGAGCAACTGTGCTGAGTATGTACAAGTGATTCCCGATAGTTGGCTTTAACAGATAAGACCTCCTGTGTATGATTTCTAAGATCAAATGTTTTGATTTGCCAAGGCTATCCCGGTGCGTAGCTTTCCATTGAATCGCTAAGCATGTTTCTACTGCTTTCACCATTACAACCAGTGCCGTGAGTAGACCTCTACAGTTTCCTGGTCCAATGTTATGGACTGTAAAGTCCTCATCTTAACATAGCTCATTGGAGGTCTTAGTGCAAGGGATGCCTTCCCTCATAATTCCTTCCCTCAAGTAACGGGTTGGCTTAGTACTTATCCCGCTTTGAGATGTCCTGTAGTTTAGAGAGTATACACTCTTGGGTATAACTAGATTGACAATCTAGCGTTAACATCTCCAGGCAGCCCAGGTATCCTCGCTAGCTTGGCTCTAGGCTATGCTTGTGGGCGTACCTTCACGGCTCGCTGAGTATTATTGTTAAGTTCTTTGCCTCGGCAACAGCTATCACACTTGGGCTCTGTATAGCTCTCTTATTGCATTGTATAACGTGTACAAAATGTCAAAATGTATGGTTACATGCCTTAGGCCGATTTTAGGCCTAATATTGCACAGACAGCGTGTTTCTTTACCATTGTTTCTTTTACTTTCTAATGCTACCTTGCGTCTCGTTTACGTCGAACAAAGGCATAAACACTAGTAAATCTATTGTCACGAAGCTTATTCCTAAATGGAAAGATGGTCTACACAAAATTCAGCTCACTTGCATTCCGAAAATCCTCAACCTCAAGGATGTATTTGCTATTGAGGCAACTGGCGGCGGAAAATCTGCTCTTTTCGGCATCCCAGTCGTTGTGCACCTCAAAATATCTCAGAAACCAAGCCTGTAGTACCCTACCTTTGACATTCCCATTTGTTCAAAACCGGTTGGAATTGTAGTAACACCTACAAAAGGTCTGGCAAGTAATATTGTGAGTGTTCTTATGTTTCTGTTCTGTTTTTTTAACTTAACATGTTCAAATTCAGGTGAAACGACTTGGCATCACTGGGTTTGCCTACATGTCCGAAAATCTCTCTGCCAAGCGACGAGTTGGGATCGACATTGTCAAAGAAATCATATCTTGCCAATACACTACGGGAAGGAAAAACAATTAATTTGATTGTCCAAAACACAATCTAAATGATTGTCTTGCACTCCTATTGATTGTCTGAATCATTCTTAATGACTGTCCACTTCCCTCAAAAAGATTGTCTTATACCTTTAAATTGATTGTTTGAACCAACCTTAATGATTGTCCAGGTTACTCAAAAATATTGTCTTATACTTTTATATTGATTGCTTGAACCAATCTTATTGATTGTCTGAACTCATCTTAATGATTGCCTGAACTACTTTCAATGATTGTCCTAACCTTTCAATATGATAGTCTGAACCACTCTATTTGATAGTTCTGAGCTATCTAAATCATTGTCAAAAACACTCCAAATGATGGTATGAGACACTCATATTGACTGTTCAGGACAGTCTAAATGATTGTTTTTGGAAATGGGTCACAGTGTCTTCAGACAATCATTAGGATTGTCTATCAATCAATCTGAGTGCTTATAACAGTCATTTGGACTGTCTTGGGCACTCTTTTTAAGTGTCTTGGACAAGCATTCTGAGTCAGTATAACAATCATTTAGAGGGTCTTACGCCATCACTTCGATGGGTTTCAAGTGCTTTCGAAGGGCCATGGATATTAGTAAAAGTATATTTACTACAGATACTACTAAAGAGATCAACTGCATGAACAGAAACTTACGCTTGCTTGCACTTGAACATTACGCTCAATTGAGGCTACCACATAAAAAACTAATCAATGGTCTCCGAAGCCAAGCAAGAACGTACATACGTTCATGATTGGACGTACAAGAACAAGAGAAATACGGTGAGAACGATTACCATAGGCAAAGCGAAAATAACTTATCATGACATCGTACCCAATCATCACAAGGTATAGAATGAAGATGCTAAGAGACAACCTCACATATAGGTACTGAGTAGGAGGATTGAACAAAGAGATATGCAAAACTTACCACTTGAAGAACAGATGGCGCGAACTGTAAGAACAGGCGCCTCTGTAAGCTAGAACCGAGGGTTAGAGAGCGTTCCTACTACCTTCCATGCGGGGGAAGAACGTGCCTCAAATTGGGTTGGTGATCAAGGATGATCCTTGAATGATGCTAGGAGAACTAATAAGCGCACACACAACCAGTTCAGTTCGAACTGGCAAGCGTAGCGAACCATGAATCGTTCAGAAGGGATTTACCAAACGTAAGTGGAGAGAATGGGCTGTGGAGGTTTTCATAACGGCGTGGGGTCCGGCGTGGCCACTGGTGAGAATAAGAAAGTTAGGATTAGCGGCAAAATTGATAGTGCGGCAAATACTGTCATTGGAATGGTAGCCGGATAGGCATTAGCTGAGGACGGAGACAATGTAAGAGACTGGGGGACGGGCCTTACTACCCGAAAGCCAAGAAGCGAGGTCAAGGCCTTGCGCATAGGAGGAGGTTTGGCTCTCGGGGCTTATGCGCGCATGCATCGTTGTCGAGGTAAGAACGTATCAGGTCTCCTGGAGAGGCCGGGCGTTGAACTGAGGGACCAGGGGTGGCGATCGGGGGGAGGACAATCCATAACCTGTGACTCAAGCGGCCTACGATGCTTTCACTGGCGGCTGGCACTATGTCAAGACTATCCAGCCGCCAGCAACGTTAACCAGAGGAGTGAAGGGAACGGGAGAGGCAGAGACAAAAGAGGAGGGTTTAAGACGAAACACGCACCCCTTAGACTCTGGGAGGGCATTCCCGGAGGAGCGTCCGCGTTTTCAATCTTGAAAACAACGTTTCTGTTGCAGATGTGGAAGCCAGGTTCCTTGCCCAGGGGACTATGTTGACGAAAGAGATGCATGATCTCCAATGCTGCCCTGCAGATGTGGATGTGAAGGTAAACGGAGGGGCATATGGCTGGAGAGGTAGATATAGGGCGTTCGAGGCTTGGCTAGGAAAAATCGAACGAAGGGAAGAGGGGAATTGCGAGTGCAAATGCTGGTGGAGCAATGCCGCCGGTAGCGTGTTCAAACTGTTGTACCGTGCAGAGGAGTATGCTGTGCACAACGGTCATTGCGCTGATGAGAGAACAGCCGGTTCAGTTGTAACATATAAATACTCCCAGTAGTTACTCTGGGGAATAATTTACTAAGGCCAGTACTACTGGTTGGGGAATAAAAATATCAACTCGGTAGTCAGCTGGTACGCATTTGATAAGGTCATGTGACTCGTCGATTGCAGATTTGGGTGGCTGCACGAAAATGGGTGGTTTACAGGCCAAATATGGATATTTCTGGGATGGTAGCTAGCCCAAAAAAGACTATATATAATGTATTAATATTTGAGCACTACTCCGAGGTGGATTAGGCACCATAAGGGGATGGATTGCATCAAAAAATCTAGATGACGTTCGGTCAAAGCTGGCTGAGCATTACCAAATTGGGTAATGCCATCAAAACAGTAAAAGCGGCCTAAAAGCCTGCTTGTACATGGATATTCTGCCCTGTAAGAGTGCAGATAGGATCTTTATATATATAAGAGGTCCCTGAAGCGAGATTACAGCGATAGCTGCGGTCAAAGCTGTTTTATTACCATATTTAGAATGCCAGCAAAGCGGCCTAAAAGCTTGTTTATGCTTGGGTATTCTACCTAATAGCAGTCTACACAGTGTTTATAGATGTACAGTAGGTACCTAAAGCAAAATTGAAGCAGCTATATGGTGTAATAGTAGCACTGCTTCGATGTTTGGGTCTGTGGCTGTGCTGTGAAAAATCGAAATAAAAGTAGGGATGTTCAATATACTAGTGGTGCAAGCATGGTTTCTACATAGTAGATATATACCTGAAGCGAAATTAGAGCATTCTATGGCGAGAATAAGCTGTAATTGCCAGCTCTAGGCCGGAGGAGGTCAAAGCTGTATGACCAAATAGGGAAATATATGCATTACATACAGGTGGTGTTGAGTCGAAGTTGGGCTCATTAATGGCATGGCCTCTCAAGGTTTGAGGTCAGGAGTACATATCTGAGTAGTGTAGTATACTAGCTACACCCACCAGGTGTTATATTTGGCAATATGTGGGCAGGAGGATGTACATGGAGTGATCAATGGTGAGTAACCATCAAAATTCGCTTTTTTGAGGAATTAAATACTAATAATGCGTGTCTATGCGCAGGTAGGACCTCAAAGCTCGGTAGGTATACTCGCCTACATAGTATACACTCGATCCGCGTCCAAGAACCATTTATATGGCACTAGAGGCGATGGTATACACTGATCTTTATTGATTTTGCCTCAAAACTCGATTTTTTGAGGAATTAGCATGGAATATTGGGGCCTTGAGAGTAGCCAGGGAGCTTAAACGTCGTAAATAGACTGCACTACATGGTAGTAGTCTTTGCCATATGCAAGAACGATTTATACAGCACCTGAAGCGACAGTATACCCTGATCTGTGTGGAATGTGCCAAAAAATGCGATTTTGAGGAAATAAAACATGAATAGGGTGTGCTGTAGGTCTCAGACAGTGCTAAAAACTTGGATATCATGTATTCGAATCATATAGAGGCCCTCCAGCGCAAAAATTCCGAGTCTGTACATCTCAATGTCATGATCTGAACTTTGAGTCAAGTTGAGATATCCTAGTGTGCACTTAATAACCTATCCTGCCATCAAGATACCCAGATGTAGAAATAACACTTTGAAGTCATCTAGTATGATCCGAAGACATGATCCCCAAGTTTCTGGTGCTGTCTGAGACCTACAGCACACCCTATTCATGTTTTATTTCCTCAAAATCGCATTTTTTGGCACATTCCACACAGATCAGGGTATACTGTCGCTTCAGGTGCTGTATAAATCGTTCTTGCATATGGCAAAGACTACTACTATGTAGTGCAGTCTATATACGACGTTTAAGCTCCCTGGCTACTCTCAAGGCCCCAATATTCCATGCTAATTCCTCAAAAAATCGAGTTTTGAGGCAAAATCAATAAAGATCAGTGTATACCATCGCCTCTAGTGCCATATAAATGGTTCTTGGACGCGGATCGAGTGTATACTATGTAGGCGAGTATACCTACCGAGCTTTGAGGTCCTACCTGCGCATAGACACGCATTATTAGTATTTAATTCCTCAAAAAAGCGAATTTTGATGGTTACTCACCATTGATCACTCCATGTACATCCTCCTGCCCACATATTGCCAAATATAACACCTGGTGGGTGTAGCTAGTATACTACACTACTCAGATATGTACTCCTGACCTCAAACCTTGAGAGGCCATGCCATTAATGAGCCCAACTTCGACTCAACACCACCTGTATGTAATGCATATATTTCCCTATTTGGTCATACAGCTTTGACCTCCTCCGGCCTAGAGCTGGCAATTACAGCTTATTCTCGCCATAGAATGCTCTAATTTCGCTTCAGGTATATATCTACTATGTAGAAACCATGCTTGCACCACTAGTATATTGAACATCCCTACTTTTATTTCGATTTTTCACAGCACAGCCACAGACCCAAACATCGAAGCAGTGCTACTATTACACCATATAGCTGCTTCAATTTTGCTTTAGGTACCTACTGTACATCTATAAACACTGTGTAGACTGCTATTAGGTAGAATACCCAAGCATAAACAAGCTTTTAGGCCGCTTTGCTGGCATTCTAAATATGGTAATAAAACAGCTTTGACCGCAGCTATCGCTGTAATCTCGCTTCAGGGACCTCTTATATATATAAAGATCCTATCTGCACTCTTACAGGGCAGAATATCCATGTACAAGCAGGCTTTTAGGCCGCTTTTACTGTTTTGATGGCATTACCCAATTTGGTAATGCTCAGCCAGCTTTGACCGAACGTCATCTAGATTTTTTGATGCAATCCATCCCCTTATGGTGCCTAATCCACCTCGGAGTAGTGCTCAAATATTAATACATTATATATAGTCTTTTTTGGGCTAGCTACCATCCCAGAAATATCCATATTTGGCCTGTAAACCACCCATTTTCGTGCAGCCACCCAAATCTGCAATCGACGAGTCACATGACCTTATCAAATGCGTACCAGCTGACTACCGAGTTGATATTTTTATTCCCCCAGTACTGGCAGTACAGTAGCTTACTGGCCTTAGTAAATTATTCCCCAGAGTAACTACTGGGAGTATTTATATGTTGGACCTGCATTGGGTGGAGAGAAACTAGCGGTTGGATAGCTATAGCCGTTGCTGTTTGGCTGCTGAGAATCTGAGAATAATGGATTCCGGGTTGCCCTGACAAGCTCCTGGATGAACTCAGAAAGTATAAGATGGATTTCAATGGTGGCAAAACGGACATGGATGGCGAAGGTTATGGCACGGAGTTAGACAAGCTTGGAATCAAAATTATCGTTCATGATAATATGTGGGCGAGTGGAGCACAAGCGTCGAAGACGGCGTAGGTAACGTGTAACGGTGAAGCACCACATGGAAGCTCAGAGATCTGATGAGAGCGTAATGAGAAGCCAAAAGATTTGAAAATTCCACATTGTTCCAAGTATGGAGTGACTCACCAAACCACTGGTCACAATTTCAATGATAACAAAAGACCCTCCGTGTCCGATGAGCCCAATGCAACGATTTCCTAAGAACAACGTGATTATAGACAGTGAGGGAGATGGCAGTCGACGAAGCAGAGCAGGCGCTCGTTGATGTGGCTGTTACGTGTTTACGTTGTTACGTTGATCAATATTGATGTGGCTATGCTCTTGTGCCGGAATTTGCCAAGTCCTGCGGTAAGAGCGCTCACGGTCACTGGCAGTGCACCCCTACTTAGTGGGTATCGCAGCCGACCGTGAATATAGGATTTGTTGCTGCTGGGACTCGAAGCTCGCTAGACCTCAGAATTAAATATATTAAGTGGGACACTAGCTTAATTTGCCATACTACTTGCATTGCGAAGACCGCAAGTCTGCGCAGCCAGTGAAGCAACTCCCGCATAATAGTATTATTGTGTGTGTGATTGAAACAACAGAGGACGACTGTAAGAAGGTCTCCTCCTCTGGTAGAAAATCTCATCGCATACCTTCGGATTCTTCAAGCTCTGATTCCAGCTCTGACGGTGAGTCATCTAGCTCACCTTCGGGTGGCCCTGATGGCCCGTCCAGCTCGGAGTCTGATTCGGAGTCTTTGTCTGATACTTCCAGTGCTTCTTCCTCTAGGCACCATCGTGGCAGGGGACATAAGCATAAAAGTACTTGTTCTGCTTGATGAAAGGATAAGAAGTGTAGGCGCAAGTCTAGGGATTCTTGACCACATACCAGACTTCCTAACCCGGAGAAATATGATGGTGTGGCAAATGCGGAGAAATACCATCAATTCGTAATGCAGACAAATCAGTATTGTAAGCAAGGATGAATTGCCAAGGAGGATCGAGTTTACCTCCAAGGGAAGCATTGAACTATCTTACCTGTTGCCTGGAAGCAATTTTGAGTCTGAGGATAGCACACTGTGGCTATCGTTGAACTTGGGGTATTCCAAATTTATCTGGACCGGTGATGATGAACTACCACTTCATTGCTTGGTTTCTAGCTTGAGATATGGTACCGCACCCAGCGTCCAAGTATGAGGTTGATTTCGGAGAAGCCAACCTCTGGAAACAGTGCTCGGATTCCGATACAAAAGGCGGGGATGGTGAAAGCAAATCAAACCCTGAGACTTCGCTACAACTGTGTAGTTATATGGCGGATGAGTACAGGAACTTAGAACCCCTATGCTTGTACATGGATACTGCAAAAGAGGTGTCTGGGTATGTTCCTGAGACAAATGTTGTTTCCGATGCACTCTTGTGGACGTGAATCGGTGATGCGCTGGGGAGTGTTTGAGCTCGGTTGGAACCCACAATCTTTGATGCCAAATCTGAATATGGACATCTGGCTCTGCACTCGGTTTCGATGCCTCGTACCCGGTGTCGTCACCTAGTGGCTGCCAGTGCCGATTTGGATTGTCCTGATATGTTTTCTGCTCAGGGAAAGTATCAATTTTGTGTTCTTGGACCGCGTGTGCTGGTCCAGGAGGGCAGGAGTACACCGAGTGCTTCTAAAACCACTGAATCTGCGAATTTGAACAATTCAAATTCAAGTGATTATTCTACTATTGTGAATAGTGAACAGAGACTAGATTGGCTTCACCGTGCCACAGCAGGGCTGATTGTGTGCATCTGCGGCACACATATGGCGCAATGTGTGTTGTGCGGACCCGGCTGTTCCTCAATGGGACCGCGCCGGTTAATCCTTACTTCCTTCCTTCTTTCCTAAAGGATACGCAAGGAAATTAGCACCAAAGTTTATTGGACCATGCAAGATACTGAAGGACTTCGGAAACTCTACCTTCAAAATGGACCTACCCTCTAGATTGAAGCAACGAGGTGTCCACAACGTGTTTTCCCTGTCATTATCGAGGATTCACATCCCAAATGATGACTGTCTCTTTCCATGGCAACTTGAGACACAAAGAGCCAGTTTGGCGAAGCTGAAGGAGTGCGCTGTTGCTCACATACTTAGTCGCCCACTCCGGAATGAGGTCAAACACACTATTCCAGATGAAGTGGAAATCTGGTGACCTTGCCTGGTTACCCTACCAAAAAAATTGACCACTTAGATGCCCAGCGATTATTTAGAGGCAATCAGTAGCCGTGACATGGTAGCTGCACCTGCGCGGCTTGTTAGCTTCATACGTAGGGATCCGCACCGTAACCGTATACGGTTACGGCCGTATAATTTACGGTCACTTACGGTATACGGTAGGACCGTAACCGTAACCGTAAACAGATCCAAAAAGCCTCTTACGGTTACGGTTACGGGTATTATACGGTAATTTTACGGTATACGGCCGTATAAAAATTACTAAGACCTAAAACTTGAACTTTGCACATATATACTTGCTTTGAATACAAGCTCAAGAGTCTCGTGTTGATTCTGGTATACACAAACGGTCTCTGCATTCAAAGAGAGGACCACCTCAACAACAAGTATATTAATTCCCACCATCAGCAAAAATGTCAGAAACATTTATGTGCATGTAAGAAGTGAAAAGAATACAAGGCATAACAAGCTGGGGTGAGATTCTTACAGGCTCAAACAAGGTCATACAAGGCGCGAAGAGATTACAAGTCATAACAAGCTAAGATATTATTACATGGGTAAACAAGGCCTAACAAGCAGTGAAAATATTACAAGCTGCAGCTTTCTTACATGCGTAAACAAGACTTTACAAGGTATGGCAAGCCGCGGAATGTGTAAACAAGACCTTACAAGACCCTACAAGGTATTACAAGCCACGGGATTCTTGCATGCGTAAATAAGATCGTACAAGCGGAAACAAGCAACAAAGTTACAAATCAAGCAGTGTAAGACTGACTTGATCAAGCGGTACAGGACCAGCTTGTCCAGAGAGTACACGGGTGTTAGAGAAAGCTTTAAAATTTGAATGTGATGAGCATCGAAGTGATAAGCGCTTACGCTATCTAATCTTCCTTCCAAATGAGATGTCCGGGGTCACCTGATCTATGATGCAGCGCGATTTACGTGGAGATTTTTCGCTCTCTTTCGTTACCTCCTCCATGGCCAAAAAAAACTTCTCTAAAATCTACTGGCATCAACGCTGAATCTTTTCCTCTGCCGACGCGCTGTTGAATCTTCATGTTTGTCTTCAAGTTCCTCTAGTTCAAGTGACAGCAGCAGCGATTGACAGCAACAAAGAAAACCAGAAACCGCGTGCAGAGCCAACATCCAAGTCTTCCAAACCAACAAGTAGGCGAAAGGAGAACTTGGAGAAGTGAAAGACCAAGAAAAAAATTGCTGTTTGAGGATACAAAGTACATGCACCTAATTTCATTGCATATATGCTGATTTTGCTGTTATAGAATCTCTACAAAAGCCATGAACAGTGAAATTCCAATGCCTGCCACTGAGTGGCCAGCACTCCTCTACAACGTCGACGCGTACGACCCCAAAGACCCAGAGCGCGGTTTCTTCCAAGGCTATTTTCTTCGGCGCTAACTTCGCATTCAACGGTAAGATTCAACCAAAGTCTAGGTACGTGTTCAGATTATGGTTCTTCCGTCTCGTAAGTGATTCGATTACATAGGCCCCCTCTGCGCTCTCTGCCAGTGACACTTGGAACCACCACGACGATAATTTCAGCGACACAGAATTCTACTCGGAAAATGTGGATTACTTTGAAGACGACCCTGAAGCGGAAAGAGTTGTACATTTGTTGTAGAGTTGGAACAGGTACGTCCGAAATTGCTGTCATGTTACGCTCTCTTACACTACCACTTTTTAGAACAGTATTCGGTCATCCTCAAGGGCGGCAAGATAGCGCCGTCATCAAAGAAACACACATCACTCGAAATCGCTCAAAGGCTCCTCCTTCAACGACATTGATTGTTCGCGCGGCACGAAAAGCACGGAATATACAACATTTAGTACCCACGACCGACTTTGACGCCTCTGATACCCTAACTTAGCTTCTTTTGGCTTCATGCTCGCGTTGTTCTCTACCACATATGGGTTGTATATCACCTTCATATCGCACTGCATCGGACTTCTTGCTCTCGTCACACCTGCATTTTTCACTCTCACGTATGATTGGTATCCATTGGACATTTTTTGTACTCTTTGGTCGCTTATTGTTTGTACTTTTCGCTCATTGTTGTAATCAATCATTATTTCAAATGTGCTGGTGTCTCGAAAACTGCCCATAAATTGCTCAGTATAGGTACTTAAGTTAAAAGGGCCCTGCTATGCTTGTAATGGCTATAGGGCTTGTAAGGGCTTGTATTGGCTCGTAATCTTGTGAAGCTTGTAAGCGCTTGTGACCATTCAGTAAAAACAAGCGCATACAAGGTGCGCCAACCTTGCAAGCTATGCGCAGCTTGTATGGCCTCGTTTTCCCTTGTCACCGCATACGGTTGACCTACTCTTTTGCTGATGACAGTGATCTGATGTGGTGATGAAAGCTTATACCATTTTTCCTGACGTTGAGGGCTCGATTTCCGAAAGCAAGCAATTCTTTCCAACGGAAATACCATTGGTGGTATCCATATGAATAGAAAAGCAGTCAGATAACCTCCTTGCCGTTGTTGGCTCCTGGGTAATTTTACGGGCCGTATGGTACCCGTATACGGTCAGTATACGGTATACGGGAGTACCGTAACCGTAACCGTAAACTAGCTTTGCAAGCCTTATACGGTACGGTTACGGGTATCCGTAAAACCGTAACCGTAAACCGTATTATACGGTTACGGTGCGGATCCCTATTCATACAAGTTGTCCTGAAAGATTCAGGCTCAGACATAGACAACAGCAATAAGAACAAATGCTTAATACTCACCCTTTCTCCAGAAATCCTATTAATGGTCAGGTCCAGCAACTCATTCTCCAACTCATCATCCCCTCATCCCCTCAAATGGCTCCAGTGAGTCAGAAGCAACAAAAACTTGCAGTAATCAATCTTGAGATGGGTATAATCTACACGCCAATGCCTACCATAAAATGGGATATTTTTGCGACGTTTACCCGAGGAAGCCTGTCATTTTGGGAATAAGTATCCGGAGTCCGGTCAGAGCAACAATCTCTGTATGGCCGACTACTTCTACACAGGGCCATGCCGAAAGAGGTGTTACAGTAAAAGACAGACCTATGAAGGAAAAGGGAAAGAACATTCTTCAGAGAGGTCCCAGCACTATGAAGGATCACTCACCTAATAGTTCAATCTACTCCAGAAACAAATCCCATCCTGCTGTCCTTTGGCCCGGTTATCCATTCCATTCTGATGTCCTTGACCTCTACCATGCCAAACTTGGTCCAGAACTCAGATTCCATGCCAGGAAAGCTTACGCCCGCTGACAAATTGGGTTGAACACGATAATTTAGTCTTTATCTGATTCAAAAATCACCGATGATTTTGGGTTTTACCCGGGCCCGCTCCACCTCCAATCCCTAACGAATCCAAAGGCACAGCCAGTGTTTATGATAGCAATGTGTCAATAAAGAATACTTGGCCTGTTAACCATAGATGGCGGTGAAAAAGAAAAGAGATTGTCATGGGATGATCTCTGGAGTACGTAATAGAATAGTAATTCTTAACTCTAGCGCCCACTGGCGCCTTACCATTTACTTATCTTACCATAAAATGTTTACTCACTCATTACTTACCTGTTTCCTTCTATATAGTACTTATAGTAATAGTCTCTGGATGTTGAAATAACGGGAGGCAGCAACGTGTTCCATATTGCATGACCTCATCCAAGATTCCCCGAGGATCACAAGACCACCTAACAGCAGCTCTGCCGGGATTCGAACCCAGGTCACTTGGATATCTACCAAGGGTGTTAACCACTACACCACAGGGCCTTAGTTCTATGAGCGTTATCAGTCCATCATGATATCATGTGGACTTCAACACTGGACAGGTATATAAGATAGCTATCACCTGTAGTAAGTATGAGAGATTACCCAGAATCTGCACAGAATCAAACTCCCCAGTTCCTGCACTTACAGGCTGTCGTAGGTATCCGGCGCAGTGGCCCGTGGGGACTCGGAGCCATGAGGCTCCTACATAAGATTGGGAATACAAGTGCTCTATTGCTCTTATACTACTTGGCCTTCATACCTGGCCTTATATACTACAGTACTTATGGGTACTCTACGAGGTGTCTACCGGGCCTGTAAGTACTTAGTAAGTATCTGAGTAAGTAGATCGGGAAGCAACGTCGGAGGAATATCAGTGCCGGATTGACATGACATCATCGTCGGATCGGCAACTACAACACAGGCTACCTGAAATTGTCCGCTCTTCATGTGATACTAGTACTGAACACTGTAGTTTGGCATCATCCCGGGAAAGGAACCTTGTTCTCTATGTGGGGGCTGCATATGCATACTGGAACATTTGACAGTGTAGGTCCTCCCACAGCCTTAACCGGGTGGTCTTTGAGATGTCACAGAAGGTAAGATAAGATTAAATCTACTGTATATATGTTTTGTACATCCTATTTATTCTGAGAGTCAAGTAAATTACCTTTAGTACTCTACCATGACATCATTCAGACTGATTGTCTGATCCCAATGATTGTTCTCAGTAGTAGGTGCTCTAAATAATTGTCTTGATTTTGGCCACTCTAAATGATTGTTTGCTCAAGACAATCATTTTGATTGTCCTTAATAGTAAGCAATCCAAATGATTGTCTTGAATTGGGCACTCTAAATGACTGCTTTCTCAAGACAATCAAAATGATTGTCTTCAATAATAGGCAATCCAAATGATTGTCTTGAATTGTGGACATTCTAAAAGATTGTTTGCCCAAGACAATCAAAATGAGTGTTTGGCCAAAAAAACATCTAAATGATTGTTTTTTCAAAAAATGATTGTCTCAGACAATCAAATTAATTGTTTTTCCTTCCCGTAGTGCAATACCACATTATTTGTGTCAATCCAGAACATCTGCATGAATGGGAATGGTATTTCATCTCAAACTCAACCATCTTTTGCCACGACATTATGTTTGCATGTGCAGAAGAAGGCCATGTTATCAATGAGTGGGGCCTTGCATTCCATCCTCTATTCCGACACATTGGCTCATTCTTTTGTGGCCGATTTCCATCTACAATCTCTGTTTTCACAATGACTGCTACCATGCAGCCTGGACCTCCTCTTCTCTCTGTTTGCACATCTCTCTCGGATTCTCTGGCTCTCTTTTTCATCTAATTTGCCGCTCAAATGAACAACCTAACACAAAAATCATTCTACACACTCTTACCTCCGCAATTGGTGGCAATGAGTTTCCTCAGCTTCTGCCGTATCTCAATCAACGGCACAAGACTGTCATTCATGTCCGTACTATTGATCTTGGCTACATAATATTTCTATACTTATTCAAGCTTACCCCCAAGTCCTTGAATCCTCTACACCGCATCCGCCTGTACAACTCTCTGGCATCTGCACAATATAACAAACGGACAATTGAACTTCTGGATTCCGACCCTCACTGTCAGATAGTCATCGCCACAAAAGCACTTTCACTAGGTGTTCATGCAGAGGAGCTTTTGGACAGCATTGCTATAGGGACCGCTGATATGCATGATAATGGGAAGCAAGATGGTGGGCGTGCCAGAAGAAAGGAAGGTACTATTGCATGTAGGATAATTTTTACAAACAGAATTGAACTAAACAAGGTCAAGAACATTATTGAAGGTATGTCAACAATGAGTTGGATATTTTATTCTGATTATTTTGTAGCATCTGGCGAGATTTCAGTTGCCACAATTTCGAAGGTCAAACAGACAACAAATACAAAGGACGAAATGAAACGACCACTTGATCCAGCCAAGGTGGTCTTCCTAGCAGAGAAAGTCTGCTGAGTTGCTTGTGAAAACATCATTTATGACAATCCTCCTCCCGAAATCTCACGTATGGACTGTATACAGGCTCAGCACCTTGTACCTTATGATCTTTGCTGCTCCCACTATAGTATCTGTTAAGGCAGGTTTTCTCCCTCTTCCGACGAAACAACACTCCCACCATTCAATATACCAATTACTTCAACAAACGCATGCAAATCATTGAGGAAAGCTGATGAGTTAAAGAAGAAGGAAATGGAACTGGTCAAAAAGGCTCTGATTGTATATGAAGAACAGCTCTATGCAGAAGAACGACTCGTTGCTCCCCATCACTACCGGCCCTGTTCCTTGTATTTTCCCAAATCTCTCCAGGAATCCCTTGTATCTGATTTCTTAAAGATCAAGTCTTGCACACATCTGAATGTGCTTCTAGCATCAAACATGTGGCCATTCATTGAAACCCAAGGTGCTCCTCCTTATGATCTCATCTCCTTGCTACAAAAAAACATTCATTCCCAATGTAAATCCAAGTCAAAAAGGGTGAAGAATGTCTCTTCTGATGTCGACTCACTTTTGGATGTGGACATTGCATCAAGTGATGGTGACCTACCTGCTGTCTCTTCCTCTATGCATCCTGCCAAATGTACTGCATTAGTCCCTGCCGAAAATCAGCCACGCACTAAACGGCAACCTCGTCAACCACAGCAGACTTTGGCTGAGGCTGAGTCATATTATGCACGGCCAACTAGGAGACCTTATCACACTAGTGTTCAGGACAACATAGATGAAAAACTCTCAGCCAGTTGAAGGTGCTCGACACCGCTCAACACAATTACATTTGAAATGTAGGTGTATCATAATTAATATCATTTCAATGATCAGCTATTCCATCTCAGAATCCTGCTCAAAATCACTAGCATTACTCCCAATGCGGTGAGCTGTCCACAACTCACAACATAGATGTGAGTACATATTTACTTCATAACATAGTATGAAATTGTTGTAAACAAGTTAAGTACATGGTTTTGTTAGCATTATATACTGTACAATCAATTTATGCAGGTAAGTAATGGTAAATACTTCTGTAACACTTGTTTATTAGATGAATCACAAGTACTTGCAAGTAATACTTGCGAGTCAGTGACCCGTTTCCCACGAGTCAGCCACGGATCACAAGTCAGGCCTTTTAGGCCGCAAGTACTTGTGCTCTGGATCCAAGGACTCGTGGACATCTCTAGCAAGATGACTATACGCACACTTCACGTCAACATGAGAGCCACAAGCAATATGCCAGATGCCTAAGTGCATGGCCAGGTAACCATTGGCATACTGATTTCGAGCAAGGATAAATGATGCAATGGCACAAACAAGTTGTATCTATGTGGAACAGAGTAAGCAAAACCATAAGAGAATCTTAAAAGAAAAACCTACAGCTGATGGGTTCCTTTGTTTCCAAACAATGAGTACACCATTCTTTTTTGGAGCTGCCATACACTCTGTAAAGTACCAAAGCAACGGCGCACGGTCTTTGAACAGATTCACGTGAACAGAAAGCAAGTCCTCTTTGGTGACTGTCCGGACACCTTTGGCCTTGGTCCGCTCATTCGCAGTAGCAGCGAGATGTACAGGAACCTGAGCTGAATACTTATCCGGCACTTTAGGGTCATGCACAAGCTTTTGAATGGACTTTTCAACCTGATTTCCTACCAGTTGTGTAGCCCAAGTAGAGAGTGAGGGCGGGCATAAGTAATATCTCTGGGATTAACTGAAGGATGAAAGGAAAGAGATGCCTGGTCCTCTTTCTGGGTTGATTTGTACAATGGGCTGCTGTAACGATGAGCATAAAGCTTTTGTACAATATCAACCAGTTTTTGCAATGATGAGCACTAAATAAGCCAGTAGCATCATGAGGAATTTGCTGGATGTAGGAGGAAAAAAAACTCGGCGACAGTAGAGTAACACAGCTCATCAACAATGAATTTTATTGCTGTAGAAACAGCGGTCAGTCAACACAAGGTCAACAGCATACTCACCTGAGTGTAAGGGTGTTTAGAGGAGTTGTAAGAGTGCTTGTTGAGAGCAGAACAAGTGTCCAGACAAATAGTAGGATTCTTGGTTATTGTTACAGGAAAATATCTACAGTATTTATACTACAGAATATAACAAACCCTATAACAATGTATGAGTCTACTTGAGTCATACTGCTAAACTAGTGCATATACATGTGCATAATGTACCCTAGAAGATGGAGTCTGTATGGTAATTCTATAGGTATTGTTCATAGGTACTGCAAGGCAGCGTACAAGCTATGTATCATAAGACTAATAGCGAATGGCATAATTGACTACATCTATATGAACCTGCGTAGAGGCTGCGTCTAGTGTTTGAGGGTGAGTTTCAACATAGCATATATCGACAGTTCATCGATCATATAGCAAGTGCGTCTAGTCGACTCACATTACTGATTAGATACGACTCATAAGCGGTAATCTAGTTTCAACACTCCCCCTTGCTAAGAATTGTAGCTAAGAAGTATAGATTTTACCGACTTTAAACGGCATTATAGTTTATAGACATATTGCACAGTCTATGACAAATCAGTTAAAGAGAATTCCTAGACTGTTACGGAATTTCTGAAACTTGACAAGTGCAAGGTTCTTCGTGATAAGATCTGCGACATTATCATCAGTAGGAACATAGAAGAGTTCTATTTCTTTTGATTCGGTGCGTTCTCTGATATAATGATATCGTATATCAATATGCTTGGTTCTTCTTTCTTGTACAGGATTAGATCCTAGAAAGATTGATCCTTGATTATCACCACATAAGGGCAATACAGCAATAGTAATTCCGATCTCAGAGAAGAGAGACTTAAGCCACATGAGTTGTCTACATGAATCAGATAAAGCCATGTATTCAGCTTCAGTCGATGAAAGAGCAACTGTTTTCTGTTTGAGAGAAGTCCAGCAGATTGGACCTGTGGCAAGTTTGATAATCATCCCAGTATGGGATTTTCGATCATCTGGATCTGACACCCAGTCAGAATCACAATAGGCTAAGAAGCCATGGTCAGATCTACCATCAAAGACAAGTACGTAAGTAGAAGTCCCAATTAAGTAGCGCACAATGTAAAGTGCTTTGGCCAGATGGTCTGGGTTTGGATTTGCCGAATACTGTGAGAGTTTTATAACGGCATAAGCAATGTTGGGTCGGGTGCCTAGCATCAGATACAATAAAGATCCAATTACGCTTTGAAAGTGTTGTCTAAGTTTGGCATCTATACGACCAGTGTTTGCACGAGGAACCCAGGATGAAGGTAATGGGGTTGGGGTGGCTTTGGCATTAGTCAATCCAAAAGGTTCTATGACCTTTCGAAGATAAGGTTGTTGGTCAAGTGTTAAGACACATTTGGAACGATCCCGTGTAATCCGCATTCCAAGGAACTCAGTTGGTTCTCCTAGATCACGACATTCCCATAATTTCATAAACTCATTTTTCTTTTTAAGAACAAGATCTTTGTCCTTGCCAAGAAAGAGTGCGTCATCAACATAGATGATGGCAGTTACGGTTTTGCCATTTGATTTAAAGACATATACACCAGCATCTGAAGAGCAGCACTTAAATCCTAATTTTCCCATGGAGGCGTTACATTCCTTCCACCAGGATAAGCTAGCTTGTTTCAGTCCGTATAATGCACGATGTAACTGCCATACTTTTGGTGTGCCTTCTTTAATGAAGTCTTTAGGTTGTTCCATGTAGATCTCTTCATCTAGCTTGCCAGATAGAACAGCCTGTTTGATGTCAAGAGCCTGGATTTCCCAGTCCTCTAATGTGGCTAAAGCTAGGAGAGTTTGTACAGTTTCAAACCGGGCGACCAGTGAGAACAACTCATTATAATCCACACCTTCTACTTGTGAAAAACCTTTTGCTACGAGTCGGGCTTTATAGCAACCGTCAGATTTTTTAGTAAAAACCCATCGACAACGGATAGGTTTGCGACCTTTTGGTAGATCAACTACTTCAAAGACATTTTGTTTCTTCAAACCATTGATCTCATCTTTGCATGTTTGATCCCATTTCTTTCTTTCAGCAGATGGTAAATGATGATATGATGTTGGAGAAATCCAGTTATCAGGATTATTCCTAGCGGCTTCGTGTTTAGCCAGTATCATTTTACTGTCAAGATCTGTGATAAAAGATGATTCTTCTAGAGAATCGGAGATTGCTTGCGAAAGAAGGTATTTTTGTAATTCAACTCCCCCTTCCTGAGCTAGTTTAGTCAGAAGTGCTTCCTCTTCTATGTCAGAATCCGGAGTAGCGCCAGGAGGTGGCGGTGTGACCATACGGTCATCAGGATTCAATGGACGTGGTGGTGGAACTGGTGGCGGAACTTGATCCGGAACTATATTGCAAGCAGGCACAAGTCCACGTCTAGCGTGTCCAAAGCGCCCAACACGTTCTTCATGATCAGCTTGTCGGCTCCAAGTGCCAGGCGTGGGTATCATGCCAGGGCGCAAGGGTGCACAACGTTCTCTAGTGGGGTTCACACATTTCCATGCTTCAATGTCTTTGGGACGGTAGCTGAATGGATTAGGGTCGGGAGCAGGTGGTGAAGGGTCTCTTGCTTGAGGTGGAGGGGTGGGTGATCAGATGGTACCGGAGGATTGGGATTTGGAGCATCATCATCACCAGGCAGATCTGGATCTGGGCCAGCTGGTGGACTGTGCGGTCCATTATCCGGTTCAGTAAACAGTTGTGGTTGATCTTCCGGAAATTCCGGATCAAATGGAATGTCTGCACCATTACCATTTGGAGGTTGCAAAGGTTTCACAGGCGTGGGGGCAACTGGTATAGCGGGTTTTACTCCAGAATCAGATTCGGATTTGCACCGTGGAACCATTTCTCATAGAAAGTTCCTTGTGCAGCATGCATGACGGAATTATCGCTATGCATGAATAGATATCCTTTGCTTCCTTGGTCATATCCAATGAAAGTCATCGCTTCAGAGTGTGGGGATTGTTTATTTTTTCGCTTGTCAATAGGAATAAAGACATAAGCGCCACAGCCAAAGGTTCTGAAGTACGAGACATCAGGTTTCTTTTTGAGAAAACCTTCAATGAGTGTCTTCCAGTTCAATCGACAGATCGGTGTGCGGTTGTGCACATGTACTCCTGTGGAATATGAAAATTGCCACCAGGACTCCGGGCAGCATGCGTGGTGTCGCATGGCTTCGGATTTTTCCATGAGTGTACAGTTGATACGTTCCGCTCTACCATTCTGTTGATGAACATAAGGTTCGGACATTTGAATGTCAATACCTCAGATTTGAGAAAGGAAGTAAATTCCTTTGAGATAAGTTCTCCCCCTCAATCAATGCGGAAATGCACAAGTTTGCGTCCAGTTTGTTTTTCAGCCCAAGATTTGAAATCCTTGAAGGCTTGAAACGCTTCTGATTTTTGTCGCAGCATGATTGAAGTAGCATGAGAAGAGCAGTCATCCAGCAGAGTGATCACAAATTTGAATTTATGATAAGAGACAGTTGGAATTTCAACCAAATCTGCGTGAATTAAATCCATAGGATTGGATGCTTGTTTCTCGGACTTAGGATATGCGTTGGAGGCAGCCTTTCCAAGCGCGCAACCTTTGCATGGAGATTCTTTATCTGGTATCGACAACTTAGGTAGTCCGTTGACATTTCCAGGAGCATTGCGTAATATGACATCACCGGGATGTGCAAAACAGTTATGCCAGGTGTTAAAATCATTAGGAGATGATATCATGCCTATCTCAGATTTCACTACATCGGCCTTTAGCCAGTGAATATTATCCCTGTCGTTATTGGGATATAAGGTCATGATTGTTGAGTCATCATCCGTCTTACAAATAACTGATTTTTTCAACGTTAATAGTTGTGTAGCAACCCTGTTGATTTAATAAACCAACAGATAGAAGTTGGTGTGTGCAATGCGGTTGGTAAAACACTGGGTGTAACTTAGTCGTGAGGATTTTTCCTTCGCCGTTGTCATGCCTTATGTAGACTGTTCCGGCACCTTCAATAAAGGTTGACGTACGTTTGTCAGCAGTCTGGACAGGTATCGGATGTGTGAATTTTTTATAAGACACAAAGTCTTGCCGATAAGGGGTAAAATATCCAGATGCACCGGAATCAAGCAGCCATGTGTTAAATATCTGACTAAGGTTCTTATTTGCACCATGCACATCATTAGAAACCATTCTATTTAATTTACCCTTGCTAGGAGGTACAGAGTTCAAGAAGCGTGGAGAATGTGATACATAAGGTCCATTTGGACCGTTCGATATTCCAGCCATATTATTGAACATCTGTTGTAATGAGTGCAAATGGTCAGTGAATTTTTCCTTAAAACTATTAAGGAAGCTTGCCAGAAAATAAGGCGCTCATCTCCAGAGCCATACATTTCCTCGTCAATGTCCATTTTGAGTTTGGTCTGAGGCCAAAGGTGATCAGAGAGATCGACCTCTACTTCCTCAATCTTCATCCTGTCAAGGACGGAGTCGTGGGAGGCTTCATGGAGGAAGCTGTCATTAATGTGCGAGGCAAGGCAGGTGGCGAAATTAGAGACATTGGAAGTCTCCACTTCAGCCAATTCATGAGCCTTTTCTTTGCCTTTTCCTCCTTTCTTTCCGCAGCGTGTCTTTTTGACTTTGTCAGAAGAAGAGGACGAGTCGTTAAGAGGTTTGCTTGCCGGTAAGGCGCTCCCTCCTTGGTGTCTTTCTTCTTTTTCTGATCATTCCAAGAAGACTTGGAGTCAGATTGACGTTTGACGCCGGAGATGCGGGCCGCGAGCGAGGTAGCGTTGGATTGGCGGCGGCGGTACTTGTCCTGAATAATCAGCATGATGTTGGACGGAGTAAGAAGAGTAGCATCTCAAGAAAGGATTGTCATTGCAAGACTATCCCATTGAGTAGGTAAGGCGGCCAAGAGAATCATAGCTTTTACCGGTTCGGGAAGGATAAGACCAGAGCCGTCAAGGCGGGAGAAGGTGGAGTTTAAAGATGCTAGGGCAAGAGTAGGGTCGTTTCTTTCCGTCGATTTGGAAGTTAATGGCCTCTTTGAAGATGCCAAAAGTGCCGGGTTTGCCATAGATCTTTTTGATTTCATCCCAAGTCTCACCAGAGTCAGACTTTAAGACAGTAGCCCTGATGTTGTCAGGAAGTCGGAGGGCAATTAAGCCCATGGCCTTGGTCGCCAATGCTGTCCCGGTCATCAATCTCTTTCTGCCGTTCGGCAGTGGTGGTCTCCACTTCTTTGCCAGACTTGTGAGTGTCAGCGGCGACTTCAGAGGTGCTTGCTTGCGGAATGTTGGTTTGGGGTGAGGGATTCATCCAACGACAACAGACCAACAACAAGAGCTCTAAGGAGCGTGTCATTGAACTGGACCAGGAGGGGTAGTTAGCCCATTGAGGAGAGGAACACTAGAGACACAGGGGCATTGACCAAGGCACTGAAAATCAGATGCTTTAATAGCATCCAATAGGCACCTTGAACGGCATCTCAAAATCACACATTGGCCCTGCTTTGCCTTGTCACACTTTTATATAGAGAACCTGAATCAATGGCTAGTCATTTCTTTAACAAGTCTCAAAGGTCTTTGAGGTAGAGACAAAGGATTAAATACAGAATTTTGTTTCTCCTTCAAAGACCTTTGTGACTTACTGAAGGAACAAATGCCCATTAATATAGATCTCTATACAAAAGTGTGACAAGCTTAATGTAAAATCCTCAGATGCCATTCAAGGTGCCCATTGAAAGCCAATCGAGATGATATTAAAGCATCTAACTTTCAGATGCTTTGGTCAATGCCCCCGGTGAGAGGTTTGAGAGAGACATGTTTTGATAAGGTTCTAGAAAAAGTAGAGCAACAGTCAGTGACGTGCTTCCACAAGTTATGAACACAGATCACAACAACAAAGTTGGGAACCCCGTGACAAGTGTTTTCAGTGTTGATCACATATAATTATCCATCCATTTTCCATCCACTGATCCGATCATTCAATTTGGACTCAGTCACTTAAGTTGATCGGAACATAAATAGGGTAACTGAATGCAAGAATATGCATTTAGTCAACGTTCAGATGTGCTTTGCAGCGCAATCGAAACAGTATCCCTTCAGCATGTGAAGAACTTAAGGCAAGCAGCAGGTAGGTAATGTGTATGTACAATTATTCTACGAAGGCCAAGAACCCAATGATCGTTCGCAGGTTTGCCAGCGGATGCACATGAACGCTTTTATGGCTATTATAGCGGTGACCCAAGTCTACCTGGCAGGGAATGCCATCACAGCAAAGCCCTTAAACAGTTTGTTCGATCATCGGGTGCCTATGTAAATACATGTGTGTGTCAGTGTGCAAAGTCATGTATATTTTGAACAATGCAGGAATTGAGAGAAATGCAATCCATGAATGTTACCATGTACCATGACCAGCTATGCACAACACGCGAACTTTGTACGCTCCAGGAATGAGTGTTGGACGTTCATTGAACACTGTCTAACCAAGTGCAGTAAGCACAATGGAGGGCACAACATGTGTTGAAGTGATCCGGGGCCCATAACCTGTAGAAACAGTGGTCAGTCAACACAAGGTCAACAGCATACTCACCTGAGAGTGTAAGGGTGTTTAGAGGAGTTGTAAGAGTGCTTGTTGAGAGCAGAACAAGTGTCCAGACAAATAGTAGGATTCTTGGTTATTGTTACAGGAAAATATCTATTATTGTTACAGGAAAATATGAGTTGTACTGCTAAACATAGTGCATATACATGTGCATAATGTACCCTAGAAGATGGAGTCTGTATGGTAATTCTATAGGTATTGTCCATAGGTACTGCAAGGCAGCGTACAAGCTATGTATCATAAGACCAATAGCGAATGGCATAATTGACTACATCTATATGAACCTGCGTAGAGGCTGCGTCTAGTGTTTGAGGGTGAGTTTCAACATAGCATATATCGACAGTTCATCGATCATATAGCAAGTGCGTCTAGTCGACTCACATTACTGATTAGATATGACTCATAAGCGGTAATCTAGTTTCAACAATTGCTTTCTCGAGACACTCAGGATCTGACATCTTTGGCCAAGGTGCCTCAGTGGATGCAGGGATATCCCACAAGGAAGGACAAGAGATGGAATCAGAGGCCCGGGAACACAGACCTGATGTTCTGATATCAGAAGAATTTAAGAGAGATGGTGTGATTGTCCTGGGGAGAGAGACTGAGGGCATCAATGGTGTAGCTGGGTTTTCTGGTACTATTAAAGGATGTTCAGGAGTAACGTGTAAAATGAAGCTAAACAAACAGGATTGTTGAGAGGAACGCGGAAGTAGATCAGTACGCGTGACTGTGGCTGTGCTCTATTTTTTGCTCAGCTGCATTGACCCCGTGGGAACTAGCAGACTCCATACACACACATCCGTATGGATTGTCAGTGTGTAATGAGTCTGCTTAGAGGAGACTACCCCGTTGCACTTTAAATCCATTGTGAAACACTGCCCAATCACCCAAATCCAACCCTTTATTCAGAATGAGCAACAACAACCAACCCATGGAGGATTTCAAGTCAGAAAGGAATGAGTGGAAACGATTCTCACTCACTCCCATTATAGTCAACAATGATGGCACAAACAACTACAGCGAGTTCAAACAAAAGTCAAAGTTTGAACTCATTGCAGCTGATTACTGGTGCCACATCGAAGGGATGACTATGATCCTCCAGACATTCCCAAACTGATTCACTCCTCTGTTGTCAATGGTGTAGACAAGGATGATGGCACTCACCATTGAATCATTACTCATGAGAATGAGACAGCTGTCGTTGCTGCTAAAAAGACTGCAAAGCCTTGGTTGGACAGAGACAAAAAAATTCTTGCAATTATAGCAAAAGCAGTCCCCAAAGACAAAGGTCATGTTGTGGGTGACTGTACCTCCGCTCAAGAAGCTTGGATGGCTCTAAAGAACAAATTTGAACCAAGTAATTCTGTCATTGCAACCAATATCAAGCACCAGATCATCGGTCATAGGTGCACTGAAGATGATGATGTCATTAACTGGAGAGAAATCATGGTTCAATTATACAACAAACTCCGAGATGCTAACCCCAATGTGATGTCTGACACCAAATTTGCCAGTCATCTAGTAACCCTGATGACAACCAAACAGAAATGGACAAACTGTCGGGATCTCCTCCTCAAAAAGTTGAGAGTTGGCAAAATTACGGGTCACCCTATCAGTTCAGAATTTGTGATTCAACGCCTCGGGATTGGGGGGTCGATCGGAGATTTCTTCATCTTTTGTTCAAATCAACGCCATCATTAACAGGAAGAAAAAGAAAGCTCCTACCTCTACTTCTGGCAATACTGCTGTTCCAAGTGCTTATGCAACCGTCTCTGCCACTGCTCTTCCTCTCCAGCAGTGCATCAGTGCAGGTCCTTCCTCATCCAATGGCGCAGGTCCATCCTCATCTAATCCTAAACAACAACAGATAATTGGTGTCCTGCTCCATATAACACCAACCAATGCCAACGCCGTTCCAGCCTCTTTTGTGAAAATCTGTACTGCAAAACTCCCATTGGTCATGCCATCACAGATTGCTGCTCCTATGAAGGTGGCAAAGTTGGACAGTATCTGTATAACTATCATGGCAGAAGGAATGTTCATCTCTCTCCAGAGGCTAGGCTTGCAGAATGATGAAAGGAGATCAAGGAAGGCAGAAATGAAACTGATTCTTCTTACCATTTTGCTGGAGCTGCACAAGTCTCACACAATACCAATGAACAGGTCAATAATAACCTTGACCCTCTGGCCAATATGATGTAATGCTTTGATATAGGTGAAGATGATGACAAGATCCATATTGATGAAGAGATTGTGGTCAACATGATAGCGCTCAATGACGCCTGTGTCAGTGACAATAGCATTAATCATGATATTGGAGCTTCGAGACATATCTTCCACAAATGTTTGCTATTCCATGACTATCTTCCTTTCAATCCGCCTCTCACTGTTTCCGGTTTTGGTTCCAACTTGACCACCGCTTCTATAGGAAAAGGCATAATTGTGCTTGATGCCACTCACAACAGGTCTTCTCAGGTCTTCTCTCTTTCCAATGTCTTGCATATCCCCACTGCCAGATGTAATCTAATCTCAGGCTCAAGATTGGACAAGAAGGGTGTACGTACCACAACCAAAAACAGCACCATCACATACTTCACCTCTGCTGGTGAACCTTTTGCTAGTGGAAGTATCGTGCAGGATCTCTACAAGATGACAGTATCCCCAATATGACCACAGACGGATCAACCATCTCTGCCCTTGCAATCAAATCTGATTGTATCTATGGTACCATCAACTGCCATGCTCTTTGGTCCAGGTACCGAGTCCAAGGACATGAGAGAAGTGGGTTTTACCACTGTCTAATGGGTCATATAGACGTTAAAGGCCTGGGGATTGCAATGATCAGACTTCCTCCGGATGTTGACAGTGTGAGAGTCGAATCTGCACCCTTGCCAATATCAAATGCCTCAAATTCCCAAAACATTCCTCCAACTGTGGTTCTTGCACTCTTTTTTGCATTCATTCTGACATTTGTGGCCCTTTTCCTATGGGATACAGAAAATTTTGCTATTTTATCACTTTTATTGACAACTGTTCTCGTTTCATTGTTCTTTTCTTTCTAAAACACAAATCCAAAGCCTTAAAATCATTTATTCTGTTCCGCACTGCCGCTGAGAAACAACTTGGATACCAAATCTTATTCCTTCGCATTGACAATGCTAGCAAGCTCGTTGAAGGTCAATTTAAACAATACTGTGAAGATGAAGGGATCACCTACAAAAAAACTGTCCCAGATGCTTCACAACAAAACGGCATTGCCAAAAGAACAAACCAAATCCTAGAACGTATGTCTTGAGCAATGCTCGTTGACTCCCAGATGACAAGCTGGTTCTGGCCTCTTACAACACAGACCAGAGCTCATATCAAGAACTGAGTGCCCCATATTGTCCAATATCACACCATTTCAAGGTTGATTTTGAAAATCTCACCTCAGACCTTTTGGTGTGCTTGTAACTGCATGCAAAAGCAACTCTGATGAAATTGAAAAATTAGAACCAAGAGGTGAAGTGGGTAGATTTGTCGGTTACACCAAAGACTCCAAAGGATACTGTACCTGATTTCTTGCATCTAAATCTATTTGACCTAGATGCGATGTCGATTTCCATGGCTTTCCAAGTCACCTACCCTCACCTCCTATCTCTGACATCCTTTGGGATGACCTATCATTACCCACTGAACCAATGCTATCTTGCACCAAGTATGTGTCCCAGTGTCTCTTTTATCTATCAATATTGACCTGATTGACCTGTATCACAGGACTTTCCAGGAACCTACCTCCTCAGATGAATCCCTTGTTAACGATCATTCCCATCTCAAGTGAGTAGACTTCCCACTTAAGGGACTCTAACTCAGGCTGTCCCCAGACGATAAGTCCAAAACTGAACAAGTTATTGACCTTGATGTCGTGATGTCCAATGGAACAGCTCTTTGCCACAGTTCTCCCAAAAGAAGACTCCCTGCTCGGTATTGTGTTGATCGTCTAACGGAATCCACAGTTGCAGAGGGGCACAACACAATCCTTCTCAACCTGCTGAATTCCTCCGATGATGAGGAGATAGAGGTGGAATGCATGATGGACAACCTTCCTCCCCTCACTAAAGCATTCATAAACACAGAATATGTATTCATCGGAAGTGCACTTGAACATCCCATAGATGATATTAACGAGAAAGACCCTGAAACCATCAAACATGCAAAATCATCTGTATATTGGTCGCATTGGTTAGCTGCCATTTATGAAGAGTTGGAATCTCTTGATGCTAAAGGGTATATGAGAACATTGAAGAGTTACCTCCAGGAAGAAAGGCTGTGGGCTCAAAATGGGTATTACAGATAAAGCGGGATCGAGATGGCCTTTTGCCCTG